>VZSC01008094.1:125731-166437 GCA_013398225.1 Steatornis caripensis | reverse complement strand
CTGGAACAGGCTGCCCAGAGAGGTTGTGGAGTCTCCTTCTCTGGAGATATTCAAAACCCGCCTGGATGCATTCCTGTGCAACCTGCTCTAGGCTAACCTGCTTTAGCAGGGGGGTTGGACTAGATGATCTCTAGAGGTCCCTTCCAACCCCTACCATTCTATGATTCTATGATTTCAGTCTGTCTCAAAAAGGAGTACAGTCTCAATTCAGGGAAGCGACTAAAACGTCTATTGCGCTTCCAGTGAAACCAGTATTCTTTTAGCATATGCTGAAGTGTTTTCTTATATGAAAGCTCAGAATATCTCCCAGTGTTGGCTACAATTCTGCAGACACTTACGCGTATGGTTAACTTCATATACGTCAGCAGTCTGTGGCACTGGCACATGTGGACACACACTTGCAAGCTCAGGAATGCCAATGTTAACTTCTTCGTTTCTCATCCACATTTTTAAATTGGGTGTAACAGCAAACCTCCTAAAAACTATCAGTTTAACATTTTAAAATGGAGCCACTTCTAGTTACGCAGAGGCCCCCAAAGTTTGCAAAAAGCTTTTTTTAATCATTCAAACCATCATTTTCCATGTGTCTATGAATAATACAGAAAGGCCAATCCTGATTTTAACCAAACTCCACGCACGCAGAGAAAGTTGGTATCGGGCTGAAAAGATTTCATCCCAAAGGTCATTACTATTTTTTAAGAAGTTGGGAGTGCTGCCACATAATGGTCTCACAAGTGGAACTGCCTTTTGTTCTCAGACATAACTTTGGGCACGATGGCAGTGATTCTATAATTAAAATACAGATAAATCTGAGGGGTCACGAACAGGCACATCTAATAACCACCATCATCAAGTAGCATTTCCTGGGCTACCTCCTTATGGTATCCAACCTATAAATAAGTGCTAACCTCAGTGAAGAGCTAATGTTTAGAATTATGGCACTGAAAAAATAAATTGAGGTTTGTAAAATAAGTATACAAGTTATGGCTTAGTATTTTTACCCATAATTAAGACGTATTTCCAAAGAGCAGCTGCTATCAAGCTTACATAAACTTGACGTGATTTTCCCCTTTGTAAAATCCATCATGGCAACTTAACAACCGCACGAGTCTTATCTCTGAATCATCGCGTTACGTGGTTGAAGGGAAAACCAGACAAAGTTGCTTGCATTAGAAGGAAAGCATTTTTTTTCTTTTCTTCATTACGGTGTTATGTTTCAGTGCAGTAAATTCCTGTGGTGTCATCGGCAGAGTGCAGTCAATCACCATAAAGGAGAGTTTTAAACCACCTTACAGATGTCAAAGGATTAAACTTCAGGCTGGTGAAGTATTGTGAAGACCTTGGCATTTTTTATTCTCAGTGTCCTGATCAGTATCGTTAGANGAAGGAAAGCATTTTTTTTCTTTTCTTCATTACGGTGTTATGTTTCAGTGCAGTAAATTCCTGTGGTGTCATCGGCAGAGTGCAGTCAATCACCATAAAGGAGAGTTTTAAACCACCTTACAGATGTCAAAGGATTAAACTTCAGGCTGGTGAAGTATTGTGAAGACCTTGGCAGTTTTTATTCTCAGTGTCCTGATCAGTATCGTCAGCCAGAGCATAGCTCCTTGGGTCTTACTATTCCCTACGGTTAACGAGACTTGAGCTTGTTGCCTGCGAGTTTTCAGGATTACAACAGTTTATTCCCGGTGAGTGAACGCCAGCTCAAAGGAAGACTTCTCACGACTTCAGCCCCTACACCCTTCGCCTCACTTGCCACCGTCTTCTGAGTTTATTTTCTGAACTAGCTTCGACAATTTCCTCCTCTAGACATTTTACATACCCAGCTACATACACATCAGCAAGAATATTTTTGAGACACAGGCAAGGCTGGAAATTGGGCCAACCAATCCCAAGCTGAAAGTAAAGAAATATATTTTGTTGGTGGCAACTCTTCTACCCTGATTTGACCTCTGTAATTGCCCTTGGAAAGACCCGTAACAGCAACACGGCATTACCCTGTTTTCGGTGCTTCGTGCCAAGTGGCTGCCAATGAATGTCTGCTTCTAGATGAGCTGTGCCAGCAGGCCTGGTAATACCTCATGAGCTGAAGATGAGCAGGCTTTAAATGCTCACCCCCAGAGTCCAGAAGGAAGCTCGCTACGTCGTGGTTTTACCTTAATGGGGTTCTGAACAGACACAAACCATCACACTGTGTGGAATGAGGTACTGAGGCAAGGGGTTGAATCCTTACACCTGCAGACCATGTACCAACCTCTACCATGAGTTAACTCCATTAACTGAAAAATTCTGTACAGATGAAAACACGCACATTCTGCGGCTCAGTTATGTGCTATCAATAAATCCCATAGCTACATGTCGCAGTTAAACTAAAGCCTCTGTCATCCTTTACTCATCATGCCAACTGCACTGCCAAACTGCAGCAAAGGTTAATGATGCATCCTACAGACGTAACGCATCTCTTGTAAGCGGAAATTGAATGTTCAGCTGATTTAACGTCCAGTTGTTTGTTTCAACCACCAAAGCCGGGAATCCAAGAAGGCTTTGTACATTTGAGAGACTTTGTGTCTGGTTCTTACCCTTCAGCAGCCACGTACAGGAAAGATCTCTGTCATGTCCTTGACTCTAAATGTGCTGCGCAGTATCTTCTCTACCCTTGCTTATTTGAAAGTGAGCAGCTGTCCCCTTCAAAAACAAAGCCTGCCAGCTTTCCTAAGATTTGTACCTTGAGAGGACGTTAATAAAGCTCCAGACACAAAAGGAGATTGAAGAACAAAGGAAAAATAAATACAAAATTCTGAATTTACACCTCAATTTATTGCTGCCATTTCCAGAATTTATCACGCTTCACTCTGTAACCGTAAGTGCCTTTAAATGTCACTTACTGCCTAGCGCACACACGCACGCTGCTCTTCATCCTGGCATTATCAGTAGTACAGTATGACATTATGTTACATTATATTGCACTGTGATTATTGACATCTTCACCCCAGTCACCGTTTGCACTGTGTTCGTGCTGGAATACACCAGTCCAGAACCAAAGTCCGTTATGCTCGGTACCATATAGGTATTTTTCAGAAATGACAGGCGCAGGGATTTTCCAGTCCATGTCTCAGTTAGAAAACTGGATATCAAAAGCAGGCCAACACAGGGGAGCGGGGCAGCAAGAAAACAAATAGACTTTGTCAGAGAATTGGAAGTCTCTGCTTAGCCCTGCCTTGCTGCTGACAGACGGTCAGGATTTGCAGGCGTCGAGGCAGCAGCGGGTCTTAAGGAGGGATTTACAGGACGATGAGGAAACAGCTCCATGAATTTTGAACGGGGGGAGATTTTGTCTCTGCGCAGTGAGTGGCATGGAGAAAGAGCAAGGGTATTAGGGAGAGCAAGGAGAGGGGTGCCTGAGGCTGCTGTTACGGGTGATGGACAGGCAGGAGCAGCTCACTAAATACACATATGGGAACAGAGAGACCAAAACGGTGCAGGCAGTTACAGGCAAGGAGGTGGCGTTTGCCACCACAGATATGCAAACGTATTTTCATCGGACCATGGAAAACGCTATCAATCAGTAGCAATATTTTGAATGGGAATATGGCTAACATCAGAGGAGAAAAGATCCTGCTGTAGCTGAACCTCCGCCAGTGAGGGTGATGAGTCCCCTCAGCTTCAGAACCAGGTCTGGTTTCCATCTCTGCTAATAGAGAAGTTACTCAAACTGCCCTTTGGGGACAAATATGGGTATGTTGTAATGGTGACTGAAGTCCGACTGCCTTTGCAGCACAGCACATAGATTTTCACTCAGGTCTATGAAACGCCTAATGCCTGCGTGGATCTGTGTGGGAGAGCCTCATCTTTCTGTGCCTGCCCTACGTTTCCCTCGCTTGTTTTGAAAAGCACCACGTACAGGAGCTTACATGAGTGTGTTGGTGTCACAGTGTGTCCCGCTGGGGCCAGGCTGTCGGTCCCATAGCTTCCCCAATGAACAGCTGGCCCCATCTAAGCCTGGAAGAGGAGGAAATTCACAGGCTTTAGCCTTTCTGTTCATCTATTTGGTGGACCTCAGGTCTCCCGTTTGAAAAGGTGAGTCCTGAGAGCATTACTTCCACTGAGGTTGGCTAAGGCCATTAGCTAAGGCACAGTCATTGATGCCAACAACCTTCCAACCTGCAGGCAACTCTAAAGTGCCTGCAGATACTTTCAGTGCTCTGCGACGTGGGAACACAAAGGAGGAACGGACCACGCCAGACCCTTTTTGGAGGAATACCTGTTGGTCAAAGGGCTTTTCTCCTGCTTCCTTCAACTTTCCACCTACTTGTATGGAAAACATTCAGGAGGTAGGCCAAGAAAGTTGATAAGATAAATGGAAAATTATATACCCTGCAGCTCTTTCCGGGCTCCTAGCAGCAGTTAGCAAAGGCCATGAAGTTGGACTAGGCTGGCCAGATCCAGGGAGCACACCTATCCCTCTCCATGCCAGATCTCAGACTAACCTGTCCCCTGTGACTGTCACCTGAACGGGGAGAACGGTCAGGCTTGTTTCTTAGCAAGCTAGTGTCACACCAGAGGCAGAGGTCATCAGTGCAGGGAAAGTTGCAGCACTCAGTTTAAAGATTAATAGACGGTATCTTCCTTCAGGCTGTAAAAGTGAGGAGATGATTGAAAAAAAAAGTCACAGATCTGGTGACTTAAGAGATTTCAATCAGTCCAATAACGTTAGCGTAGCCACAGAGTTGTACAGCTAGTAGGAAACCACGTGCAAAAGGTTCGGTCCTGGCATAACATGGGATTCGTGTGTGAGTCAGAGGGGTTGGGAAATCTTTGTGAAAATTACCAGAAATCCCCCCCTGCATTTTTTTCCCATGACTCATCCCACAGAAAGAGATAATATGGGAAGACGTCTATCTCTACGGTAAATTTGTAACACAACACATCAGAGAGACAAGGTACATGTATCTACGCTTTTTTCCGCTTCCAGAAAAAAATTCCATTTTCCTGCATTTTCTACTACTGGTGTGGTACAAGTTCACAGTCCAAAGTTATGGTGGAGAAGATGAAGTGGGGCATGTCAGTCCGCCAGCTCGCCAGCATACAAGCCCCAGTCCTTCATCCGCTTTTCCCTCCGGAAGCTGCTGGCGAAAGCAGCTGTGGGCCATCACTGCTCTGGCGCTGAATCAGGGGCTGTTGTTGAGATGGCGAGGGAGAACGGTAACTCAAAAACGGAAATAGTCTCTTCAGAGATGGCAAACTCTGGGGATAAAGTTCGCTTGTCAGAAACATAACTTATACACACTGGGCCAGTCAAATCCACCGTTGAAATCTCACCAGAGCTACTGTTCATCACTGTAATATTTTCTACCACCACAGGTGCACTGAGATCTTTGGAGGCATAATTTGATGTGCAGCACCTGGCACAACAGAAACGGAGCAAAACAAAGCATTGGGTGTTAGATAAGTGCAAAGAGCTGTTTGTGTTTTGAACTGAATCCAATTAACAACAGGATACAGCTAACAGCAGTGCAGAACCGATAGCTGCGATAAAGCTGATTTAATTCATTATGGAGGTGACCTCTTCCTCTCCCCCTAATCCTTCTGTCCTTTAGCATAAAACACCTCTTATGATTCCCTGCTTCCTTCAACTTTCCATCTACCATGGACCCCTCCTCCATTTGGCTAGTTTAATTCAAACTAAAGCTGAACAACATTTTTGTTTGAAGAGATTTCTCAGAACATACCGTTTACTTTCTCATTATAGAAATAAACATCTCAAGGAATGTCCCTCTTCTTGTGACTTCAGGTTGTTCTTGAAAAAAATTACAATGTTGGCAGTAGTGAGAAATTAGGGGCTTGGGTCTCTTAAATCCCCTCAGTAAAATTTCAATACATGTAAATACGCATTTCAATAAAATCTGGGAGGGGGAGACGAATTTGGTCCAGATACAAAACAAAACCAAACGTCATTGCCCTAAAGAGCAACGAAGCTGGTGAACGGTCCAGAGCACAAGCGCTGTGAGGAGCGGCTGAGGGAACTGGGATTGTTCAGCCTGGAGGCTGAGGGCAGACCTCATCGCTCTCTACAACTGCCTGAAAGGAGGCTGTGGTGAGGTGGGAGTCAGTCTCTTCTCCCACGTAACAAGCGATAGGACAAGAGGAAATGGCCTCAAGCTGTGCCAGGGGAGGTTTAGATTGGGTATTAGGAAAAACATCTTCACCGAAAGGGTTGTCAAGCACTGGGACAGCTGCCCAGGGGAGTGGTGGAGGCACTGTCCCTGGGGGTATTTAAAAGATGTGGACATGCGGTGCCCAGGGACATGGTTTAGTGGACTTGGCAGTGCTAGGTTAATGGTTGGGCTTAATGATCTTAAAGGTCTTTTCCAACCAAAATGATTCTATGAGTCCATGAGTCTAAACTGGTATTACCCAAGCACCCACCCTAGCAATTCTCCAACCACCATTAACGAACCCTGCTGCGGGCTGAAGGAGAAAGAGCCTGCGTAAGGGAGGACCCCAAAAAGCACCAGGGTTTGGCAGGCTCTTCCCATGGGCTCCCTGATCACGCTGGGCTCCTGGAGCAATGCAATGCTGCACACATTTCCTTGGTGACCCTGGGTCCTCTCCTACTGCCCGAACACTCACCTCCAGAGAACGCTTATTGCGACGCTGATGGCAACCAACAGTAAGAGGCTTCCACTGAGAGACACCATGACAATCTCGTAAGTAGACGGTGATGAACCTTGAAGACAGTATGGAAATCGCAGGTGAGTTTTGCCAACAAATAGCTTTAAAAATGCAACCTTTGGTGAAATGACCCCAAGTTGTTACAGGCTGCAAATACTGATTGTCCTGCCGCAAACTGTGGATGGAAGGGGGTGACCAGCTCTCCGTTAGGAGGGCGTTCCTGGGAAACTACTTTTTCTTCAAAAATCTCACAGCTCAGTCGATTAACTCATGGGTCTTCATCTACCAAAGCGGAACTGCTTTGCAGGGCTGAGACAACCCAACACTATGGATCTCAAGATGGAAAAGACTGCCCTGCACTGTCAGATCACAAAGTTATTCCACATATTATCCACCTATCCACTGTAAAGCCATAGCAGGATCCTGAATCTTTCTGCCTCTCTAGCCAGAACTTTCCATCCACTTCCACCCTTTTCAATCTGCTTCCATCCTTTATGGCTCTTGGATTTAATTTCAGACTTAAAGGAGTGAAATTTGGCTTATGTGCCCTACCTACCCCGCCTCCAAGTCTCCCACTCCTCTCTTCTGCTGCAACAGCTCCTTTTATTTCCACCATTCTTCCCTCTCTCAAACGCCAACAGAAATGGGTCTAACATGGCTAATTCATCCACACCTTTTGAGCCCTTTCAACACTCTTTATCGGCTAATCTTATGTACCCGATAACACTGCTGTTGCCTGGCACCTCTCAGTAGTGTCACCAAAGAAACCCTGCAAAACGGATTTAAAATGCTAACAAACAGGCAAGTAAAGCACCTTCTTCCTTGGAAACCACCGTGTTGTGGAAAACTTCCTCACCAGCATGGACCATCCTGAAAAAGGAAGCCAACAGACATTCAGATCGCAGTTTAATCAAAATCGGCACATTTATTTTAGATCCATTTATGACGTCTGAGCGTTTCACCATCTCTAATGTGAATTATCTTTATGACTTCCTTGTGAGATAGATTCTGCTATCACTGTTTCACAGACTGGGGGATCAAAGCAAGATGGGACAGATTCAAAAAGCAGAATTTAATCTGACATCAAAACCCTGAATGTTTGTCTTAAGACAACGAGCTTCCTCAGGTGCCTTGAGTTTGACTTCATGTTTGTCTACAGCATCTAATCTTGGCATGGACAAGCATGTTGGCACCACATGCTCCACATCCAGCACACAATTCTATCTAATCCTGGCCAATCTGGCCCAGGACACAGAGGGAGACTTCACCAGAAAAGGTAACTGAGCCCAAGTTTCTCAAGCCCAGGTTATACCTTTTCTTTTACTGTCTCCAGAAGTGGAGTGCTTAACTCCGGTAAAAAATCTCAGCCATCACCTAAGAAAGTAACTAGGAATGATCAACAACTAGGTGGAAAGATCACGGGGGCCCAACATACAATTCCTTGCTTTGTGGCAAATAACATTACTTTACCACAGCAACACTCTTTGTTACCAAAACCTTCATCCAAGCATCAATGCTTGGATGCAATGCAAAACCATGCAGGTTCCTCATAATGGTTGGTGAAGTTTTCTCCATAGCAAGTGTGTGAGGCAGGGATGGATCGTTAACCTACTGTCCAGACAGGGAAACTAAGGGTAACCATTTGTCTTACAGAGGTCAGAGAGTATGCAGCATGACTGGGAATCTCAAGCAGATCTCCTGCCTTTTGGTTTTATGCCTTCACCATGCTAATATTCCTCTTATAGAAGCTTAAATCTATGACATGCCTTACTACTGGAAAGTATAATGGGTAAAAAGCAAGTGCTCAAGTCATATTCAGGTNGAGAGTATGCAGCATGACTGGGAATCTCAAGCAGATCTCCTGCCTTTTGGTTTTATGCCTTCACCATGCTAATATTCCTCTTATAGAAGCTTAAATCTATGACATGCCTTACTACTGGAAAGTATAATGGGTAAAAAGCAAGTGCTTAAGTCATATTCAGGTGTCACCTCGTACTAATACTGCCACACACACACACACACGCACACACTATTTCCAGCTTGCACGTGTGATACGCAGATTTCCAAATGCTATTTTATTCTATCCTAGCTCCTTTTCCAGCATAAAAATGAAATGTGGAATCACAGGATATATCCTGATGTCATCCAGTTAATAAATACAAGAATAAATTGTCTGCCAATACATTCTGAGGTATCAAAACAGCTCGTATCTGAAGTTTCAGATGTTGCACTTTAAATTCTACTCTCTTTGCATGAATAGGCTTAACTTAAAATGGAATCATCGTGAAAAATCTGTGTAGCCACAGGTTACATAAAAAAAAAGTGAGTGACTGAAGAAAATACAACCCTATAGGGAAACAGCCAAGCCAAACCCATACTCATATTTGTGTGATGAATGAAACCAGCTCCGAAATGCTGCTCAGACTGAAATACTGTATATGGCATAGAATCACAGAAGGGTTTGGGTGGGAAGGGACCTTTCCAGGCCATCCAGTCCAAGACCCCTGCCGTGGGCACGGACACCTCCCACCAGATCAGTTTGCTCAGAGCCCCGTCCAACCTGGCCTTGGATGTTCCCAGGGATCGGGCATCAACCACCTCTCTGGGCAACCTGTGCCAGTGCCTCACCACCCTCAGCATAAACAATTTCTTCCTTGTATCCAGTCTGAATCTCCCCTATTTTAGTTTACAACTCATTACCCCTCCTATTGACATGGATCAGAGGGATCCACAACAACTCCTACTTTTATAAAGCTTGGCCAGTAAAACCAGGCAGCATAATTTCGTAGCTAAGCAGACTGTCCAGGCTTTATCTCTTACCCATTAGTGCATGTGTCTGTGAATAAACTGGAATACTGGCCCAGAAGCTGTTTCAGGATCCCATGTGAAACTTCCCCTGGTGCAAGCAGAGCTGGACTGAGTGTTACTGAAAATGGAAGATCACCCGCTTCCTACAGAGCCCCCCAGGATACAACCTCCTTTTCTCACATCAGCAAGATCTCCTAAGGAATAACTCAGTCTTGCCCTTCAGCTTGAAAAAAAGTTAAGAAAATAAAACATGGTAATTTAAATCTAGAGTAGATTAAGATTACAAACTTCTGGATTACCTTGTGACTGCTGGAGATCCTTCCATCAGCATCATGCTAAGACCTTGCATGAAAGTAAAGCTGGTCTGAAGGGTTTCAGACTAACTGCTCACTTCATTTGCCTCTGTTGATTGCTTTCTTCTCTCTGTGGTTTTTATTAGGGCAGAATAATCGCTTCCATTTATAGCCAATCAATAAAGTGTGGAGGTGGATCAAAGAGAGGCTTTACTCACCATCCTTTTGTTAAGCAATTTCTTTCATGATCCTTCTGGTGGAGCAGGAGACACAGCTGGGACTCCACCTAGAAGCGTGCCAGGGCACGGGACCCCTTCTGGCATGCTACGATTGCATGAAGTCCTCCAGCAAAACTGCCTCTGTAGCTTCAGGAGCCACTGCAGAAAGAGGCCATGTCCCAAGAGTGGTGCCTTTGGGTCTCCTTCGGCAGGCTGCGTGGAGAGGGCAGGCAGCCCCCGTGGTTTCCAGGTGAGGGAACCCCACCTGCTGAGATGGCTCCTGGCCAAGGGGTGACTACAGGACCGCGGTAAGTCTGAGCCCAGTCCTTGCTTTTTGGGCATTATGCAGACCGACCTGGCTCTTCACACTGAAAGGAATGAGGTAGGAATTTACAGAGCTGGTTTTGAGCTGTTACTTGGCGATGGCCAGTCAAATGTGCTCCATTGTGGCATTTCCTGCAGCCTGGCTTAGCTGTTCTTCACTGCACAGTGGGCAGGAGGATATCATCAATCCTATTCCGCAGCACCCGCCTCTTCCCATGCCTCTGTTAGGGAAGTCACATCTCCACAGATCTGGACCTTGTTTTGCTCTGCAAAAGCCCCTAGTCCTTACTGCCAGACTGGAGCTGAGCTGGCAACCGCACTGAGTTATCTATCTCGTGAAAAAATGCGATTACCTGTGCTTTGTGAACAGAGAAGGAGTGGTGTGCTAGGGCGGAGGCTCCCTTGTCGTTAATACGTTCACAGAGAATACATTAATACACTCCAGACTGACAGGTATTTCAAAACTAACAATAGAGCTTGACACGTTTTTCTGCTGTGCCTAGATAAATAGCTGCAAAACAATTTCAGCTCCTCCTGCCTCACTGCTAGAATCAAACAGGACAAAAGCACCTCTCCAAATCCCCTGGAGATTGTTTGGCAGGGTTTCAGATGTCCAAAGTCCAAATCACCGAGCACGTTTAGATAATGACCATGGCTGTGGATTTTTATCNACAATTTCAGCTCCTCCTGCCTCACTGCTAGAATCAAACAGGACAAAAGCACCTCTCCAAATCCCCTGGAGATTGTTTGGCAGGGTTTCAGATGTCCAAAGTCCAAATCACCGAGCACGTTTAGATAATGACCATGGCTGTGAATTTTTATCTATGGCATAACAAAACAGTGAATGAAGTACATTGAATAGATTTTATGGAGAGGTGAACAGCGGAGAGAAGGCCTGCAGATACACGCGGATGCGTTTTTTGGTTAAGCCACACACCAATTATCCATTCTGTACCGTCCACAGAGGAGGACACTTGGTATGTAAGTACCTCCTCTCCCTTCTCCAGGGCATCATTGGCCTTTTATTTGGCTCTGAGCCAGAGCGAGCATAGCGTTAGGAAACATTTCCATGTTGTATATGCTACAAAAGACTTCCTGAGAAGGGAGTCCTGTGTATCTAGGCAGATGCCAGTGCTTTCCTTCTTTATCAAATGGAAAGCTCAAACCAAAACCTAAATTGCTTTGTAACCCACTTGTGATTTTTGAGTCTGATCCAAAGCTCAGCAGAATCAATGGGCATCAGACCGTGCCCTGAAGGGGAAAGGTGCTAAATACACGGCAGGCCTCACAGAATCCCAGCACAGTGGGGGCTGGCAGGGCCCTCTGGAGATCATCCAGTCCAATTCCCCTGCTAAAGCAGGTGCCCCTAGAGCAGGTTGCACAGGAACACGTCCATGTGGGTTTTGAGTATCTCCAAAGAAGGAGACTCCACAACCTCCCTCATTCTTGCAAGCCACTGAACATTTCCTGAATGGTACTTAAAGCCCTCCATCATGCCTGCTGTGAAGACACAACGGAAGCGTCTCAGACATGTTCTTCTCCACAAACATCTCTTGTGAATGGAAATTCACCTTCATTGAACTTCCAGAGACATTAAGGAAAAAGCAATGGGATGCTTTCAATATTCCTGAAGGGGATGCAGACCATCTTAATATTCTTTTCTCTTTTATCCCAGTACCTGCCTGACTCCAAACTCAGTTTTGTGGAGAAGCTTGAGACCACAGAGTGGGGAGCTGCGATGGAGGAGCAGGAAAATGTTAACTCACACGGATTGGGTGCAGTCCACCACTGCAAACTGCCAGCACAGATAAAACAAACCCAGTGAGGCCAGGGCAACCAGCCAAGTGTGGACATGGCCGCAGAGACACATGCCACAGGGCGCAAGGACCGGAGCCACATGCAGGATCTGAGCTTCTTAGTATGGCTGTAGGTTATTTACCTGCTCTGGGATTTATTACTGAATACTTGGCTAATGGTTTGGAGATGAAACATTTCATATCAGCATATGCATCAAGGGTAATCTTACCACAGTGAAAAAAAAGCCCTCTGATAAATGAACTGAATAATCCAAGCCAGTTGAGTAAAATTGTGTCAAATAATACATTCAGAATCATAGAATGGTTTGGGTTGGAAGGGACCTTATAGATCATTGAGTTCCAACCCCCTTGCCATGCTCATCTGGGCATAAACTCCATGGACAAATCCCTTAGAGGAAAAAGGGCTATAGAAGATGATAGGAAAACCGTGAGACATCCTACAGGAGCTCTCCCAACAGTTTTGCTTAGCAGAGTGATCCTGCTTTGAAAGCCAGCGGGGTAATAGTGGTTATCCAAGAGGGTCAGAGCAAATGCTAGGCTTTGTTTTTGTTAATTCCTTGTTGATACAGCCTAAAAAATACAGGTTTCTTGAGAAGGTGCTGTTTTTTGTACACTGCAAAATTTATAGAAAACTTTTGGCACAACTGCCTTGAAGTTTTACATAAAAATTATGAAAAGAGAAGAATAAATTTTGAGGAAACTTGGATGTTAATCCCTCAGAGAAGACAAAAGACACAGGAACGGTCAAGAGTTGATCAGTAGTACAAAAAACATGCAGAGGTTTTATTTACTATTAATCAGCAGGGCCTTCTCCTGCTTGCCATACCCAGTTCAGACAAAACTTCCAAATCTCTACTGTAACGCCTTTAATTGGCCCTGTTCAGCAGAGATAACTTTTTTACAATAATCAAGGTATTTACTCATCAGTATGATCAATCTCAAGAGCACTAAGTGCTCAGATATGCTGTCTGCTTCAAATAACGTGTTCATGATTCACTGGATTTCACCTGCCATTTCAGAAAAAGTTTAACAAAAATAAATAAAGGTCTTTGGGGGAAACAGTTTGATGGCACCTCAAAGTATGGACCCAAGAGAAGCTCTGTTCCCATGCTCTCAAATAAGGGGAAGCACGTACCTTCATGCTTTTGCTTGGTGCACTTCTTCACCAACGCAAAGAACTGTGCTAAAGTATCTCGGAAGCAAATAAGAGAAGTCCTGAGCCCTGGAGAAGCACCACCACATCTGAAGCACAAGAGCTCAGTTTGGAGATGAGTTCACGGAAACCCAGTTCTGTGGGGGAAAAAAAATAAAAGGACTGTCAATAGCTAATGAGCTTTCTGTATCTATTTATTGTCCGTTCAAGCACTCAGGAAAATTCAAATCACAGCTCAGTACATAGCCTGTGCTGTGGTTTTTGCCACTCTCAGGGGATTCTGACGAAAGAAAGGCTGCAACTAAGATCCATCATGCAGCTGTTACCTTTTGCCTCTCTTGTGGTAACAGCTGTAGAAGTAGCATTTGGTTAACCATGCAGGTTTCTTAAAGGTGTTGACAAGCTGCACGTCATGTGTAAGAAAAGCTGAATGTTTATTCTTCATTTGAACATGACTTTCATTTTACATTAAGGACAGCAACAAGACAGGCTATCCTATACCAGTAAACTAACCGTGGCTGGGGCCATTCCCACGTGGCACCAAAGAGCCGCACCCACACCACGAAACCCTTACCTTTAAGCTCAGGGTGGCCACATCCAAACTGCCATCGGCAGAGGTTGTGGGTCTGGGCTGACTCGCCATCCATGTCGGGAACTGCTCCCCAGGACATCAGTGGGCTCAAAGACAACCCTGCCGGGACCACTGCAACGATTTAACTGTATAGGTGAGATCAAGTATAGGGGAACGTTACTATAGACACCACCTTACGGTATGTATACTGCATATGAAACCGTACTAGCTACTGGGTAAATCCTCCAGGATCTTTTTTTTCTGATGCCAGCTGATGGAAGCATTCAGGGTCGAGACTGTGAAACACCAGTGTTTACTTGGATCCTCATCACTTTAACGTGTACAAACTTTGGCATAAGAGGAAAGCAAACACAAAGCAACTGGTGATAAGAAGTTTCCTTGGATGTTTACCAAAGGAGACCTGTTTAGGCGGTAGCTGCTCTGTGTTTGTTTTCTAGGATCACATTCTTTCACTTTTATCAACGTGAGGGATGATTTTTTAATTCAGAACACTTAATCTGCGCTTAATTCTGAGACCTATGTTCCATCTTAACATTTGCAGTTGTGGTCTGTAGATCAGTTACAAACCAGAAAAGTGGCCCTTCCGTTTCCTGACCGGGCAGTTTAGCACAACTAACCAAGCAAAAACTGGACATTTTGAGTTTGAATGTTCGAGACATAGTAGTTGCATGTCTGTTCCATCATCTTTGTGAACTATACGTTTAATACGCAGTATCACAACTTCACTGACATACGGCTGCACTACTTACTTGCTGGGGAAAGTCACTTGGGGAACGTGATGGTCTGAACACTGCTGAACAGGGAGCAGAAAACAAATAAATCCGCTGTAGATCCTTCGTGTCTGCTCCTGGGCCTAACCAGGCTGGCTCTCAAATGGTGAGGGACAACGGGTTACTTTGCACGCCTGACCACATCCGGGAGCTCTGGCCCTCAGAAGCCATTAGAGCTGTAGTTTCTTATTAAGCAATGGGATTACTTTATGTCTGGGCAAGATTTTTGATCCACAGTGGTAAGACATGTTACCACCACACTACAGTTGAGTTCATTCATCACAGAAAATATGTCACTTACAATATAACCTGTATAGAATCCTGAATACTCTACACAGCTAATTCCCCATCTCAAAAAGGATATAGCTGATCAGGAAACAGTACAGGAAGGCTACAAAGCTATGGGGCTGCTTCTGTTGGAGGGATGACTATGACTCTTCAACCTGGAAAAAAAGACAACCGAAAAGGCTCAATAGATGCCTACAAAATCATGACCGGCATGGAGAAGGTGGGCAAGGATCGCCAGTAGTCAACTGGCCTCATCCAGTACACGAAGCCCGGGGAATAACATGAGGCTGACAGGTGGCAGCTCCAATCATCAGAAGCTGGGGTGGTTTTTTCCCTCATAACCTGTATTTAAGCTGTGGAGCTTATTGCCGTAGGATGCTGTAAGCTGCTAAAAGTGTGCCTAGGTTTTAAAAAGTCACTGGACGAGTTCATGGAAATAAAAATCCATTGAGGGTTGTTAAAAACAAGACATCATGTCTAGATCAGAAAACCCGTGAGCCGTAAATCATTAGATGCTAAAACAGTATTCTGGGAACGTATCTCTTAACTGCTTGCGTGCTTTCACAAAGTATCTGATTTCATCCACTGCTGGGAACAGGGTACTGGCACAGATGAACTTTTGGTCTGACCTGGTCCAGCTTTTCTGGCGCTTTCCTTGCTTTTTTCCACACTACAAAAGCCATAATACTGCCAGTTCAATGAGCCGTGTAATCTGAGTCTTGTCAGCTCACCTACTACATGAGCAAACGACGCAGGGAAGGGCACGTAAACAGGCTGTGCCCTTCCTCCCCTGCCTTCCAGATCTGTCGGGCTGCACCAAGGAACTGTGAAGTCAGCTGATTTAATCTCCTGGGGATTTGCTGGGAAGCAGGGGACTATTGAGAGAGCAACTCTGCGACATATCCAAATGCTGGGGGTGGCTGAATCCGCTTTCAGATGCTGGTAGTGCTGTACTGGTGTGGATGATCTTCTACACAAGTCGTACACTCAGGGACGACACTGTGCTTGCGACTGAGACCTTCTGCACAAAGACGAATTCCACTCAGGAAAGCCCTGGCAATCAGGGTGCTGCACATCCTCAGGAAAAGACTGAGAAGAATACAGCTGTGGTCTTCAAAAGTCGGCGGACTTTGGCATAAGTCTCCCTTTATTTCTCTGGAAGCAGAGTTAAATCAAATCCACAAGGCACTTCCTGAAATGCCACCAAATCTACTTCCAAATGTTTTCTAAATAACCAGAGGCAGAGGATTTCTGCCACAAAATACTTCAACACATTATTTGCGAATTAAAATACTTCTGAAAAGATATTCTTGGGGATAAATTTCCCGGTTCTTTTCTTTAGTGGAGTAAGCATAGCATTAAATTACAGGGAAGCTCAACTATTATCGCATAGTTTTCTTTTTTTTATTATAGACTTTTTATCCACATGAATGATAAAGAAACTACAACAGAGTTAAATACCTTTTTTGATAACAGTGATTATATTCTTAATTACACTCAATATTAAATTGTAAAATATTTCCAGAGGAGTACAATCTTAATTCATACAGCAGGCAAAATACCAGAGGAGGAAAGGGCCAAGGAGGGGAGAGGGGTTTGGGAATTTCCAGTCTGCTTTTAAAAAGCACTGTGTATGGCTAATGCTGCTCTATCCATCCATCCAAATGTGGTTCTGGCCCATCCGGTAAGACGCGCATTTCTTTCCATAAAACAATCACTATTCAAAAGGGAAAGATGAACTGGCAGATGTCGTCAGTGTTTGTGGTGTTGAAAGGATCGGCAGTTCCTTCCACAACTTATCTGTACGATCCATCAAAAGCTTTTTCTCTATCAAGTTTGGTAGTCCTTCTAAGAACACAAAGACTTATACTTTGGTACCACCAAAAAAAGATCCAGGACAGGCATTTTTTGATTTTTTTTGTTGTTTTGTTTTTACTAATAAATGGCTGCTACATTCTATTTTACATGGTTGTCCATGATGCTTTGAGGTCACTTGTCCTTGGGTTCAGAGGAACCTGATTTGTTTTGTTTGTTCTTTAAATTCCCAAGCCCTTCCATTTTCTCAGTCTTTGTACAAGTCAGGTTTCTGAGTGGTGGGTTATAACTTACAAGGTAACAGCTGCAAAAGATCCTGTGCTTCTGGGAATTCAAAAAAAAAGAGAAAGAAAACGTTACCAACACTAAGCCCAAGTTTGAGCTGTCTTTACTCACAGAATTACAACATCTATTTACAGTCCTTGAAAAAGCGATACACATACGTCAACTACTCCAGAAGCATCCTCTGAGACTTTGCTAGTTAGTGTAGAGCCATGTGGAAATACTCACATTAAAGATGAAGAGCACACTGCAACTGACTGAAGTATGACTAAACACAACAAGACCTGCTGCGGAAAGGAACACAAGTCCAACAAGGGTAGCAAAGGATTGCCAAGAAGTGCAGAGCATTAATTGAACGGTTGCTCTGCAACGCTCAGGGTCTTCACCCCTTCGGCATACTGCGTGGGTATGTACGTGCACATGCGTTTTTTCTGGAGGCAACTCTTTCCTGCTCAGCACGCTGACAATCTGAAATTGCTTCTGAACAATATAGTTGCGATTCTCTGCTTGACTGATTTAGCTTAGCAGTTAAGTAACAACTAATCTTTCAAAAGCGCTAGGGCCTACTTAAGAGAAATCCCCGTTGTCTGCAGGGATGGTGTGCCACTGGAAACAAAAACAGCATGAGAAACGCATCCACCCTTCACACTCTCAGCAAATAAGCAGGAAACGCTGGTAGCTGTGATGCCAGCACGTTCCTTGCAGGGCTTGTCAGCTGATGAAAACCTGATGCTGGGAACAAACGGTGCCATTCGCCTGATGCTGCCACCCTCAGGCAGACTTTTATTGTCGATCTGCGCTTTGGACAAGACGCTTGGGGCAGGACCCGCTGCTTCTCATCTGGGGAGGCGTACTGTTTTATTCACGATATTAATATCACTGAATTTATTTTAAATCAGTGCTCAGATTAATGAAGACTCAGCTGGAAAATGCTGGCAGTCAGTAAGAAAGTATGCACAACAGGGCAAAACAGATCAACTTGATGCTTAGATTAATCTCCTTATCTCAGTAGGCAGAGCTCAAGGCCACGGATACTGGTTATCTGGTTACTCTACACTTACTCCTAATGTTTTTAAATATCTGCTTCTTCCAAGGCTCAGGCAAACCTCCATCATCTATACTATCAAACCCTTCTCAGAATGCCCCAGTCTTTCTCTTGAATACCTCTACTTTGTGCATTACTGAGGTCTCTACGTATGAATAGCTCTTTTTTCCTAATCCGTCTACTCCACCTTGGGGATTTTTTCAGTGACTCCACAACCAGATTTTGTGGCATATCACAGTAGCAGGGCTACCACCCTAATCTTCTTGTCTTACCAGAAATAAAAAAGAATGTAATTTAAATGCTAAGGCTTTAGCACCCAAAACTGAAATCTTCTGGGCCACTGATGATGGAGAAAGCGTTTCTTCTAACTGAACGCTTCTAAAAAACACTCCTGAAAAACGCAGTGTTGGGTTTAGGAAGATCCTGCACATGGGCAAAGGGGTAATCGGCATCTGCAGGAGACTCAACTACAGAAGACAATATCTGTGTAGTTCTGCAAGGCTCCCAAAATATACTGCTATTTCCTGGAGCTGAAGAAGCTCCGTTATGGGTAGAAAACCCCATTCCTACCTACCCGTGTGTGAACTTTTACCACATAGTGGATGCAAAGGTATTTCCTTCCCTCCAGTGAAGTGACAGGACCTTGACATCACTTTCCAGTGCCAGAGAGTAGAAGCACATGCCCAGGCGATTAGGCCTGGATTCACTCAATGGTCAACTCTCAACAGTACGTCCTACCCCGGTGAAGCCTCGTAATTCATGTGACATGTCAGCTATCAGTTTGAAACCGTAGCACAACACCTCCACAGACACAGCTTTTAGACCAGAATCAGTAACACCACGCAGCAGAACGATTCTCTTAATTCTTGCAATGCCTGCAAAGAAAAACACGACGGCCGGGCCAGGCAGAATAAGATCTCTTCTTTCACAAGCTCACCTTTAGCTTTTGCTGAGGTGTGCACCGAGCTTTTCTTTCCTGATCAAGCTTGCTGCATAGGGAATCTGCAATGACACAGAAACAAAGCCACTGCTTTGAGCGAAGGTTTGGCTAACGAAACAGCCAAGCCGGAATCCCTGCAAATGAAAGGCTTTGTTTGCCTCCCTGTATCATTTTAGGAAACAGCGCCTTCAATTAAAGGATTCAACTCCTTACAAAACTGCACGAATATTGAAGCAGAAATAAAATTAAAATGGCCCAAATTGAAACAACCGATAAATCTGAAAACCCAATGTAAAACATGTCTTCCAACGTTTTGTTTCTAACAGTTGCTGGCAAAAACAAAGCTGCCACCCATTCTGCTACCTGTGAGATGACAAAAACCAGCTGTCTGTAATGGAGGGGGCAACAAAAACTCATCTCTGGGATGTTGGGAGTATGAGACTTCTTATATTTATATCGCTATAATTAGGAAGTTTATAATAGTTATCTCTGACTTGCACCAATCGGAAGGAAGCCACTGAAGTGGAACAAATAATTAAAGAAAAACAGAGAACATAGGCATATTAGGGAACATAGTTATATTTAGAAACAAAGTGGGATGATGTGCTCACCAGCTACTGGGAATACAGTACGGCGCTGCTCTTTTTCAATGCTGGGCCTTTAGAATGCAACAAAACTAAATTGCTCTGAGATTTCTCCATAGCTGGCAATCCAAGTGACTACAAATTCACCACACTTTGATGCTGCCTTTTGGAAGGACCGCTGGGGGAATTCAGGTTGGGATTAGAAAACCTATGTCCCTACATTCCCAGGTGCTGCTGCATACTGAGGTGACCTGCTTCTGCTGTGAGGCACTCCAGAATACATTCACAAGTAGTGTCAAATACGTTACTGCAAGCTGACAAATAGGCTGGGCTGAGGTCAGGAGCAAAGCCTTAAGCTGCACAAACAGCAAAAGGAACAGACAGGCAAATGCACAGCGTGACCTGCCCCGCACACGTAACAAGATACTAGAAGCATGTGAATTTACACCCATAGCCACTGACTATACACCCAACAGGCAGTTTTGTGCATCCCTGTTTTGGTTTTAATTACATTATGCCCACGGCATATGAGGATGTTTGTGTGAGTTATGCTCAGCGCATCTCTGGGCTGGTGTGAAGTGCAGTACCTGCAGTGCCATCTCTCTTCAACCCTGCCTTCCTTAATAAGGAGAAGAGCAGGGAAGGCTCAGGATGAGAGGAAAGAAAGGGGCATCTGCAGCTCAGGGGCTAACCCTTTCTAACCCTTTCATCTCTCAGGAAAGGAGGCCAATCCGATGGAAAACAGCAGCACCAGGAATGTCTGCAAAGCTGGGCCGTCTGGGTGAACAAAAGCAGAAGCCTTTCATGGGGGCATGCTGCTTCCCCCACTACACGACCCTGTGAAAAGGGAAATACATGTGCGTGAACTGAGAGGATCAAACCACTGATGACCTGAGAAGACCCAGGATTCAGGTGTTTTGTTTGACTATTCTTATAACCACTACCCTTCACGGAAGCTGAAAGCTATTCAGGAAGTTTGCTGCCAGATCCACCCCCCCAAAATCAGAGCTCTCCCCTCAACCGAGTCCTCAAACAGAGCTGCCTTCCAGGGCACGGTGTTTGCAAAGGCTGGAAAACTCCCCTCTGAGCTGCAGAAGAGAGGAGTATGCAAGGAAACCGTGTACCCCATCGCCCATTTGCGTGGTTTAGATTCAAAACGGAGGCACGAACAAACTGCCTGGACAAGCACGTTTCAGACCTGTGATGCTTCACCAACTGCTTTCTTCCTCTCTCCCACTCATGACGGCCAACAGGCGACATCGGTTTGCATGGCCGCCAGTTATATAGGACATCTCCCAAGCCGTACTGACCTAGATAATACAACGGGGTACATTCTGTCAGAAATTAACTGTTCTTAATCCACTTCTCTGCTATATTTGGTGCATCAGAGCCTTTTCAATGTGTGTTGGTTTACCCATTCTCCTGGTAATAAAGGAAACTGGGAGAGGTGGGCATCCAATACGGAAATGACTACTTGTCTTCATGAGTTAAATCACCTATGATGTCGTCATCTACTCCTGTCACTGGAAGAGCATTTGCCAACTCCAGTGCTGTGGTGGAACGGTATTTAGGGCTCTTCATGACAATACAGTCCCCTTTTGCACACCCATGATGACTGCTGCAATGAAGATAGGATCGGCACTCAAAAGGGCATGGAGATCCAATAAGTGGCCCTTATCAAAGCGTGCACCCTTATCAAAGTCCACGTTAACTTCCATTAACAGGAAATACATCGCAATGGGTGCAGGTCTGTAGGATGCAGGAGAAAGACCCAGTATCCGTACCGTATTTCTCTTGGGTTTTTTTCCTTCAGGCTAGCTCTAGTCTGCTCCCACACTCCTATGTGTATTCCCGGAACACATCCTCGTTTGCTTCATCCAGAAGGAATCCAGTTTGCAAGCTCTGAGTCTGCTCCGCAACACAAATGAAAGCGCAGATAAGCAGACAGGATTGGAGATTTGTTTCTAAAGCGCATGTTTGATCCCTGCTACACTCGGACATCAAAGAAGCTTCTGAACACCATCCTCTTTTGGAGACTTCACCTTTGCATCCCATCTCTAGGTAGGGTGCACAAGGATACATCATCCGGACTTCTGTTGCTTGAAGAGGGAATCTTCAGTACCCCAAGGCACTATTACCTGATGTGTACCTACAGGTATTTAGTTAAACAATTCTCATTTCCAGAGAGTGCACTTGAGACCTCAATCACTACACCATCCCGCCAAGACAGCCCTTCCAAATGCAAAGTGTTTTTATGCAGCAAAGGGGACAGATGTGCAGCTGAACTGCTGCTGGAAAACTACAGTCTCTGTACACACAGTGCTTCTGGATAGAACGGCGTGTGGGATTCAGCAGCAGAAAAGGCATGCCCTGAGTCTATGACAGCTGGAGGAGAACAGAAGCACCAACAGCTTGCCCTCGAGCGTTGAGTTTCTGCTATTGCCCTGTGAAAGTATTTACAGCTGTGTGGGTTGCGTTCAGAGACTCTTCCCTCCTGGATGGGTAGTGGCATGTGCTCAGGACAGCATACCGGTCTGCATAGGATGCAAGGCGATAGAGAGTCATGGCTGGAGCGTGCAGTCTCTCCCCTATGCATTTTTAAGAAGTGGAGCACACTAAGACCATAGAAAAACAATTTTGTGCATACGCAACAGCAGAGGCTGGCTTGCGGCTCTCTAGTACATACGCAACCATTTTTGATCAGAATTTCTGCAGATGCTAAAGGAAAGGAAGCGTTTACTTCTGTTTTAATAACCATTAATTCCTCAAGGCATTCCTTTCCTTTAACATTTGGATTTACTGGAGAAAGAGGCATAGCTCTATCCTATTAATCCAAGGCATACCCAGATGCATTGTCAAGTTTCGCTCGCCTGTCTTAAGAAAGCAGACAGTGGCGAACAAAATTCTGCTGAAAACAGTACTTGTCAGCTCACTTTTCTGTACAAAGTCAGGGATGCATATGCTACCTTTGGCACCAAAAGAATATATTCCCAATTTCAATCACTACATCTGGAGGGTAACTCCACCAAAAATCAAACAAAGATAACAGAACATATAGAAACAGACCTGCAGTATCATCCCCCCTGCTCAAGCACAGAAGTTAATGAGAAAAACTGTAAGTATCTCTCTGTTTTAAGGGGGACAAGGTAATGAAATCAGCCTTGGAGTCTGCAAGACACAGTAACCACAGAGTTCCAGAAGTGCTCTTCTACCTGTTATCATCTGGGTGTCAGTGGACAGGCACTTCAGCACCAGATGCAGCTCAAGACACCCAAGAGCCATTCTGCTGAACTGATGTTTGCCTCTAACATTCTTGTCAAGGTCAATCAATCTAGCTGGACCACTTTGAGCAGAGGACCAAAACAGAAATCCCAATAAAGCACTGCTATTTCCTATTTCCCCTTTTCAAATACGGAGTGACAGGCATGCAGTGACCAAGGTCTCTGCACACAAAAATACGGATATTCCTTGTTTGTATGATGAATATACTAGTTGTACAAAGCACCTACTTTCCATACACAAACTAAAATAGGAATTAAACCTACTGGTGCTTTTCTTAATTACAGCAGGACCCAGAGGAACATGACCTCATACCTTTGAAGATCTACCAACATTGCCACATAGTAGATTTTTTCTTCTTTTAAACACTCCTTGTGAATCTTTAAAGAACAGGATGAAAGACAATGCAGAGAGAGAAACACAGATTTTGCAGGTAAATAGTTCCTGATTTATTTTATTGTCTGCCTCTGAAGAACAGAGTTGCTTCAAAGCAGCACTGAGAGTAGAAGGCCATCAAACATCAGAGGAGCTCCAGATGGATCCAGTTCTGAGCTCGGAACATTATTATCAGCCCAAACTTAGGCTAGTGAGGAGGAATTCAGTTCATGGGAGAATAAATAAAATTCAAAAAACCTAAAGAAAACCAAACCAACACTTCCCACTTGAGCTGGAAAGACAATGGACTGCCAGAGTAACACATTTCTAACGTGTCTCAAAGACCTGCTGCCTTTTACCCCCATGTAAAATCAGGGGCATTGATCACTACCTGATCTTAGTTATCTAAACCACAATGGCAGGGTGACAAACACCACCTTAGCTTTTCCTGACGGATAGGTTACTACTGAGGTCAGTGCTTCCTGGGAACGTACAAACTACTTGTAGGGGAGCCCTGAAAGGAAATTAAGAAAAGTTAGCCCGTTTGCAGGAGCTTAAATTTGCTGCTTGGTGCTCTACTCTGTGGTGATGTTTTAGAGGTGGCCACAAAAACATAAAAGGATAAAAGCAGTCACGCTGGGAATGTTGCTTTCGATCTTCTTCTCCCACCAGGCAGCTAGGAAGAAAGTTTATGCTTTTTTAATTTGATCCCCTAACAAAGTTGCACAGAAGACAGTATCAGACAGATACAGAATCTCAAGCATGAGCTGACTCAGTACTTTTTTAGGCTGGGCTGTCCTGACAGATGAATTCTGGTCACACTGGACAAAAACCAACTCTAAAGGCAGGTGAGCTCTTCTGAGGCCATACTACATGTGGCATGTTAGAATTTACCCCAATCTGCTGGACAGCGATTTCTTCTCTGTGGCCTTTTTGTACAGCTTAATAATAGAGGCCAGATGATCCATGCCTGAATCCGTATGTAAAATCCGTGTTTTACGGAGTTTGTGTGTAAAATTTGCATTT
Organism: Steatornis caripensis; assembly: GCA_013398225.1. NCBI lineage: Eukaryota > Metazoa > Chordata > Aves > Caprimulgiformes > Steatornithidae > Steatornis > Steatornis caripensis. Next base: position 142,156 of record VZSC01008094.1, on the reverse strand, counting down.
TATGTATGACCTCCAAGTACACGCGCTGTACTTAGCCAAACTGGGAGACAAGCACTTTGAAGGAAGAAGAAGAGAAAAATGCATTCAGTGATTTAAGATCCATTTTCTCATTAAATATGATGATTGGTTGCTTCCCAGCACTGGCCAAGAGCTTGGCACAAACAGGTTGCGATACCTCCTGGTAGCTGCTCCAGACACTCTGACAAACTCCTTTCTCAACAGAAATTGCTGATGGCCGCACAACATCCTGCTGCTCCAGCTACCTACCAAGCCAGGTTGCGTCCAAGGAAGCCAACATCTATTGCAGAGGATGTAACAGAACAGGACCCATCCCCAATTCTCCCAAAGAGCGAGGCTCAGACTATGACTTTCAGGGAGCCATAAAGTAATTTTCCAGAAGTCCGGAGCAAACGCAGCATTCAAATAAATCCCCATTGATTAAACACTGCTTTAACTGAGGTTTTTAATCAAGAATATTCAAGCCGTGTCCCTCCCAGCCGCTGCGGGTGTAGTGATGGCCGGGGAGCGGCAGAGGGCACCCAGAGCCTGCGCCGGCACCCCGGGAGCTGTCACCCCACTCAACACGGCTCCCCTCCACCCGTGGCCACTTATCATCGCCTTCTGCATTGCAGTTTCACAATGTCACCCAAGAACTGTGAGAAGAAAAGCGTTACGTTCAGTGTTCAGTACTGGCTGGGCACCAAGCGCTACCTTCAAGCAGTCCTTTCCGTGTAACAGCCAGGTTACAGTGGGCGTTCGCACTAGGAAGTTTTCAAATACAATTATATTTGGTGAATTAATTCATGCTTAGCTTCAGCTTGGTGTATTGCAGACATCTCTGACACATCAAACACTCCAAGGCAGTTTATTTTAAAGTCTGACTATTCAGTTACACAGCTTAAAGCACTCCAGTTCAGGGGGAGCGAAAACCATCGTTAGGGCAAAACTTGTCTCTGGTACCCACTGTTACAAGAGATGCCTTCATGATCATGCACAAGTCTTCAGGAAGGACTAATTTAAGTTGTATAATCCTTCAGTGGTGAGAAAAGCCAAAAGAAACTGACTCTCTCCATTTACATTGTATCCAAAATAAAAAAAAAAGCAATTAAGCCAAGTTCTGTGGTTATTACACCAGTAAATTTGGAGTTTAATACTACAAAATACTACCTACGAAGATGTACGTAAAATTAAGATGTGAGTACGCAGTGAGTATTTCTGCTTTTTTCTTTGCCCTTCTGCGTTAGCAAGAAAATTAGGTGTGGGCTGCTCTGTTAAAGCAATAGAATAGCGTCCCAGGTACATACAAACCAAAACAACCCACCCCCGTTAAAAAATGAAACACCACCACCAAAAAACACAAACAAAAAAACTGTAACGTAACCATGCTTTTTGGGTATTCTGCACCAAAAGCTTCAATTCATCCACGCCATAACCCAAAAAGGCCAAAGGAGTTCTACTGCTAGCACGTTCAGCTCCTTAACCTCAATTCTAGACATAACCATACAAAATATATCCCCGTGACTGAATTAAAGTGGCTACAGGGATTATGGCATCAAAAGTGCTGACTCCATTTCAGTTATTAACCAAAACATCACTGAAGATTTCTGCACTCAGCTTAAACAATCACCCTGGTTATTTGTAGCAGTGTCTCAGTTCTGCACATGCAAACATCCTTTTATCGGTCTCACTGATACACAATCTGCCTCCCTGATACCGGGAGGGATACCCAAATGTGAGCGTAAAGACTTACTGATGATTAGACAACATTTCTATTAATGACAATTAAACTCAGGCAGCCACAGTGAGTGAAGAGGTCTTGAATCGTTGGTGCAGTACATTAAATGCTGAAACTATTCTCTGTAAGTACATTCAGGCAGCTCTGTTTAATGATTAAATGACTGTCAGTCTTTCTGTAGCATGCATCAGTAAGCCAGAAGGGTATGAATTACATGATCATATGTCTTTTCCTGCCTGAGAAAAAACAATACACCAAACCTTCTGATTTTTCCGCTTCTGGTAAATCAGAAAAACCACCACAGCGGGCTTGCTGCAGGTCTGGGATATCTAGTTTCAGAACCAGCTTCACAACTGGGCCACAAAGTGAATGGCAGGTATGATCCATTCTCTCCCTCGGAGGGAGAATTAGCTCCAAGCTCAGCTGACGCAAGAGATAAAGGTTGAAGCGGGCCCACAAACTTTGTGCTTAAGTGTGCTTCACAGGAATCAGACAAGTCACCAGCCTCAAGTCCAAAGCAGCACGGGAAGTACTTTTCAGGATGGCATCCTAATTACCATCTTCTGTGACAATGCAATTCACAGACCAAGCCAAACTCTCTGCCTGGCATAGGGAGACAAAGGGGAACACAGTAACAACTCGACGCATTAAAGGAAAAGACTGGAGACCAGCAGCAAAAACTCTCAAAAAATGTTCTGGACTTGAATTTCCTTCATAAACAACTTCCTTCAAGCACCCTCCATCTCTCATTGAAACCTCTGAAGTCAGCAGGAACAGGGAGCAGGAATGTTCAGCAGCTCTACAAATAACGCCACTCCTAAATGCCTCTAAACATAGGTGCACAGGTTTGACAATCCTGGCCTTCAGCTTTATTTTTATGTCCTAGCCCATCAATTAGAAAATGACAGTACCAGAAGGCTGGACAATGCCTGCTCCGCAGCAGGGTCTGTGACAAGCACAAGGAAAATTTAGATGCTCGAGCACAGGGCCGATTCACGTAAGTGGGGATATTTGGCAAGCCTGGGTCAAAAAAAAATTCTGTTGAGTAATGTCAGACTGGCCACAGAAACAGCATGAGCAAAACAAGCCTCCCATTCGTTACGATGCCCTGCTCTTAAAACCACACTAAGTGGTATCTGAGTAAGAAACAGTTTCACATCCTCCACCCCTTGCTTGTACCGGATTAAGCATGTCAAGTTTTCAAAACAGCACAGTTATATGCAACGATTTAGAATTGCACTAACACACGTGTGCAAAATCCCTCTTGATTTTAAAATAACAAGCAAGAGACCAAACAGCAACGTGTGCCTGCCCTGAACTGTGTTTTGGCAATTTGATCCTTTACTGCTGAGTTAAGCACTTCTTCTAGTGGCTGAAATTTGAAAAAGATACATCCTAAGGTTTATTTGCCAGTGAGAAGCTGGCCTCACACTGACTGCCTGCTGAAATGCACCCCTTGGCAACTTGTACAAGGTAGAAGCATTTCACTGCTTAAGGTTTACTGATTCATCCCTCAGGTTTCTCTCTGAAGAAGCAACTCCCAGTGTTGAGTCAACACATTTCCTTCAGTTGAAACACAAAGACCCATCTGGTTACTGTATGAAAGTAAATCTCCAGGTAATTAGACTCTAAACCAGCTTAGAACTGCAATGCTTACGTCTTGCTAAGCATAAGGTAATACGAGCTCAGTAACAATACATCTGTATGGCTCACAAAGGATAAGTTTGAGGAGCGCATTTAAAAAACGTAAAGTGACAGTTTGTAACATTTTTAGCAGAGAAGGCAAACTTACAATTTGTAGCTGCTGTACCATTTCTTCTCTGTATGCCAGTTCCCGCTTCATCTGATCTTGAAAATTATCTGTAAGAGAGGGGGAAAAAACCCAAAACAGATGCAGGAATTAAAACAGAGACCACACAGCAGAATTCATTAAATCAAATGAAATAAAACCCAATCACTACTGAGAAACTGTGAAGCACTACAAAGCACTTCACCCAGTTAAAATGCATACCTAAAAACCCCCTTCTTCTTAGCAGGAGACACTGTAGACAACAGAAAAACTCTGGAAAAATTGGATTCAGCTACTTGCCCAATTAGCAAATGTAGGCTGCTAAGTTTCTGTCGCTAGCGTTCATTCTTACAGTGATTTTCTCAATGGGCCAGACTCTGCAGTCATTAATCGAACTTCTACCAACACTGAAAAGCAAAACCTGCTCTTCTTCACTTTGGCATAAATCATTTGACATCAACAGTGATGTCCAGTATGTGAGAACAGAAAGCGTTCAAGGATGCAGGGTTTGATTTGTAGTTTGTAACATAGTGCTGATGGCTTTGAACAGAACTCAGAGTAAAGCTCTCTAAACAATAACGTGGAAGTGAGAAGGGAAAAAGTCTTCGAAAGAGAGATCCTGAACAGCACGGCCAGCCTTCCTGCTCTGGTAGCTTCTCCTTCCCTTATTTTTCCTCCTCAGTAACCATTTCAGACAACACTTCATTTGGTAGAAGATTAACTGCTGGTCTGTGTTCCATAATACTGCTGTTGGAGGTTGGGAACAAGACAAATACAACCAAAACTATTGACAAGAAGCAAGTAACTTGGAGAGTTGCATGAAGGAGACCTGGGTGCGATGATGGACTATCAAATGCAAGAGGAAAGAAAACCCATTCCAACCACATCATTTTGGTCCAGGAGACTGAAGCCTGTCCTGGACCATGGAAGTAGCAAGGTTAATGCCAACAGAAAACAGCATGAAGCACTTCAACATCCAAAACTTGGAGAAGGGCACTAAAAGGCCAAGGCGGCTAAAACGGTTTATTTACAACTAACAATTAAAAGAGTTAAATAGACACATTGGTTGCTGAGACACTAGCCAGGACTCAGGACGCCTGGGTTCAATACCTGCTCTACTGGACTGTGTGTCTGTCTCTCCACGCCTCCTTTCATTACCACTAAAGCAGGAACGGCAGCATTGCTTCATCTGCCAAGTGCGTTGGGAGGATTAATGATCAAATGACTGTGGGATAGTTCGATAGCACAGTAATGGGAATCACAGAAATACCGAAATTGCAACAGAAAGGCTTGAGCCCAGGTGAGAAGGAGCGGCTCCTATTAATACTCTGTGTGCTGCCACAATGCTGGGAGCTCACCCACTGCCAAACCAGCCACACAGCCTTGCCACAACTTCTCAACCCCAAAAGCAGAAGCAGGAAGGCAGTGAGCAGCCGTGGCACAATAAAGCAGAGAGGAAGGATGTATCTTGCCTGCTGGGAACTGGGATGTGTCCCCACCACGTGTGGGCACAGGAAGAGGCTAGAAGAAGGTACAAGGGGGCAGAGCTCTGTTCTCCTCTTCCACACAAGAATTTTGCCCTCTCTGAATGACGAGCAAGTTGGTGTTTAAAAGGCAAGGAGGCACTTTAGGACAACAAGAACATAGCAATGAAACAAAGAAAGAGTGAGAAAATTTGTCAGGCTGAAACCACCAGGATCCAACACAGTCACATGGAAAAGGACGTGACTATTATCTTAACAAATTTCTTCAGATTTCAAGTAAATGCCCACATAATTTTTCAGCCTACTCCCTCTACTCCAACTTGACCAGAAAAAGAAGCCAACAGAAATAAAGCAGATTTGCAATTCCTCTCTTTCTAGCCCCCAAAAGCCATGCAGTATAAAAAGGTGACCACCTCCTGTCCTGGTCACTAAAGGCTGATAGATCTATGCTAGCTACTACTGACGTCCTCCAGTTCACTCTGAGTAGGCTATAAGGAGAAATTTTCCTTCTCTCCTCAACACTTTCCTCTCGACTGCCTCTTCACAGGCTCATCACCTCTAGGAACAAATAGCTCAGAAATCTTGCTCGGTCCTGCACTGCAAATGTCCAACCTCACAGTGGAAATGGGGTGTTAATGGTAAGGATTGAGTTTTTTCCAGCAGCATTTGTCTGAGACTGAATGCTTACAGACAAAGCCATGAGCAATACCCAAGGGAAAAGATATGAATATTTAAATAGTTTTCTTAACACTAAATTAAATACTTTAACTATCCAGACTACGTCTCTGCCATTTTATTACTGTTGTTAAACGTAGCCGGACAAAATGTGTGCCAACCGACACCAAAGGTACAAACCAGTGGAGGGTTCTGGGAGAACATGCTGTCAACTGTGCATGGGTGCTCATACTTCTATTAAAACAGCAAATTCTTTGATTTTCTTCAAGTGATTTGATCTTTTATTTTCTTCAAGTGATCTCTGCGTTGAGAGATCTTACAGGCAAAGGAAAACCTCATCTGCAGCTTTCAAGTACAACAGCAATATGAAAAAATCAAGGTGCAAAAGGCAGAAGGCAAAGTCTGCTGTTTTATGAATTATCACAGGCCACGTTTCAAGCAGGTACAAGCAGCCACAGAGAAGTGTGCAGCACAGTACTGCTTGCAAATAAGATCAGTTCTCATTCAACCGCAATTTCCACGAGGAGAACATGGAAACCAAACACCATTTACACACAACACTGCACAGCACTGCTGTGGGTGGTGGTCTGACGCTATTAACATGTAACGCCCTGAATGTGCTCAGTTCCAAACGGTGGACCCCCAAAAAAGGTGACTTTCAAGTTGACTCCAGGTAACTCGACAGGAGCATTTTCTAGAGAGACACAGCACCACCTTCCACATGTCACACACTGGCTCCCTTCTGAAACAGGGATTTAAAAAAGGCCGAGATTACTTAAAAGCCAAAGGCCCCTCACTTACCCACAGACAGCGCAAAGCACAGGGAGAACCACCCCTGCCCTTGGAGTGAGAATTACCCTGGCAGCCTGTTCCTGTCCTCAGCAGCTTTAAGGACAGGAGAGAGATCCAGTCCCCATGGCCACTCCGCCCAATGCTGCAGTGAGCCAAGCTGGGATATAAAGCCTGCTACCTGCCTGCTCTTCGCTCCCTCCTACAGCCTCAGGTGTCTCCAAGCCACGATAAATCCATCAATACAACTTTAATTTTACCTCCACTTTCCTTTAGTTGGATCTCTCCCTAGCTCCTCTCCCCCCAATACCACCACAGGCAGTTAGTAACTTGGGAAACCTGGCAAAACAAATAATTTCTAATACCTGACCACCTACAGCAGCAGCCCCGTTCAGCAGCGAGAGCCTGGAACAGACGCGGTCTCTTTCACTGGAACACATACTGCTCTAGAGGACAAACCGCACTTATCCTGGATTTTACACTTGTTTGCTTTACAAAGACCTTTTCTCTTTGTTTTATTATATGCGGAGGAGGGGGTTGGGTTTTTTTGTAAATCTAAATCTGTAAATAGGTTTTACGGTCACTTGTATATATTGTTTATAGCACATGATGTGTTTTCTATTTTAATCCTGAAGAAAATTGACCACTACTTTGCGGTACGTTGAAACCACATATTTTTCAAGCCGGCATACATAGTTGCCACTTCCTTGGTCAGCCGTATGTGTTCCTTTCTTTTATTTGAATTGTATTTCATGTGGTTTAATTGCAGTGTTTATTTACATTGCAATGACAGAGGATTAATTTTACCATACAAGAACAAAAGGATAAATGAGTGACCTGAATGGCAAAACTCCAAGATGCCATTTTGCCAATACCACACATCAGTGTTTTGATCTACACAAATTATTTGAAAACTACACTTCACCCCCAAACCCAAGTAATGACTGAATTTCTACTGAAGGATGACATCATCCTTCATTCATTAATATCTGTATCACCTCGGGCAGCTCTTCTCTTTTATTTATGAAGCTGTCTACATCTTTCGATGTTTGGGCTAAAGATGGAGTCATTCCCAGAGTCCTCACACTTCCTTGCTTCCCTGAACTTACCCTACCTGATGCTACAGGAAGGGGAAAAAACGTATTTTCTTTAATAGGAAAATGCTGTCTGTGTTCCCACCTTTTCCTGCAATCCAGGGAGGTGCGACATTCCTCAGCTCGCAGCAGTGGGTTTTGGTTGACTGACTTACCTCAGGGGTACTAGCAATACTGTTTTTTTTGTCCCTGGAGTTTTAATCAAGTAACTCTGAAGACTAACAAACCAAGATTTTCTGAACTCTTCAAGAAACTATGATAAACCAGCACATGGGCATTTTGCTTTGAGCGCTGGTCAAACATTTCAGTGATGCAGGAGTTAAGAGAAATCAGCAAATGGCAGAAGAGCCCAGCAATTAGTCTGGGAAGGTTTTAATGTATCTATCTTGGCTCACTGTGAGTCAAGTAACTCCGCAGTGCTCCATCCACATACAACCTCGCAGGAAAACATGGACAAAACCTGAGAGGTTTCAAAAGCAGAGTTTTAAAAAACCTCACATCATCCACATCAGGAAAATAATGAATGCAGATGCTGTCAGACCTCCTCTGGACTTCATGGAAAAGCAAGAGGTTGGTGCAAACATGCTTTTTTCATTTAGGTTGCATTTGATACTGAACTGGGCAGACTGCCTGGGCAGGCAGCTGCAGAGCCGTGACAGCCAGGCATGAGGACACCTGCACGACAGTACTGATCTCTGTGTGCTGCTGTGTTACAGACGGGCAGAAAGCAGTGGAAATGCTCTGATCACTCCAGCTCTCTAACACTACACTCATTGCAGGTTGGAGAGCCCTCACTGCGTCTTCTAGCTTGTCTTGATGTACATGGGATTTATTCTGGAAGCATGCTTTCCCCTGTTGCTGCCAGTGTAATTGCAAAGGCCTCAATCAATAGGTCTTTTTCCTTATCCCTGTGCATGCAGTTCAACTTTCTGGCAGCTTCTAAATGTCCATTTCGTTTTATTTAACACATGGCCAGCACATTCCATCACCCCTGGTAGCACCCTGCTCATCAGCCCTGCTGAAAGGGCCATCTCAAACAGCTCATCTCAAGAGGACACATACAAAGAGGTCTTTCTACTCCTTAAACACAGGCCAAATCAATTCTCCAGCATCAGCTAGGACCACCTAAAGATGACTACGAAGTACCCTGTCTTCAAAAGCCTTTCAGAAGCTGGGTAAGACCACCAACATCGCTGTGCCCCAAGAAGCCCCAGACATGTTTCTGTCTACTCACTGTATTCAATGTTATCAAAACCAGTAGAATACACACCAAGAGAGACATCCAGCTTCAGATTTTCCCTACAAAAGACCTCAAAAGGCACAGCAGAAGTGCCATCAACCTCAGCAGGGAGGTTCCAACACATCTGGGAACATGCCTCTCCCATTGTAACAGCCCAGGGACGACAAACCACCCACAAATAACACCCAAACCACAGATGTGAGTCTTACGGAAGACTGGGAAAGACGCATTTCCTTTCAACACCTGGAATTCCTGTTCTAGTCTCCTCCGTAAGTCGATCTGTTCAAACAAAACCTTCTGGAGTTCCTCTAACAAAGAGAAAAGAAAAGTAGTTTTACTAATCTGTATAAATAATTCTTGAAAGAACAGTTGCAGAGCAATTCATTACTATAAGACAAAATATTTTAGCAGTTATAAGAAAAAAAAGTGTTGCATAGACCTACAATAGATTTTGTGCAGAAAGCCATGAATATAAATCAATGTAATATATTATTTTAAAGTATTATATTACAGTGTCATGTATTGATTGATATATATGCATTAATCTCAATTATATCCACCCAAAGGTCCATATATTATTCATATGTTACTTGACAAGCTTAAAATATGGTGCAGAACAAAAGTGCCCCCTATTATCCTCATATTCTATTAAAACAAAGAGCAGTTTTATAACGTAAGAGACCCTTATTTATTTTACCTTTCCCCATGTTTTCTACGTCCTTCTTCAGCGAATGAGGTGAATTGGTTTCTTGCGTGTGTTCGCCTTAAAAAAAGAGAGAGAAAAATTATTGATTTATCGATATTGCTTTTCATCAGTGTTTTCCTTACTATGCAAGTGATTCAGAGAATCTGGAGTAAAAAGGAGAAAAAATATTTGAGGTTTCTCAAATACTGAGGTTTCTCTATGGATCTCTGGGTGCACAGCATAAATGTCTGCAGGACTTGTATTTGCTTCTAGTTTAGTAAAGCATCTGCCTACACCACGGCCTCCTGCACCCAAGACCTGACGTCTCCTCGATACCTAGGAGCGTTCCTCTTACACGGCGTCTGCTGAACTGAACCCTGCTTTCACTCTAACCCCTCTTGAAGATGCTGTTATTGGAGAATGACCAGGACCGAGCTGAGAAACGGGCAGAGCCTCCTCTACAGTCTCATCTCCTCTCTTCTCAACGGGAAGTCCGTGCTATGCAGCTGGGCAGGACCCTGTTCCCAAATCCACAGGCAAAATCCTTTCTGCACCAGCCTCTCTGCCTTCATCAGCTCTTTATCATCTTCTAGAGTTCTACAGCATGGCCTTGTTGTAACTGGATATAATTTATATCCAGCTGAGATAAAATTGACACTGGTGGTATTTGCATCTAAAGGATACACCTCTGAGGTCGACCAATTCAGAGACTTCTGTCTTAGGTTGCTCATGTAACTTTTAATCAGAGAGTAATACAGAATTCTCGAGATAAAGGAATTTGACTATTTCCAGATAGAAATATTTCCGTATTTCCAGATGCTACTTTTTTCAGCCTTCTTCCTTTACAAATAAAATAAAAGAAATTTTTAAAAAATCTTCACAAGATGTTAAGTTCACCTGGATGACAGTTTGACTTAACACCTTCTGTCAGAATGTTTGTATTTATTTAAATTACCCTCTGGAACTGTGAAATTTTCCTCTACGAATGAGGTTCCTTCCTCTATGAACAGGGTTTTGAAACAAAAAGCCATGAGAAAATGTTTTTAAAAGAAAAAAATACCACTTTAGCTGAAATTAATGGGAGACTTTCTATTATTTACAGATGAAGAAGAAATGGACTCTCAATAATTCAGAAAATACTTGGTAAATAACAAATTATTGAACTAATTGGACTAATATTTTGTTTAGTCCAGCCAGTAAATACACGCCATTAACTCTACTGATGAGTAATCACAAGAAGACGTCTATGTAAAGCTACTCCTATGTTTATTTATTGGGAAGAAAAAATCATGGAGGAAATACCTTGGGGTTTTTTGAAAATAACAAGCCATAGCACTGAATCGGTCACCACACAACAGGTAAGATAGCAGCTACTTAAAAAACTCGTACTGTCACCACGCATTTGATAGCAGGTCATCACAATAAGCTGATTTTAAAGTTGAATTGGAAAGTCTTGTTTTATTATGCAGTCAGTAATCTTTTTGCAAAACATTTATTTCTGGTTTTAAAAATCAATGCATTCTTACATCCAGTAAACCTTGAAGTCACAGTGTATGAAATGTATCCAATAGCTATGCATTTTAGCCCTTCGTTCCTTAACAAAAGAAAACCAAACCACTACTCATTCAGGCATATATGCATTTACACAACTGTTATCTGGTGCCAGCAATTCCATTTTAAAATCCGTTTACGTAACATAGTGATTAAAAAAAAAAAATTTGTATGATGTTTGATATAAACAAAGTATTTTCTACAGGTAAGTTGTCTCACCACACTAAAAGAAATAGCAAGTTAAAATTACATCACCTTCTGCGCAGTGATTTGAGGTGTTTCCATAATGTAAAATAGTCTTTTTTTTTTAGTTAACACAATTGTGTTTTAAACAGGATGGCTAACAAAAGAAGGATTTTGTTAGATAAAAGAGAGTACGCAAAACCAAGAAGAAGGAATTTATGTTAGGAAGGGTATTTATTGCATTATAAATACTAGTATGTTTTTCCAATCAATTTCTTTCATCGAGGCATTCTTTTCTGAATGTTTTACGAGCAAATTTGAGGGATAACAGACTCACACACAGAAGGTAACTGAATTTTTCAAGGGAGAGGAAGAAAAAGGGGGAAAGACTAGATCCTAGCCCAGAGCACTGCAGCAACACAGCTCTCTCCCACTTTCTCGGTTGAGCTTTCAGGGCCGTATGGTTTGAGGCTACCAACTCGCTGGGACTGAAAGAGCTACATCAAAATGAAAATAAGGGCACGTAGCATGAAGGATAATTCCTCCAGCATCCGCAGCCTCCCTACTAAGCTACCAAAAAGGCTTCTTGGAAAATCCCCCATCCTTGCCCCCGAAATAAGTAAAGAATAGGATNAGAGCACTGCAGCAACACAGCTCTCTCCCACTTTCTCGGTTGAGCTTTCAGGGCCGTATGGTTTGAGGCTACCAACTCGCTGGGACTGAAAGAGCTACATCAAAATGAAAATAAGGGCACGTAGCATGAAGGATAACTCCTCCAGCATCCGCAGCCTCCCCACTAAGCTACCAAAAAGGCTTCTTGGAAAATCCCCATCCTTGCCCCTGAAATAAGTAAAGAATAGGATGGGAAAAGTGAAGGTATTTAAAGGCAAAACGCAGCAAATAAGGTTTTAAAGAACAACTGCGTTTTTAAAATGCTTTCTGATGTTCAAAAAAAAGCCTCAATGTTATTATTGTTAACGGTAATAATAATCAGATGGGTTTCACCTTTCCAGTCCCCCTGAAACTGATAATCAGGAGCCTGCTCCTCTCCATTTTTCCATACTTCCCAGAGGCCTCATCATGCGTTGTGTACTGCTCTACCTTAATTGAAAGGGAGGAGGTATTGAATATTTAACCAGCTTCCTTTCTCTTAAATGTTAATTAAAAGCTAAATAGGTGTTTAAAAACAAACAAACAGAAAGCCCAAAGAATTTTAATCAGTCTAAGAAAAAATCACTTCCCCTTCTAATAGCTCTACCATAACTCTCTTGGGCCTTGCCTACACACAGACTTGCAGCAGCATTTAAAACAGCAGCACCAAAAGCTGTGGAGCCCCCCGTACTGACACCCAGGTTTTCTTTAAGTGAGGCCTATTTCAGTTTATTCAGAAAAATCAAACTGTACCTCAACCATCTGCTGGCTAGGGGGGAAAGGGGATGAAGTATTCATAGCCAGTTCAAACTGCCTCAGCTAAAACTTTTGGTACCTCTGTTCTTCCCGATCAGCTTGGGTGCACAGATATTGTTATTCTGGAATAAAGGCACAGGGGTTGTATTTTGGGGTTACACAAATGGTTTTCTTATTCTGGATTATGAACATCCACCCACGGAGGAAAGGCAAAATGATATGTGCGAGTAGACACACCTCAAATTACTCTATCGGTACTCTGAAAGTCAGAGGTCCCGGTTTGTGTATAGCCAAAACCTCAGCTCTCGTGATGCCACCATTTTATTAGCTCCACACCCACTGGAGTAGTTAAGACGTGAATCTTCAACACAAGAAACAAACAAAAACATTTCCAAATTTATTCTCCTCCAAAGAAATGCACACTGCCCTCGTTGTACAAAACCAAACCAGACATTGCCAGGTTACCTCTTCATGATGTGCCACCTAGAGCAATCTCCCGTAATCCTTCCTTGGGAAGCTCGCAAAGCGCTCTTCAAACAGCAGCTAAAAATTTCCACGCTGGCCCAGACAACTCAGCTACATCAACGCGCAACTGATTTGCCCAGTGCAGAGCTCCCATGGACCGGGAATATCACTCAGTTCTTCCAGCTCTCAGCTCCGTGCCTCGTCCTCAACTTGTCCTCTCCGCAATTCTCACTACATACGCAGCACCAGACCACATCAACCGAAATCACCCACCCGCCTGTGTCTCAGCATCGACCCTATTATTCCTGGACAGTACGTAAGTAGCCCGAAGCACACGATGCCCACTGACCAGCTGCGCAGCTCACTCCTACCAGGTGAGCTTTACCATTGTGAAGCCTGCAGCATAGGTGGTCTACCATAACTTAAATGTCCCGAGATGCTGGAGAGAGCGCTGCCTGCAAACACAAAGACTGCAGCAGCGAAGATTTCAGTATCTTCCCCATATAAAAAAAAAATATATATTTTAAAAATACAGGCAGATATGAACACGCAGATTTTCAGAGCTCCAAAAGCTCCACAAGCTCCACCTATACTTGCAATTAATTACTCGCTTTAAGACACGCACAGTTCTTGTGTATGTCCTGAAGAAATCCTACTCTTACTGAAAATATTCATGCAGCGTGCATATTCATACCGCTTTTGGGGGGAATAATCAATGCAATAATCAGGACTTGGGGAAAATACACCTATTTTAGCAAATTCAATAGGCGTCTTTTAACTGCTTTTCTGCATTGGGGCTGATATACAAAATTTGGAGCTTCAAATGTTAATTTGCCCTGAAAATAGTTTAACTTTATAACAAACTAGTTCTAATTTTTGCACAGATAAAGTCTGATTTATAACCTCCATTTAAAATTTAAAACATGGATATCCAATTCAGAAACACCCACATCGAAGCAATAATGGATAGAGGCAAAAACACGTTCAGGATTTTAAACCGAACGTTCAAAACTTGCAACCAACTTAAAACCACAAAATGTTTGAGAGAGACAACAAATCGGTTAGCTTTTGGTCTGAACCTTATGCATGCATCTGGGAAGTATTTCATAACTTTCTTCTAGAAGCATTGAGGACTAGAAAACGTCTAATTCTTGATTTGTTTTAAATGGAAGGCAAGATTCTCACCACATTCCCGAAGATGGGTCTTTATGAAAAAAACCCCAACACACCTAATATTGTGAGATTTGCGAAAAATAAAAAGAAATTCAACAATATTTCTCCCTCTTCTGATAATTCAAAGAGAGCTCCTGAGCTCCTTAGGAATAACAGAAGAGAAAAGAGACAGGAATAGTAAATAAGGACCCAGTCCGTCTGCAGTTTTGGCTGTCGTGCAGACCCACGTATTTATACACAACCTTATCTATTAATACGCAGTGCCGGGTCCCACATCCAGAACTTCCCTTCGTCTTCCCCCATTTCAACTTTTAACTTTTCTTTGCCTTTTTTTTTTGCAAACGTCTTCCATAATAAAATTTTATGTATTTTAACTTCTGGATCCAATTCTTTAGCACTAATCTCAGTAAAAGACTACACAACCGGCCAGTTTGCTATATATAATGAGAGCCAGGCCGTTTCCAACCCTCTATGAGCTACTGTAAATCGACAGTAATGGCACCAATATCTGCAGAGTTATTTGGTATATATACTTAAGAACAATTTGGCTCACCTCTTCCAGCCCGAATTTTCCTGACATGCCTGCCAAACCATCGTTTACAAATCCAAAAAAAACAAAAACGGGGAAATGATAGCAAGATTTGAGAAGCCGGCTTCTAGCTGTTATTAACGCTCAATTTTAGAGCTCACGTTTCTTATTAAAACAGAGGAAAAAATTAGATTAGTCAGGGAACAGCTTACAGAACTCGACTTCTCTTCAAGCGATGCCGTATATGCAAGGCAGCCTTGCAACGCTGTCGTGTGCCAGCCACACACAGCTCTTCTACCCTTCAACTCCAGCTGCCGAAGGAGGGTCGGGATGGCAAACCGCATCTCTCCCCAAAAAACTGGACCAGTTACATAAGTTAGTGAGCGTTACCTTTCAAATCTGCTGTGGGAATCTGAATAATTTCCAGCTCTTTCCGAGCCACTGCCTGAGAGAAAAGGAAGGGGCATTTTCACTGACAGTTTACTGGCTATGCAGGATGAACTGCTATGGGATCTTCAAGCCTGTATCTATTTCAGCCTTGGAAGAAGCTGTGCTTATTATGAATTTTTTTAAGTTCATTGACACATTGAGAGTAAGAAGCTAACATACGCACTTACAAACGATTGTCTCTGGCACAGAAAATCCTGCTTTTGTTTTAAGACTCTCTTTACTAGGTTTAGTTAATAAATACAAGTCTATCTCACATGGAGAGAAATTTCCAGGATCATTTCATCTTTCTTAATCTTACTAGGAAGGCGCAGCTTTAAGAAACTCATAAATGTATTAAGTATAGTAAGGAAATTGGAAAGCCCGAATATTCTGCAAAATGGTTCGACAACCAAGCAGAAAAGCACGGCGAATACAACCCACTAATTCTGGGCGAGATTAAGGTGACCCAATCCTACAGAGACCTACTGATATGAACCCCTCTGAAGATAATGGGACTGCTCTTGCTTGGGGAGAGCACAGAAATCATCTCCAGAAATGAGCCCTTAAACATTTCACATTTCTTTACAGTCAGAGTATCTCAGAACCACCCCGAGACCTTCAAACACCCAGGTGCTGCTCTCAGTTTACGTAACAGATGTAAGACTCTCCACAGAGTCAAAACACGCAGGGTAGTATGCACCTTTGAAAACTAAAATTTGTATTTAAATCTACCACGAAGATAAACATATAGCTACCATGGACTGACAGTGCCAATGAATGCAAAACATTTCAAGTTTTAGAGGCAGGAGCTAGAACATCTAAGCAAAATACCACTGTAATTACTTTTTAAAAAGAGCACAGACAGCATCATTTTCTAAAAGACAAAAAATAGGTATTTTCTCCAAAATAAGTCAGCCACAGTGCAGGACGCTGACTACGCATGGTGTACTGTGCTCCTAAAAATTCTCGGGTTCTTAAGGCTTGCTTCTGCTTGCATCACTGCTGTGCTCTCAGTGGTAATTATTTGAAAGTATAGAAGATAATTAGGTGCTATCCACTGGTCCACAACCTCGATCCCTCAACCACAAAATTTACAAAAACCTAAAACGCCAATATGTTTCTTCCTCATACGCCACTGCTTGAGCAGGGCTTATTACAAAGTATTTCTAAAAAATACCCTTTGAAACGGGGTACGCT
>VZSC01008094.1:92576-114052 GCA_013398225.1 Steatornis caripensis | reverse complement strand
TCCCCAGACTGCCCCCACCCCAAATTTCCCCTCTCCCCTCAAATTTTCCTTTACCTCTTCCCCGCTTTCTCCGCAAAAAGGGATCCAGGCGAGCATCCCGCAACAGCGAGATCTTCGCGGGACAGCAAGAGGGGTCCCCCCCACTCAGCACAAGTCCCTGCGAGAGAGGAGACGGGGGGGGCACGGCCCCCCCAAGCTCCCGCAGAGCCCCGGTCCCCAGCAAAGCGCTTGCCGCAGATCACCCGACGTGCGGAACAAGGCGGCTGCTTAAAAACACAAAAGCCGGAGCCCTAATGAGTTCAATTACAATGTGGTAAACACATTGCCTCTACGCTTTAATTAAGCCGGCTGTCCAATTTTAACTCATTAGTAATTCATTAAGAGAACAGCCTTTAGCTGGCTGCAAGGAGAGGAGCACCGCAGCCTGTGCTGTTACGCTGCGCGCATACTACAAGGTATTGGGGGACGGGAGAGGGTCCCCACTCCTAGAGAAAGGGCTCCTGATCCCCCAAACGGGGATTACCTGTTGTCCCGGCCGGTGTGAGACCCCCTCCCCGTCGGGTAAGGGGATCCGAAGGAGCTGGGATGATGAGGATGAGGAGGAGGATAGGAATCCCGGGGGTGCCCGGGACCCCCCCGACCCTATTCCTTAGGGAGAAGCCAGATAAACTTATGGGCAGGGGATGGGATGCTCTAGGGGCCGCGGAGCCTTCGCGCCCCGTCTTTTAAAAATAATAACAATAAAATTAAACGCAGAAAGCGTTCGAAACGTATCTGGGCCAAGAAAGAGGTCAAATTTGCCCGTGCAGCAAATTTGGTGTGATGCGTAAAACCAGGGGTCTGCAAGGCCGGATCCGGCCCCGGGGAGCTGCAGGGGTGCCTGGGGACCGGAGCGGTGCGAGGTGCCAGGACTGTGTGGGGGTACCCCCTCCCCCCGAAAAAAAAAACCCCACCCCATGCCCAAGCTCTCCGTGCCCAGCTGGGGCGCGCCCCGCTCCGCTGCACCGTGCGCTCCTCTCCGCGCCTTTGCGCTGCGATTTTTTTTGCTCCGGGGGTCACCGGAGCAAAACGGTTTGGGGCGGGGGACGACCCCGACGTTCCCTTCGCTTCGTCCCCGAGCTGCCGAGGAGCGACCACCCGCAGTGTCCCGGGTGGCGACCGGGGATCTGTCCCCGAGCCCCGGGGGTGGGCAGCGGCGGAGCAGGGAGTTCAGGTTTCCCGCTGCAGCGCCTGCTCCGTTAAGGATTAAAGCATTTTTTACTCCAAATTGCAACACTTCGAGGGCGTCCGAGCTGGACATCCCCCCACCCTTCCCTAAATTTCATCCCATTGCATTGCTACTTTTTTATTATGAGCGTAGTTACCGTTTTATCACAGCTCCAACATGCTATTTCTTTTCTTAGACCGACTGAAAGTTTCCTTTAAATTTTTTTGAAGCTATATTCTACATTTAAAATCTGGTTTAGGATTTAGCAGACAGGAGCCGGTTCAGTCCCATGCCCCTTCGCTACTGCCAGGTGCTTCAGAGAAAGACACGCAAAACTGCCAAAGCATTTCAGAAATAAGTTTGGGTGTTTTTTTTTTTTTTCCTGTTGTTTTACCCCAACAGCGTTTGGCTGATCCCAGCGCTGATCTTTTTGCCTCCCTCTTTGGCTGGGCTGCCTCTGCTGTCCCCCCACCCAGGCTTAACCCCATCTCGCTGGAAGGAGGCAGGGGCAGCACCTCCGAGCTACCATGCAGTAAAAAGACGGGCTTCAAACTCCAGATAGGAGTCATAAACGACTAAATCCCTTCTGAAGAAGCCTTTAGGCAGACATGCCAAGAATAAACCCTTACTAAGAGTCTCCTCCTTTGGGGAGTAGATTTTGAGCAGTTATCTCTTCAAAGCACTTTTTCTCAAATAGCAGGCCCCCTCTGCTGTAGTTCTGATTTTAATTTGGCTCCAGGCTTGTGACATCGGATTGTCTGGAATTAGAAGACTTGGATATTGTTCCTCTTGATGTCAAAAGATTCTACGCCCCCACCCCTGCAAAAAAAAAAACCAAAAAAAGAATATCACAAATGCAGGATCAAGGCAAGTCTGTGAGCTCCCTGCTCAGGGCTCGAAAGCAGTGGGATTTAACCTGTTGCCTTGTTGTTGTTGTCACCTCCTGTTTATTACCAGATCTTTAAAAAATTCCCCTAAAAGCTAAAAGAAAATTGCTTGTCTTTTTCCAGAAACACCCCTCGCTCCTTTGTCTTGACAAGCAAAGCGCTGGCTTCTGGGGACATAGGGGACAATCCGTCTCCAGAGCCTCCTTGTATAAATCTAAAAATCATCTTGAAGCCAGTGGGCTACAATTCATTTTACTACCCCGGTGTTAATCTAGAATAGGTACATAAAAACTGTTAGGACAATTAATCTGAATTAATTTCCAAAGTGAATTAAATTAAATTGAATGAAGACCACCTGAATTCTGAATAAGAACAACCTTCACAGGGGTTTCGCGCAGTTTAATTAATCCAATTTTAAATTCTCACCTTCAGCTAATTTGGGTTATTTTTCTGAGTGTCCCCATGTAGGCAAAACCTTAGAGGTAAACGTGGCCCAGGGGAATTTCTCTGGATTTACGCAGATGTAATTTAGAACAGAAATGTATCCTCTAATACTCTTTGACCACGGCACAGAAACGATGCAGAAATACAGCATGCATACGTTGTGCTGCTGCATGAAGCTCGACTTTGTCAAGGAACCCTTTGCCAAAAACGTATCTGGATATTTTACTGTTTCCTCTCGCCCTGTACCTCTGTGTGGGTAAACGCATGTAGAATCACAGACATGCACACCACGGATGTAGACTGTATGTGTCTTTGCTCTATTTGTTTAATCCATTAAAGGCTCTCCTCTGTGCACCTGAGACTCCCGTTGAAGTTAAAGTGAAAACTGGGAGCTTGAGAAACAGCGGGATCAGCCAGTGGGGAGGCAGGTTAGCACTGTGCCTTCAAAGCTGAAATAGGATGAGAGATCCCAAATTCACAGCCACTCAGGGCCCAGCAATCTAGGACAAGTTTACAAAGGCAAGGCTGCCTTTCAAAGAGCGAAGCCCCTGCTTTGGGCTGAGGAAGTTTCACTGATTTTGCGAAGGTTGTAGGTGTGATTTTCAAGCGTTGTCGCCGTCTTATTGTGGTGTTGGATCTCTCCTTTTAATGGCACCTGGTGAGTTAAGGAGGGGGACTGGAGCAGACACGGGACGCTTTCAATTCTCTCCTCCTAAAAAGGCATCTCAAGCAGTTTGCTATTTCAGCATGTAAGGTAACTAGACCAGGCACTTGCTCTTTTTAAACAGTTATTTTAAAGATCAAGGGAATCGTTTTTCCTTCTGAAGTCAGTGGCTGTAGGACTTGTGGGTTAAAGATCCCTACATTGCTTTTCTTAACTGATATCATGGGTGGCTTTTGGTACTTCTGAGGTCAGCTTCCCCAGGTAAGACCAGTCTGCTCCAAGCAGGTGTTTGTGCTAGAAGTCCCAGGCTGTTGTGACAGGAGCCAGTAGACCAAACAAATGGAAACACTTTTGGGCACTGGATCAAGTTATGGTGAAGGCATCTGCTAATTTTTCAAGCCTGGAGTTCTCGGTTTTGGTCTGAAATAACAGAAACACTGAAATAACTCCTCAACTGACTGTATTTGTGGTGTAAGCCATAGTGGTATGATCACGCAAGAGGACACCCAGAATCCTGGAATTTTACCCTTTAATTTAATGAATTATTGCGCGACCTTGCAAAGAGCCATTTATAGACCAACATTTTAAAGATGAGCTCTCAAATAAGAGTGCCCTGTCAGTAATCTGGTTTGCTGCCCATCTGTCCAGACTGGGCATTTCTGAAAATCAATCTACTTTGGATTGGGATTTTTCAGTTGAGATACCCAAGCTGGAAAAATGTGACCTCTTCTTCAAGCCTCAGTTTATGCGCCTGGAAAGGGTGTGTGTGTGTGTATGAATGTGTTTAGGGAGTACCATTCATCTACCAGCATCTCAGAGAGACTGTATAAAATGTAGTTGAGTTTAAAAGTCTCTTATATCTTAGCTTTCACTCTCACTTCTTCATAGTGCAGTTGAAAATAAATAAATAGAAAAGATCAATCGTAGCTAAAAGCATTGTTGAAAAGCTACAGAAAATGAAATATTCCCAAGAACTTAGAGACCATGCAGTAACTCCACGATTTGATTCAGACGTTACCAGACTCATTGGGATAGTGGACGGCTGCCAGTCTTTCCTCCTTGTCATCCAACTTTTAATTGCTTGCACTGTAAAGATGCTGTGAAAGAGGTGCTAATTATTAGCCCGTGAACATCTTTGGACTTGCTCTCATAGTGCTGTGGTCCCAGTGGTTTGCAGGAATCAACTGGGAGCTACTGGCTTAATTAATGCAGAGCCTGGTCCTTCATTGAAATGAATGGGACTTTTTGCTTCTAAAAGTCATTCTGTGGAATATCATAGAATGGTTTAAAAAAGTGTCTATCACAGTGAAAAGGTCTACATTAAAGAGAGAATTATGAAACCCAGTGGGTGCCACTCATTCCATCCTTCCATCCATCCATCCATCCATCTATCCATGCATTATCTCCAGGGGAGAAATTATCACCATGCTCAGTGTGAAGGGCAGTTCAGTAATAGGTCCCAGGATGGTCTGGAGGCCATGTCTCCAGCAGGCAACCAAGAGTTTCTGGGTCATGGAGCAAGGACATTTGCTGAACTGATTTTGCAGTGTCCCAGCCACGGAGCGGGATGCCTCACCTCATTTCAGAGGTCCACGTCATTGATGTCCAATGGTGTGATACTTCCCGGTCTCATACACACCTATAGTGTGCTGAGCACAGACCGTTTCATAGAATCAGCTACTTATCAGTCAAAACCCAAGCCAAAAGCCCCTGACACTGAACGTGAGTCAATAATAACTATCTCCGGTTTCTACCGTTAACTCAGCCAAGGGAATGGATCCTCTGCATTTACCTCTTGGAACAATCCAATTTCAGGATCGTGGCCATAAGTTCAATCCACCTTCTGATCTGTTCCTTTCATAAATTTGGAAGCATTTAAAGGAAAATTCTCCTCCCAATTTGTTTGTCAGTCTTAGGCACCTAACATCTACCCATTGGAGTGAATCCTTATAACGGGACACAGGAGATTTTCAAAGCAAGCGGCAACTTATTTTATTTCACCTCCACCTATTATAGAATTTACACAACTTGTCTTGAATTTTTTGTTAAAAGAGTTTTGTCCCGTGCTAGCCTCTCCCTCTGCTTCAAGCAGTTCAGCAATATCCTGTTGGTGATGAAACGTGTGTTTTGACCGTATATGGAATAATTTGACATATATAATCCTAATAATTTGACCTACACAATTCTCATAATTATTATTCACATATATTCATAAATATGTATTCACATATCTTTCTAATTCCATTTATAATTCTAATTAACTGTAACCCAAGCGCTTACCTGCTCTGCCCTTCGGATGATGGAGATTATTTAGCTTGTCCAGCCACTGATTTGCATTCAATATCACAGAAATTTTTCTCTCAAAGCATCTATTGATTCTGATGTATTTTCAAGGATTTCTCCATACACATGCTACAGATCCAGGACAGCCCCTGCCTCACAGCCCTCTAACCAGACGTTAGAGACAAGATCATTCAAGACACAAAACGGTGGAGAACAGTGAGGTAGGAGCTGCAGTTAGCGCACCCCCCCAAATTGGGGTCCTGGTGGAGTTTGCCTGGGTGAATGTCCAGTGGCGATGCTTGTCCCCTCCAACCTCTGTCCTCTTGCACCTGTCTTTCTTCTCTAAAAACTCGCATTCCATATCCTGGAGCCCAGGGGCTTCAACCCTTTCTCACAGCCACCTCTATCCCTCAGTCTCTCATTACTACCCCTAAAATAGTCCCTGTGCCTCCAGGTCCAAGCCTTTCTCAGCCCCACACCTCGCTCTTCTGCCCGATGCTCCCACCACCTCCCACCTGGGGTTAGGACCACTCACCTAGGCGAGCTGATAGCTTCTGCCTTGCCATCAGCTTACCTGATCACCTCTACTTCTACGTTACTGTTTTTTTTGTTGCCACCGTCCCAATAATTATCGCTTAGGTATTTCCAGAACCCATGACTTCCGCGGTGTAATAGCAATTTCAAGGAGTAGTGAGTTTTCACCAGTGACAGAATCAGTTTAACTCCCATCTTCCCTTTCCTCATCCCCTGCCTCCTATTCCAGCTCCTCCACCACGGTTTAGCCTCCCTTCACCTGTGATCACGTAGCTGTCTGCATGTTCACCCTCCAACCTCAAGTAGCGAAATGCTCCAGGGTGACCAAAACTTTCTGCTTCCACAAGGTGAGTGTTCCCCATCACAAATGAGGAATGCAGAGAAGGGGCTTAAAAATATCTTCAGCTGCTTTTGACACCAGGAAAAACCTGTCCGAGATTTGTGCCTAACTTATGCTCGTGAGCCAGTAAGTCCTTGCATTAAGTACCTTAAATAAGGCCTTTTATTTCACAGCGATGCTAACATACGTCGGTAAGGTGATGTTTCGGAATCAGGCAAGAACGTAACTAATTTCAAAGGAGTACCATTACAGATTAATTTGGCCCAGAAATTAAAGTGTTTCCCATCTGCTTTCATTCATGGTTGTTAATTAATTGGTAAGTAATAAACACGGACACTAGCTTTGACAGCTCTGCAGCAGTAGAAACACGAAGGCAGCACGGACTCGCTCTCCTGGTGTCATTTTTTTAAGTCACAGTCCAATTCACAGGAAAAAGTTGCTGCAGAGAAGGTGTGAGAGGGGTTTTTGAAGAGGTACCTTCAAGCAGTCTACAGTCCTGCTGCTTTTTGTGCATCAGGGCACCATCCTTTGTGACTGGTCTTGCTGGGTAACTGTAGAGTTGTCTCTTTTCACAGTTGCATCCCAAAACTGGGGTGGAAGGTTGAAGTCCTAGACCAGGGTTGGGGTATATACCAAACCTGCAAGGCAGTCTGATTCAACTCCTTGTTCTGCTACGTGATGTTACGCACGATCTTGTGTAAACCATGCAATGGATTTCTCTCTTTGCATTAATTGTCCAAGTTGTTCCCAGAGCAAACCTAAGTGCCATCAATTTGCCATTATAGGGCAGGAGGAGTCACCTCTGGTGTCTGGATAGCTGCTGGATTAGGCAGCCTGACCTTCACATGGCGAAACTTGGGCAATACGCATTTGTCCCAGGGACAAAGCCTCAAGGGAATAATTTAGAAACAGGGTAACAGTTTGAGGGGATCAGTGCCTTAGTTCCACGCACTTCAGTTGCACCAAGTGCACTAACAAGTTGGTGAGCAAATAATAAGGACCGTAAACAAGCATAAAAGTGCCGTAAAAGTTGCTGGGGTGCTGCGATGCAGTGAGGATGCAGATGGCGGGACAATGCACTGTGCTCTTACCCCATGAATTCCTGTCCCAGGAATTAAACCCAAAACACCACACCGTGAGACCCCCGCTTCTGTCTCCCCAAGCGCTCTCCTCCCCGCTCTGCAAAGTGCCACTTCTCCTGCAGGTAAGGTGGATACGTGTGCCCCTCGGGCAGCCAGGACATGTGAGTGCCAGTCCCACGTGAGAAAACTCAGAGAAGGTTTCCTGGAGACGCAGCCAGCCACCACTCACTTGAAGCGAGGACGCTTTCCCAAACCTTATTGTCTGAAGAAAAATTACAAAGACATTCTCTTGGCCAAGTTTTAGGAAGATATGAATTACAGCATCTGCTTTGCCTGTTTATATTTGCTGCGGCCAAAGGGACAGAACGACCATTAGCAGCTCTACTGGTATTTTAACTTTGGGTCTAAACACCCTAAACCCCAGAGGGCTTCACAGCAGTAGGAAAAGCCCCATGCTTGCAAGGTCTCCAGCCGTTTATTACTTTTTTCCATCATGATTACCCTGGCTCCAGAAAGTTTTAATACCGCTCAAAATTCAATCCAGTTTTATTGACATTTCTGGTTTTGCCAAACAGTTAAACTGAAGCAGACAGCATGAATTTCAGTCAATCAATATTCATTTAAAACTGGACACCCGTACGTAAGCATACTCTCTCCTTGGCAATGAGTAGGGAGGCTGAACAATCAATCCACACTTGTACTTAAACTCGGCAACTGTATTTTCAAAAACCCCCACATAAGGCAAAATTGAATGGTTGAATAAGGCAACATGTGATTTCTGTTATATTATTATTAATAATTAATAATTCACTTAATAACACAGCAGGAGCCTAATCCAGAGCCCACTGATGTCAATAGATTTCTTTCCAGTGTGCTCGGTAGCACCAGAACAGACACAAAGGCGCAGGTTTTTCACGGTATTTAAGCACCTACCACCCGTGCCCGTCTCAAACACCTTTACAAAGCTGCCCTGCTGCTTCACTGCCCTGTAACTCAGAACGAAGCAATGAAGTGATTGTGATATAATATATGGTGAGTAATGGAGAGCGGGCCAAGAGTAATCTCCAGGTAAGAGGGTTCAGTGTAATAGATTTAAATTTGGGTTTGCAGCACTGATCGAATGTGCCCACCTTTTCTGTTATGGATATACACCCTATATATGTAAGACTTGTGTTTAACCCTACCATAATTCTACGTAACATGCAGATTGCGTGAATTATTAATAGCTGTCATGTGGTATCTGCGTCCCCGTTGTAGGCTCTGGCTGTGTGCAGTCAGGAGCTGATGTGTAAAAGATCAGAAGATCCAGGAAACACCAAGTTGTTAAGTTTATTTAAAACTTTCCCTGGCCTTTTCCTGGCTGCCATTAACATCTTTAAGGCAGCTTCTGAGAAGTCCCGTGGCAGCCAGACACCCAGGACCAGGACAGCTGGACCTTCAGCAAATATTATTGTCATTATTATTACCGTTTTGCCTCCCTAATTAACCACTTGGGCACTTGCCAGCTCTTTATATCTATATTGTAAGGGTTGTTTCCATTGGGTTTAGGCAGACAGTCTTACTTTAAGATCCCTATTGATCAGCTGCCATTCTCACGTGGTTAAAGCACTCCTCTTGGGGAACTCTCTCATGTTTTAAGTGCACACAGTTGCTCTCATGACTGGCTTGTAAACAGGTTTTAATGGGGCTATTAGTGTAAAAGGACAGGAAACTTTCAAAAACAGCCTTTTAAATATTCATGAAGATGTTTAATCTGGTGCTTAATCACCACTGTTTGCATATTGTAAAAGGGAGGGGCAGCACTGCTTCACCGTTAGCTATCAGCGGGGCATTAATAAATGCTTTTACACCCACAATTAATGCTCGAATGACAGCCAAACTTTAAACAAAGTACCCCCTGTTTTTTGCAGATGAGCTCCCTAAAATGAGTGTCCGAGAGGAGCGTTAGCTCCCAGGAGAGGAGGTTCGGGGCTGGGCTCTGCTCTTGCCCACACTGAGCGTGGCTGGATCCATACCTTCTGCTTCACTGCACCGGCCATGTGCCCCTAGGCCCAACCGACCACAGGTGAGCATTGAGGTGGACATCTCTGCCTGAGCAGGGGGTCCAGAGGTCCGAGGGAAACCACGCCGTGTCCTGTGGTTATCNGAGGAGCGTTAGCTCCCAGGAGAGGAGGTTCGGGGCTGGGCTCTGCTCTTGCCCACACTGAGCGTGGCTGGATCCATACCTTCTGCTTCACTGCACCGGCCATGTGCCCCTAGGCCCAACCGACCACAGGTGAGCATTGAGGTGGACATCTCTGCCTGAGCAGGGGGTCCAGAGCTCCGAGGGAAACCACTCCGAGTCCTGTGGTTATCCCCCACCGGGACTCGATGGACCCTCCAGGACATGCCAGTTTCCTCCCACTCCTAGTAATGGATTCATTCCTCATGTTTTCTTTCCAGCAAACATGTGGCTTACACGTTCAGCTGGTATACACTAGCTGAATTGATGCAAGAGCATGAAAGACCCTTTAACCAGTTGAACCAGTGCTTTTGTCCCGATGTCCCATTCTCTATAACCCCTCCTGACCTTCTCTGGCCTTGCACGTGGTCATACCCATTCACTCTCTGCTCTGCTCTGCACCTGGAGCTTCAGGACTTGGATGAAGCAAGAGTGAGCTAAACATAGAATTTCAGCCCAGCTTCTGTGTTGCTTTGGGGGTGGATTTCAGCCATTTCTTTGGTAGTTTTTGCAATACATGCTTTAATTTTGTTTAAAAAATAAAGGCGGAAAGGATAGCATTTCCCCAGTGGGAGAGACTTCATGCAATTTTAAAAATGTGCATTATTTAATCCAATAGACATTAAGATGCCTTGAGCTGTTAACACCTGTTGTGGAAATCCATAATACACAGGCTTAAAAAACCAACAACCCTGAGAGACCCATAAAGGTTCCTGCAGAGCTGTCGTCGCCTCTTGTGTCAATGAGTACTTAAGGACCCTGAAATCTGCGGCTGAACTCACTTACTGAGCACGTGCTTTCTCTTCAACTCCACAAAAACATTCCTTAGGATAATTTCATTGAAAAAAAAAGAATAATGAATACGAAACACCAGTGAACTGCATTTCTTACACAAACCTCTCATGCATTTTTCATACATTTCCCCACCCAGACGCCTAAATGCGGTAGCTTATAGTCTATGTTACTGCCTTGTAAAACTTCATGTAAAACTTCAGCTGACATCTTATCTCATGCTGTCATTTAACAGTGTGTGTCAAATGCAGGCAGCCTGCCCTCACCCGGGGAGGTCATCTTTGTCTTCTCCAGAAGCAGATCCAAAAATGAGATTCCCAATAGGAAAAGGAAGGGGAAAGTAAAATTCCTTGGGAAAACTGTGGAAGAAACCCTTCATGTAATCTTACTTCAGCAAGACCTGGGCTCGCTTTATCTTCACAATCAGTAGGAACCAGTTATAGTGTGAAGTCCTGGATGGGCTTAAGACAGTGGAAGTTTTGCTGCTGGTTTAATGATGAGACACCTCTAATGAGACCACCAAAAATTTACATAGCTGCCTTCAAGAAAGGGCTAAGTGGCTGGTAGACCCCTCAGGGTGTGCTCCTTGGCCAGCCAGCTGCCCTGTTGACCCTTGTCAACTTGCCAGCCCCACACGGATGCCTATCCCATCCTGGGGGGATCTGCCTAGCACCATGCATGCCTTTTAGATGGCTGAATCAATTCTGAGGAGTCTGGGCTACATCTGCATTGAGGGACTTTTTTTGGGTGATATATCCAGCGCAGGTCATGTGAGCCATGGTTGAGGGACATGTATCTTCATTGCCTATACACAGCATTTAAGTGATGCACATAGATGGAGAGATCATAGGTGTCTCCACTGGGATCCCAGCTCCCGGCAGATCCAATGGAGATTGAGGTGGTACCAGCAGTTGTTCTGGATGCTAAAACATACATGCCTACTGCCACGCGAGATGTCCAGGGCTATCTGGAGTATTGCATAGAAGAGGATTGTGAGGGGATGTTGTTCTTCTGGAGCAAGAGCTAAGGGCAGGTGAGATGGCCAGGCTCTGACGTGGCTGGACGCTTGCATTAAGGCAGCTGGATCGAGTCCCGCGTGTCTGCACGTGGAGCCAAATCCCAGCCGCTGGGTTGATTCTGCACAGCCTGAGCTCCGTGAGATGAGTCCCACCTTGCTGCAGGGTAAGACAAATCCTACAGCTGCAGGAGAGTTTTATCGTAGGGATAATTAGAAACTTTCCTACCTGCTTTATTAACTAAATAATTTTATAATTAGTTTGCAGCACTCAAGCCATTTCA
Organism: Steatornis caripensis; assembly: GCA_013398225.1. NCBI lineage: Eukaryota > Metazoa > Chordata > Aves > Caprimulgiformes > Steatornithidae > Steatornis > Steatornis caripensis. Next base: position 102,299 of record VZSC01008094.1, on the reverse strand, counting down.
GCAGCAGACATAGAAATCTCCAAGGAAGGCAGAGAATAACAAGGTTGTTTATTCATGGATCCTATGAACTTTTTTACTGTGACTGTCTCCTGTGGTGGTTTCCTTGGGGACAAGTGAGAATTTCAGCAATTTCATGAAACCTTACTTAACAGTCTGCCTACGTTCAGATGAGGCGTGCAGTAGGCAGGAGGACAGGAGACACCATCCAGAAGAAAGTCAAAGGCAAAGCTGTTACTGACATGAGGAAAGCCTTGATCAGACTCAGACTGGGAGCTTGGGCTCGTTGTGGTTATACGCCTGGCACACGATCTGTGGAGACCACTCCGGTTAAGGTTTCCCTCTCTTGTTTGTCTGTTGAAATCAGAAGATTTTTTTACATTGGAACATAAGTTAGAGGTTTTTCAACGTTCTTCTGCATTTCTAGACAGCTCTGTCTCAGCAAGGCACAGATTAAGTGCCGTTTAGCTTTTGCTAGACTTTTACAGCTCGGCACTTGGGTGATTATGCCTTTCTTGAAAAGATCTCATAGCATTTAAAGAATAAGGCTTTTGGTTTGGCAACACGATTAGACAGGACCTTTCCTCCAGGCATATCTTCAAGTAAAGCTGCTAAAAATTATTCAAACGGAAAGTCTGAGGTTGAAAACACAGCTATTTGTTACTTCTGTTTTGTAAACAATATGTAACTATTATTTTTCAATCAACATTTATTGAAAAAGGTGTTATAATTTTTCTTATAATACTTCTTTCTCCCTGATTTTGATAAATTTCAATGAATTGCTTTGGGAAATATTTCTGTAACAAATATTGGAATAACGCAAGGAGACCCGAATCTATTGCAACAACACATGGAACTAAATGAAGGTGAAAATTTGATATTTTTAACAAAAATTCTGCTTTTGTCCCAATAATGTAAAGAAAAATATTTTCCTGGGTACATCAGGAACACATGGAGTAATCCTACCTAGCCAGAGTGGTGACTCCTTACGCTCGCTTCTGAGATCCATCATGAAACTGCACGTTGCACTGGAACAACAAAAAGAGGGGAATTTTCAAAGCTGTTTTTCTAGCACGGTATCACTCCCAGAGATTTTTCTTCTCAGTTAGGTGCTTTAGACTAGCATAATTTTATTGGCTTCTGTGGTCATTCCTGACTGATAATCATGGGGTTGAGATTAAATCTTGGTTGACCAACCTTGTTTTCTCCATCCCGTGTGCTTTGGCGTAAATCCATGGCTTGCTGCCCTAACTTTTCCTCGTTAGATGAGGTCAGCAGTTCATCATGTGGGCTGCACAAAGAAGCATCAATCCTAGGGTTTTTTTGGGGATGGGGGAATAAAATAACCTAAATGAGAGGACGTCCTTGTGGCCATCCTTGCACCTGCAGTGGCCAAGGTTCACAACTGGACAGAAAGTACCTAAAGGGTAGAGCAGTTCTGGAGAGATCCCTACATATGTGTCTGGTTTTGACCCTCACACTGAAGCCTGGAAGATCCTGTTCTTTCTGCAGGGAAGTCGTGTATTAGTGCTCCAGCTGAGGAGCATGCATTAACAACTCTTAGTCTCTTGTACTGAGCATTATGTCTCATCTTTGAAGTCAGATTAGTGGAGATTAGTGGTACCACTTAAGAGTTTAAACATCATACTGACCCAAATTGGTTGTGCAAGCCCAATGTATAATGTTGCACATGCAGGGCTCTTAATGTCCAGAAAGTGATTTCACTAATTGTTTCAGAGAATAAAGCTTATGTTACTTTCTGCTCTAATCTTGAGGTACCCCCTCACATGCTTTTCACATCCACTGTCAAACACATCTGGTTATCCATCTACGTAAGTATCCATTTAATAATCAAAGATCATTTTGTTTTAGTTCCAGTTGGCCTGTCTGCATGCCTTCCATGAGTGATTTTGTTCATGCCTCTGATCTGTCAGATGTCTGCTCCAGTTCCCACTTAGAGTGACACTGAACTTGAGAAAAACACACAAAAATTAAACAGGCAAAGCACTGCAGAAACTGCTGCACTGTATTAAAACAGATGGTTTTAATTATTTCAAATGAGATGTCTTGGCATAAGCCATGCAGAAACTAAAAACAGAGGAGGCACAAATATTCTTGTTTAAGACTACAGAAATGGAATTGATCCTAATAAGTCAAGTTTATTTTTGTGCAATAATTAAAGAAAACCACTTGTGTTTCTCTGGCTGTGTGACCAAAACCGACTTGGAAACATGTTGAACTTTTCAAGAAATCATTCACTTAGTTGGATTTGGTCCTAATGCTGTAAAAAATGCAAAAGAATAAAAGAAAAACACTTTCCCGGTGTTGCTTTTAGCAGTTCCTATGGGACTGTCTACTGATGTCAGCAGTTTTTGGATGGAGCGCTAAGAATAAACTCTCATTTCCTTCTTCTTGGGCCTCACAGCCCTTGGCTGGCTTGTAGATTTTGTTCTACCTCAAGGGTCTGCAGAAACACGTGAGACCAAGATCCAACTTATACCCATGTTTCAGTGAAGCATTTGTCCTGATGTATGCGACCAGCTTCTGCATCCAGTCAAAGGAGGGACATAGATGTCTTTGCAGGAGATGGAGCGCCTGAGTTAGGCAGACGTTTTCTGCCTTGGTTGAATTTCAAGAGCACCTACCCCTCTCCACCAGGCAGAAGAGGAATTTATGCGCTTATTTTAAGAGGACTCCTCCTTCCCCTAAATAATGAAGATGGAGGTATCTGAGGTAGGCAGACTAAATCACTGGAGTGACATGTCTTCTGGCTCTGCTGAAGAGCAGCAAGTGTCAGGGTGCCATGGTTTACTGTCTCCTCATGGTGACTGGCCAGATGAAGGCTCTCCTTGAAATTAAACTAACCCAAGTCCAGGAGACAAATTCCCACCTCTCTCAAGAACTGTTCAGGCAGCACTTTTAATATCTTACGTCCATCTCTCCAATAACATGTCAGAGACACTACGCTTCCAACACGATCTCAGCAAGGAGAGCGTTACCTACTAACCATCGCCCCTTCCTGCAGCACCTGGGTTTCTCCCTTGGGGTTTCTCATCGAAACACTGACCCATCCTGACCCTGTTTAACTATGAGATCTGACAAGATCACAGCCTGAGGTGGTATGGCTGAATTTACATGTGCTTAACAAATTGCCTGTTCACTCAATTACATTTTATTTAATCATCTGTAATCATATAAATTATGCCTGATGGTAGTAAATGTTCGTGTCAGTTCCTAATTACAGATTGATTAATTGACTGTGGTGATTTGTATTACTTATATAAGAATATATGAAGATGATGATAAATTATGATTAGTATGCAACATTTCACATGAAACATAGCCAGAACTAGGGGAAACTTTCTTCTTCTTGACACTTAAATTCAGTGCATCAAAGATGTTTTGCATTATCCCGTGCCCTCAAAGAGGACACTTTCACTACAATAAAAAAAAAAAGGACAAAGAAATGAGAACTATGATATGTGTTGCTTTGTGCCTCAGATGAAGCTTCAAGCAAATAAAAAAACTCTTGAAAGTTTTCCAACCGTCAAGAATTTGCCTGTGACTTTCCGCTCACTTCAGTATTGATCTGGACTGCTCACCAACTCAGGTTTTAGCATGAAAGCCAAGAAAGTGGGAAAAAACATTGCGCTGATTTGATTTGGATGGAGTAAGACCTCATGCTGTGTAGTTCAGCTTGGTCACACTGCTGTCCTGACAACTGCTTCAAGTTTGGAGGTCTGCTGATATAAGCCCAGGTTTGCCATTGAGGAGGAATATAGTTTGCTGAAGAACATCTACCTCCTCAGAGAAATGCTGAGTAGATAAATGCTGTGTTAGGAGCTCTGACCTTTGGGGAGATCCTGCATCATCTTAACCCTTCCAAGTTCATTTCTTAGAGAGAAAGAAACTCAAGCCACATACAGGATGTCACCAATGCCACACTTACTTTTCCCCAAATGACAATACATCTGAAGTCTAGACCAGATAAAGACTTAAGTTTTGCAAACATTCTACATCTCCGCGATGCTTCTGAGCATATCCTGTCTTCTGGTTGTTTGCAGTCCTGGTTCAGGGAGCATAGATGGGCCATTCCTGTTGAAAATATTCCCGTCTCTTAAAATTTATTTATTTATTATTAGAATGGGAGCAATTCAAAGTTCTCTGAAGTTGCAAAGAGCCAGGAGAGGGGAACACAGTGTGGCTTCCCACATATTCGTGCATGGGATTCATTGGCTTAGTGTTTCACTGTTAAAACAATACAATAAAGTCTCCGAGTCACAGCAGCTCTTTTCCCCATCATGGTCTTATGATTTGGGGTCTCTCCTAAGCAAGCTGTTGCCTTACTGACTATGTCAGAACACTCCTTGTTTGGTGTGTTGCTCACAGCAAATCCCCTCTGTGACCAGGAGAGTCTGGGCACTCAGCTTTGGGTCTGGCTTCAGCTAGGGTAGGAGGCGGTGAAGGTTGGACATCGCGATGCTCACCGCCGCAGGACTGCCTCACTACGAACAACTCTTGCAGGACTTTCTGGAAATCTCTTACATCTTAGATGTCATTTGCATTTTTTNGTCTGGGCACTAAGCTTTGGGTCTGGCTTCAGCTAGGGTAGGAGGCGGTGAAGGTTGGACATCGCGATGCTCACCGCCGCAGGACTGCCTCACTACGAACAACTCCTGCAGGACTTTCTGGAAATCTCTTACATTGTAGATGTCATTTGCATTTTTCATGACCATATCACTCATGAATGCACTCAGGTTTTTCCTCTCAGTCATTCTCAGACAATACTAGAAATTTTGTAACTTGCCTGTCAACACTGCCACTCCGTTTCTCTTAATCCAGTTCTCAAGGTCACCTGGCTTCTCCCACACATCGTGTCGGTCCTCCCCAAACCATGTCTTTTGCTTTTTCAGAAAACATCATTGGAAAATGTCTACTTTTTCTACCAAGGTCACTCACAGACATTTTAAATACAGTTACTGAAAAAACGATCCCTGAGGAGCACCACTAACAAACCATCACCAGTCCAGCACTTCTGTTACTAGAGACTTCTATTTCCCCTACAGGTAAACACCTTACAATTTTCTTTTTAAGCCCCAGTTTCTCCAGCTTCACTAATCCAGCTAATCTCTCTCTGAAGCAAGGGTAAGTGACACCTGTTTAATTTCTTTTTCTAAAAGTTAGGTCTCTTATCAAAGGAATATGCTAAATACAAGTGACACTGGCTATCTTTGAAAGCCCAAGTTATATTTAAGATCACAGCACTACATATGTAGCCATTCTTCCCTCCAAATTTTGTTCCAGTTTTGTTACCTTACTGAGGTTAAAGCACTTTTTAAACTGTAAAATTAAAGGTCTAATTTGCTTTTCTATCACTTTATATCTGGGATTGAGATTCTCCAGTGCCTTCATCTAGACTGCATGAAGTTCACCATCATTTTCTTACATCTCAGAGGTGGTCGTTTCCATTTTTTCCACCTTATTCCTTGGTGTCCAGCCTGCCTGGGCTGACACACTCGGCTGCAACACCCTTCCTGAATGCTGAACCAGGGTACATGGTTAGATGTTAAGAAGCAAAACCAGCACTTGTCTGACTATCATCTGATACGAAGTTTTTCTTTAAAAATCCGTCCACTCCCCTGCACCCTTCAGGAACCTATGCACACCGACTTGCAATGGTGTCTCCCAATGCTTTGCCAAAGTGGGTGTCTATCTTAAGATCCACAGGATGAGTGACCACGTTTTAGCCATTGCCCATTCAAGGAGCTCTTCTCTGATCTGTTACTGTGATGATTTGTGAGATATCAACTCTCGGGAGAAACATTCAGATAATTCTCCTTCGATGGTCATCTTCCAAGAGGTGGCTCTGACCGATCAATAAAGGGTAAGAGTTGGAAGCTAAACCAAACCCTTAATTCCTGAGACCCAAATAACTTCAACAGCTTCTTGTTCTTTTATTTAACAAATATAACATTTTTTGTTAATGTTAGTAGGCATGGCAAAGGCAGCCTGTTTCTTACACTGAAATTTTCTCCTCTAAAATATACACGTTATTGGTTCAAACAGGGTAGGTAACATAAATCAGTTACCCAGAGGGTAAGACTTTTAGGTGGATCTATCTGCTTGTCTTCCACTCTGTCTGGTCATCTGCTGTCAGTGTTAAACCACCCTGGACAGGTGTGTGAGATCATAGCTTTTACCCGGGTCGTGTCTCAGCATCCCCTGGTTTTGACAGAAGAAGATGTCTCTGCAAGGATGGGTGCTCCTGCAGCATGGTCTCTCTCTCCCCTGAGTCCCCAGGAAAGGATGGGCAGCACAGGGAGGTATTTTGGCAGATGACACTGTCACGATTTCCCTCCTAAAAGCAGAAATTCTCTCGTTTTCTTGCTATTTCCTTCCTTTTCTTAGTTATAACATTGTGGCTTTTTCTCAGATGTCTTCGCGGCTCCCCTGCAGAAACCGTCCTGGTGGATGTCTGCATCTCACTGGGATCTTTCACTGCAAGCAGAAACCCTCATTCTGCTGCCCACATGTATGTGATCTCAGATAAATTACTTACCCATCAATGCCTTGGCTTCCCTACCAGAACAATTGGTACAAAAATGATTACCCGGTGATGTCTATTTAGCTAATGCTCATAAAGAGCCAAGGGACACGGGCATGGAGCACGGAATAGAAACATCTACCATGTTGCTGTTGCTAACGTGGTCACTTACTTTCCTGTGTGTAAATAAATCTTGAAGGGGAAAAGCCTTTGGGATGACCAGGGAGCACACAAATGCTGCAAATGTCTCATCCATTTACGGTGATCTGAATTTCTAAGCTGGATTGTGAGCAGAGTTGTTTTGTCTTATTTTTACTTAGGCCTTTAGGCTTATGGTGTTATTTTCAGGCTTGATTGTGTGTCCTTTGGGGCAGAAAGCATATTTTTACTTCGTGCTTCTGACTTGCATCCCATCCCAGATGTTGCTGCTGGAGAAAGGAGTGCCCAGGAGGGACTGGGAGACTCCTCTACTCACCCACCCACCTCCCCATCCATTCACCTCTCCGCTCCTCTGTTCACTCACATGCAACAAACTGAACTAAATAAAAAAAACCCCCTAAATTTCCCACTGCCTTTGACTCTCCTCAGCTCAGGACCTGCCAACAGACTTGTCATAATTAGCTCCTTTTACAAGTTTAACAGGATCCCACGATTTTTGTTTTGACAACCCTCTAATGCTTTCCACGAACAGGGTGGAAAATGCTACCGGGCAGCTCAATAGACATTTCCATAACCAGCGGTTTAAATCAAGGTAATTGTTTTTACAAAACTAATCTGTGCGGGCAAACAAGTAGATGAACTTTTTAAAAATGCAATAGAGCTGTAGTTGATGCGTTAGTATCAGTTAATTCTCATAAAGGTCATTAATGGTGCATACAGCGAAGTGGAGGACTGAGCGGGCTGGGTTGGAGAGAGACGGTATCCTCATGACTGATGTGCAATGCTCAGGGGTCAGCGCATTACAAAATGATTCTCTTCAATTATTTACGTCCCTCCATCTATTGCGTGGCAGGCTTGGGCCTGCTGCAAGGAGTTTCTGCTGCCCTTATGCTACTCTGCAGGGTTTTCTCTTTTCCTCAAGAATGGCTTTCATTTAAGTAAAAATTGTCTGGTGCAGTCCTGTCCTATTTCCTGTGACTGACAAAAATTCGGAGAGGAGGGCGGTGGTACCGCTGCAAGTTGTTCAGCGTTGGGGAACCCTTTGCTTGCTGGTATCACAACCGGTGCGCATCAATCCTGTGAGCCCATCCTGTATGAGCCCCTCGAGAGGAGATCCCGTGGTGCGGTATAAAAATGAGGCTGGGAAGAAAGATTAAGGCTGCCAATTTCATAACCGATGATCTATCCTTGTTATCATCAGCAGCAACAATGAAGAAGTTTAAATGCTTCTCTCTCCCTCTTCCCCTACCTCCAAACCTTCAGCAAAATACATCCAACTTAGTTTTATTTTTTTTTTCCTGATGGCAACAGCATCAAGCATGCTATGTATCAGCCATGATGTATAGCCTCCCGAGCTGACTGTTGACAACTTACGGCTCTTTTGTCTGGGTTTGCCTACTTGGCTGTTTAATTATGTGAAGTGCCTGTTGTCTGTGCGACGTTCATACCAGCGGCTGCCGGAATTCATGGATGATGCTATGTTTACATCAGCCATCAAGATGATATTCAAACACATTAACATGACCATAGTGCAAAATATATGGTAGGTGGAGTTGCTATCGCAGTACTTTGGTTCATCTACTTGAGCTAAATTAGCCGGAAGGACATTTCTTAGAATAAAATATTTTTCTTCATAGTTTCACTACTTTCTTGCATCCCTCTCTTTTTTTTTAATGTTGATAGAATTTAAATTATTGACCATAGCAAGTTTATTATTAATGCAAATAGCAATTAATAGAGAGGACGTTAGAGAGAAGAGTCCTGAGATTTTATGAGTATAGATTACTGTAAGGCTACATAGTAAAGAGAATACAGCATCCATAAAAGGTCATTACAGCTGTAATAACGCTGTCCCAAAGTACCCTTTTCATTCCGGAGAACTGAAACTTGTTACCAAACCTAAGTGAAAAGCAAAGGCACAAAAGCAAAGACCTCTGTTACCGTGACATTTAAAAAATGAACCCAAGAGTCTGGGAACCATTTTTGTTAGCATTGTCCAGGAAACAATTTTCACATCACTTTACTTCCTGAAAGATGAAAATTTATATGTGGAAAGTAGCAGAAATTGTGAAGGAGAAAATCTGGAATTTGTGATACAAGTGTCACTAATGTTTTTTAACAAAGTTTATGCAATCATAGCTAGAGGCCCTTATTGGGATCAGTGTCTCGTACTATCTAAAGTAATAAAAAAGCCTGGGCTAGGACATGTATTCCAGGTTTCTGCTCTCTTTAATCTACACATGGTGCTTGTGAAATGATACCAGCTGAGTGTACATCTTATCTGCTGAAAAGCTGAATAAAGTATTGTCTTAGGTTTACTCAAATGAATGTTTTCCTTTTTTTCCCATATTTGAAGCAAAATAAAATCTATGTTTTGGCTTTGCATCTTTGCATACTCTTCTAAAATGAAAGGGAGGCAGTGGAAACAAAACCTGAAAAGAATAATTCAAGGCCTGCTAACTCCACTCAAAAAATGAAAGATGTTGGGTTTTTTCCTGAAATTTTGGGCTAGGTCTTTCTTATGTCTGAAACAGCCAGTCAAATTCACCATGAGTGTGCCAATAGTATTGGTTGTCTTCCAGTGGTGCTGTTCTGGTGTTGTATCTTAAAAGAAACTTTCTGCTCCACCTGGGACCCAGATCTGTCCCATCTCACTTCCATTTAATGTCTCCTGTCTACCCTTATGTCTTGGGTCCTTCCTTGTTTACATACAGCCTGAACATCTCAGTGGCAAAATCACAGAATCACAGAATGGTAGGGGTTGGAAGAGACCTCTGGAGACCATCTACTCCAACCCCCCTGCTAAAGCAGGTTAGCCTAGAGCAGGTTGCACAGGAATGCGTCCAGGTGGGTTTTGAACATCTCCAGAGACGGAGACTCCACAACCTCCCTGGGCAGCCTGTTCCAGTGCTCTATTACCCTTACAGTAAAGAAATTCTTCCTCATGTTTAGGTGGAACTTCCTGTGCTCCAGTTTGTGCCCATTGCCCCTTGTCCTGTCGCTGGGTACCACCAAAAAGAGCC
>VZSC01008094.1:46242-86070 GCA_013398225.1 Steatornis caripensis | reverse complement strand
CCCAGCACCACGCTTCCCCCCCCCCCGCCTCCTCTTTTTAATGATTCAATGACTGCATTTGGTAAGGGCATAATAGGAAAAAAAAATTAATAGAGGCTTCTTCTTCCCCTCCTGAGCAGGGCAACGGCACAGAGGCATCTGTGTCTGTGTTTAATGGGTTCAATTTCCTTTCCCTGCCATGGTTTGGTGGCTGGCAAGGGAATGCAGCAAGATGGTGGTTACTGCTGCTTTATTGAACGGGACCCCACGAACACTCACCTGGGGATAACGCGAGCAGTGCCCAGGCTTGCCTCTCCTCAGTGTCTGTGCACGTGGCCAAAGGCAAGTGTTTCTTTGGGAAGGATTGCCCCCCTTTCCTCTCCTCTCCCTCTCTCCCCCGCCAAAGTAGCCAAACTGGCACAAAGGATGCTGGCAAACTGGATGTGCTGGAAAATTAGAGCTCCCGGAATGCTCCTTGGAGCGCCATAAACGTGTGCTGAAGGAAATTAATTGAATGCTGTGTATCAAAGGAAATAACAATAACAATAATAATGCATGTCCCTAGCAACTAGAGAGGGAAAAGATCTATGTGGTTCTTTCATCTCTTCTCTGCCAAGGAAAGATTATTCTCTTCTCCAGTTAATCCCACAGTCATCAGGCAGAGATTTTTAAGAGGGAAGATGTTTTCCCAAGGGCAGTAAGGTACAAACGTTTGCACGTTTCAGCAGAGATGCTGGAGGTCTCAGAGCGATGCCCGTGGTTAGAGCCAGTAGTCCTGATCCATAGCGGCCATGAGGACCGGGAAGGAGGACATGGAACTCACCCGGGGCACATGGGCAGCGCAGCAGATAGGCTGCAAGGTTGGAGTGGCTCAGCTGACATGGACTGAGATCTCATGCCGGCTCTCTGCTTGGGGTACTTCTGAGGCCAATTTGATCGTTTTTTGTAAATGAACTTCAGATCCCACATGCATGCAGATTTTTGCCCATTGATTGAGCTGCTGTCCTCAAATTTGTTTTCTCTGATACAGCCATCCAGCTTACATTGGTCTGTGAAAAACCAAGTGATTTCTCTAGCATCTAAACAGGAATTGGCATTCAGCTGCACATGATTCTCCTTTCCGTCCCTTGCACGATACCTTCTTCAAAGAAGACCCCAGACAAACCCTGAGCTGAGCTGTCTCCCCACGTTAGGAGCTGATGAACAGTCCTCCCGCTGGGCTCTCTTGGGGAAGGACGCTTGGAGGGAACTGATGGCCACTGTCACCACAGGAGACCGTGGAACCTGCTTGGAAGAGCTGTGTAGATTGAGGCTGGGATCTGATCTAAAGGAAGGTCTTCGAGCTGTAGCTCATGGGATATAACCAAAGAGCGGGAGGTGACTGACTGAACAAGTGTCTAGACTTGGATGGACTAAATCCAGCTCTTCCCTTGAAACTCCTACAGCTGTTTTGCCTCCCTGCGTCTTCATTCCCATTTATAAAGAACTGATGAGAATACGCCTCTGCTCTATCGCACCGAAGCTTCATTCATTAATACTTACAAAAGGTTTTGAGATCCTCAGATGGCCGGTGCAAGAGAAGTAATTATTTATTAACAGCCTCCGTGAAGGTGTGGGCAGCCATATTACATCTCTCCTGGGTATTTAATTTAGGTACTGAGCATTTATTGTGGGTCTGAGAAAGTAATTGCTGATCTGGGCTGCTGGAGGTGGAAGGTTTGATTCCTTTTTTTTTTTTTTTGCACCTGAGTGAAATGCCTATAAATGCAGATAATATTTCTTACAGTGGAGGTAAAGAGTTGATATCTAGGGACTTTACCGATATTCCTTGAGACCTTAACTGAGGCTGAGATGTGTCTCTGTTAAATTCCCTATGGGAAGGTGTTCATGGATGGTTGGGGTGATGGAGGCAGGGGTACTGTGCTGCTCTCCCCCTCAGGCATCCCTTGGCTGTCAGGGGTGGTTTACTCTACCAAGCTGGCCATGGTTGAGCACAGCGAGCACCCCCTCCCAAATTTCTCCTGGGATGATGTCCAGCTTCCCCTTCGATCATTCCGGGGGCAGACACCCCCCTCCCCAAAACCACCCCACCCCCTCCGCAGGTGTGCGTGGCTGCAGCTCGCCTTGCCCCCGTCGCGCTCACCGGGGAGATGCGGCGTAACGCCGGGCCTTTGCCATTAAGCGTCTTCCGTCTCCTTTTCTTTTGTTAAAGCCAAATGGAACAATGTAATTAGCTTGTTACAATTAAAGTGACTCGACTGGATAAATTGTAATCACCCAGACTGAAGTTAGGCATCCCTGCAGGTCCCGGCCAGAGCAGCTGAGCTGCCTCATTTGCATAATTAAAATATACAAATGATAATGGATTTTGTACTCAATTTCCAGCGGCTGTAAATTCGAGAAACTATGAAATTAGAATAACTGAGATGGATCCCGCCTTGAGGTAATGAGGATGACAAGTTTTGACAGTAGGGGTGTTTATAACACTAGTTTCTCGCTGCAAAATAAATAAGTACAAAAAAGATTAGACAGTGATATTAGTTAATAGTTCCGTGGGCAGTGGGGAAAGGAGATAGACTGGTGATTACCTCTGCAAATTTACGCTGACTTTTTGACAAGCTCTCTCCTAACCTTAGGGGACACCTTTTGCCTGATTATGAGAAATTGAGAATGAATTAAATGCATAAAAAGGGTTGTCACAGATAGACAAACTAAAGGAAAAGAAATGAAATTAGTCTTGCCATTTTAGCTTGCCGCAGGAGGAGGGGGGAGAGGGAAGGGGAAAAGGCTGGGAGAGAGGTTTCAGCACTCCCGCAAGGAGCAAATGAAGAGATTGAGCCGTCCCGAATTGAGGTTGATGTCACAAAAAAGGGAGAATCCTTGGGATCCCAGGTGAAAACAGGAGAAAAAAATTTTAGGATAGACAACATCATGGCCACGTGAGCTCCAGGTTCTCTCTGGGAACAAACCATGTTTTCCCATTAATATATATATATATGTATTTTTAATATTTCTCAGCAAATATTTTCTGCCTCCATTTTTAAGCTTCTAAATCCCCCGAGAATGTCTTGGAGCTGGAAATCTGGGCTGAACTGGGGGTGGGCAGATTGCCTGCCATCTCTTTGACTTCTCTTCGCACACACCTCCAAAATTACTGTTGTTTTACGAATATACACAGAAACATAAGCTTGTTCACAAATATTTCACAAAGACAAGCTAAACCCAGGTGTTTCTGTTCTCGTCCTCTTTTCCACTTGTCCAAAAGAATCAGTTGACCATTGAGCGCGGTTACTAATGATTTTTTGCAACTTCTCTCTCTCTTGGTAGGACATTCAGGAGCGTAAGGAGAGCTGTACCTGGTAACACCGAGGTGGTGAGCAGCAGATGCCCTTGGTAGGGTAGGAAAGGGGTGAGCGGAGGGCTGGGGCCAGGACTGCTTGTGGTGGGCAGGATTTGCCTGCTTCCAGCTCCTGTGAATTGACCCTTGGAGATGCTGATTTTGCTCTTTTTTTTTTTCCCTTTTTGCTCTGACGGGAGCCATGCTCAGATGGAAATCTCAATCTGATAGATGGCTGGATTTTCCTAAGGATAAAAATAGGCCATTTTATTGCTCCAGAGTGAGGACATCAAAGAAGAATTAGGAGGAAAGCTGGCACGGTTCTGGTTTCTCTTAGCTCTGTGCAGAGGTGTGGAGGGGACTGTAGATGTAGACGCACGGGAGCACCGAGGACCAAACCTGCCTTGCAAGCAGGTTTGGAAAGGGTGATCACAGCTCTGCTATCCATCCTCCTTCTCTAGGATCCATGGGAGCCGAGGACATGGATCCCACACTTAAAAGCATTTAAATCCTTGATACTCCAATGATATTCTGATGATACCATAGACAACCTGTAAAGAAGGTGGAAAAAGGTGCAGTAAGGCAAGAGAGAGGAAAAGGGTGAGAAATGGGGAAGAGGAGGAGGAGAAGAGTAGAGAGGAGAAGGAAGAAGGCAAAGGGGTAACTGAAAAGCAAAGGGAGCAGAGGTGCAGGGGGAGATGGGCTGGGTCTGGGGGGCTGCGGAGATCCAGGGGGGACCCACCCGCAACCATGAGTAGCAGCAGGAGACCTTTCCCACCCTGCCTGGGAATATTCTTGCAGCAACTGCACGTTCCCCTCTGCTCGCCCATAGCCATGGGTCAAAACAGTCCAGTGCTCTGTAGTTATCCTTTAAAATGTCACCCGAATGAATCCTCTGCTCCACCAAAAGGGACTGCTAGTTTTCTGTCATGTTGGGTGCAGCTTGCCTTCCTCTCTGCCCCCTTTTCCTAGCCTCCAGTGTGTTTTCAGTTCAGGTACAGCCGTCATCTACGTTTTATAGTGCGCTTTACAGCATCTTGTTATGGTGTTATCTGTTAAAGAATGTATTTTTAATGTGTTTTGTAGCATGCTTTATAAATAAGTTATTAAAGAATGTACCTGCAGCTAGTGATCACTTAATAAATATTAATAAGGCAATTCCAGATGAGGCCATCATTAAAAGCGTTGCAGCACACCCACACTAGTTACCTTGACAGAGTTTCTGTGCTGGTTATCGAAAAGTTCAGGAGCGCTGTGATGGGAAGAGCTGGGAAGCAGAAGTGGGAAGGAAACAGTTTTGCCAAGTCCTTTTGGCCTTGAAATCCAGACTGAGTAATTTTTTTTTTTTTTCATGAAATACCAAGGGCAGGAGGAGAAGGGGGATTAAGAAAAGGGAGAGAGACTCTGAAGACGTGGCTGGGTTGGTGTCCATAGCAAGGGAGGAACCCAAAGGTGCCTTTGCAGGAGGGCAACGGTCACCACACCTCGCTGGTTTTTCCTCTCCTGCCTAAAATGTTAGATTAGCCCCGAGAAATGTGGAAATTCAGTCGATCCGATTTCCGTTTCCATGTCACTGATTCTATAGTTTTCGGTATTTCCAGTTTGGATCTGGTGCAGCCGATAGACTCGCAGCCACAGGGTAAATACAGTCATAGCTCTCCAGACAAATCCATTTTGGTTGTAGATAGACAGGGTTTAAAAGCACCCATGGGTGCGAGATGTGGTGACAGGCATGGCCCTTTTCTTTGAAAAAAGCCACCCAAATCCAGGCAATTTATAAAGTTATTTAATGTATAATAAGCTTAACTAATTTGTAAGTTTATGAACTCAGTTTGTGCACAGTCTGTAGGATTGTGGGCAGCAGCCGAATTATTGGATGTCGTGCAGTGGTTGCCCAAAGCTTTCCTTCGCATCTGAGAGCAGCGCAGACAGGTGGGCGTTCACTCCTGTTCATGCAGGCACTGACGGAGGAGAGCAGACGGAGGAGACCATCCTGGGTTGCCTGTGTGCTCAGTGCGAAGGAGGAGGGAGATGGTGCTTTGGAGCATCTTCATAGACCTCTGCCCATGCTTCTGTCCCAAGTTGCCTTCTGGAGCTGCAAATCTGTTGCAAAAACCTCTGCCAGGCATTAATATCTTTTTGGTGTGTGGTGCCAGAGTTAGTTATGACCAGCATGGATGTTTTTGTGACTCCATCAACATCCAGCTCCTTTTCAAATCCTGTGTGAGGTCCCTCCCGTCCAAGTCTCCCTGTCCAACTCCACGACACTTTTTCAGAGATCATTTTCCAGCAGACCAGAGATGTTCCCAAAGGGGACAAAGTGCTTCAAGGAGGAAGAGACAGCAAAGCTGGCTTCCTCCTTCCACTTTCCCCTTTTCCACTCTCATGACAGGCCAGGCGCTCTCTTCCCACAGCGCAGAAAGCAAAGGATGGGTTTGAAAAGTCCGTCCTCTCTCTGCAGCTCGCGTAATTGTCTTTGACACTGTTTATCATCTGTGATAATACAGCTGTGCCCTGTTACCTCCAGCTGCCCTAATTTGTGTTATCAGTCTGGCACCAGGGAGAGGGAGGTGAGAGGTACGGAGGAGAAGTGAAGCCATTACAGAGCTGACAGGGCAGTGAGAATGGAGCGTGGTGATGGACTAGCCATCACTTGACCTGAATGCAAACATACATCCTATTGGATTGACCTTTCCCTGAGAGTAATGCATCTCCTCGTGCATCGTTTTTGCTACATTGCTGGCCATTCCAAGGAGATAGTTTCTGGTAATTAAGATAGATCCCTTGTATAATCCACCCACAGCGACAATCAATAGGTGCCTCCAGGGGGATATTTCCAGATTATTGCTACGTTAGCACAACTTTTGGAAGCTCTGTAGATCTTATCATGAGAGGTACAATCGGGAAAAAAACACAGGCGTGATTTCAGGGGAGGCAGGGTGTTTGTGGGAGCCATACATGTGTTTGTAGGTATATATGGGTGACTGTGCCCTCTCTTGTTTGGGATGAGAAATACGTAAGACTTATAAGGCCTAATACTGCTGTAATGAAATGTCATAGCAGAAACTCTGCAGTCCTGCACGATTGCAAGCCTATTACGGCAGCACAACTGATTTGGGACTCTTATTTTGAGAGTGGAATTACTGCACCTAAATCAAACTCCTTCTCCCACACTTCTCAGTGTAGAAGACACATTCTTACTCACGTTTGATCCTCTGTGTTGTGGTTTTTGAGTAGCTGTAAGGCCGGGAACAAAGGTCCCCAGCACTACATATGGATACCAGGCTGTACTTGCAAAGACAGAACTGGGAAAAAAAAGTTTTCTCTTGATTTGCAAATTGAGCATGTTTGATGGACCTGCCCCCCCAGGAATGCGTACGCAGACGCTATAAGGGGCTCTTGCTTCTCTTCATTCAGTCAATTTTCTTGCTGTTAGCCAACACTAATGTCATGGTGTCTCCAAAATCCAAATCTGGATCTAGGAATGAAGTCCTGCACATCACAGCTGTACAAAGAAAGAAGCAACCCAGTTTGTGCTGCCCTCTTCAATGGTACAAGCTCCGTCAGTGAAAAGAGGAAATTCAAAATTTCAAGTGGGTTTCAATTCCCTGGTATTTGAACCAGCTAAGCAAGGACACTTCTTTGAGTTCAAGTGTATTCCAATAATTTAAGAGAAGACCTGAGAGCCACAGGGTCTGCATTTCATCCTTGCATCTTCCACCAATTCCCGACATTCTTAAGAACATCCCTTTGCTTTGACTCATTTTGCAGCAGGTTTGGCTATATAATGTGTGTTCATATCCCAGCATGGAATCTGGAAGCGAAATACGAATTTTAAAAAAACACTCTGAGACCCTGAAATACCAGGGAAGGCAATATACAGCACATTTTGTGACCTCCCAGCCTGTTTCTTGTTTGTTATAGGCAACTAGAGTAAAACGTGTGCTTTTGAATGGCTGGGGCTGACCCAGTGCACGNATATGAATTTTAAAAAAACACTCTGAGACCCTGAAATACCAGGGAAGGCAATATACAGCACATTTTGTGACCTCCCAGCCTGTTTCTTGTTTGTTATAGGCAACTAGAGTAAAACGTGTGCTTTTGAATGGCTGGGGCTGCCCCAGTGCACGTTCGGGGTGGTTCAGTAACCCATGTAACTGGTGGGACACACTGATAGCACTGGTGTTTTGGAGCTCCGGAGTGAGGGTTGGCTTTGCAGCTCATGAATTGGGTGGCAAAACCTGTGCTGATGAGAAGAGGCTCTGAAATTTGTTCCTTTAGTCATATTGGTCTAAGAAATGGAGCCAAACATGAGTTGGGATATGTGCTTTAAGAATGTCAAGGGGAAATTATTTCAAGCTCTGAATATATATGAAGTTAATAACTTGACTCTTCCCATTTCCCTTTTTAGCTTTTACTCTGGATTGGTGACCTGATTTTCCAGAAAGGGATATTTGGTGGGTCAGCGGTGGGGAGGGATGCAAATGATACCCTGTAAGGTTCAGGCATCATTTCTGCTACCAAAGCCTGGTCTTCTTTCACAGTCCTCTGAGGGCTTCTGCTCTGAGAGGAAACCTCCAGAGTGTGACATTTGTTTTCTTACTGAGCGTTTTACATTTACCTGACGTATATTTTTCATCTGAGTCATCTCCTAGTCTGTCTCTGCTCTGGAAACGGCGTCTCTGGATGTCCTGGTAAAAGGGAAACATAGAAAGATTCTTTTGCAAGGGAAAATCTCTTATGGAGGTCCCCAACCTTTGAATTACATTTCTAACATTGAGACACAGAGTTACTCTCGTCTTCAGATTTTGTTGTTAATGTTTCCATGAATTTGTGGAACATTTCTGTTCTCTGTCCCTCCTAATCTTTAAAATCAGCTTTACATATCTTCTATGCTCACTCTGATCTTCATGGCTTTTCATATTGGTTTTTTTTTTCATTATAGCTTTCCATTTCATGTTAGCACATAAAGAAAAATGCATTTTATTGGAATAGCTATGTCACAGCAAAGATTATTCTTCTCCCTGTGGATGAAACCAGATAGTGTTGTGCCATGTGGCTCGCGTTATAACAATCTCACTCTGGTTGTATGGCCAAAAACATAATCGTAGCATTTTGAAAGGAAATTCTTATTATTTAAATGCAGTTTCACCCGTGATACATTTTAAAGCCATAAAAGAACATTAACTGTTCTTATTTTATTTGTTTCATAATACTAAGGGTTTATATGAATTGATCAAGCTCTTAAAAAGTCAATTATATTTGTACTCTCCACACTAGTGCGTGTAAAATTTGTAAACAAAAAATAAGAAGAGATCTGTCCACAACTCAGCAAATGTAATAACCTTATTAAAAGGTATGGGTTGCTTTTCTGATTGGATTAAAAAAAAAAGCTTCTGATGAGCGATTTCTGTTAGCTCAAACCAGCACTATCCCTTTGGATGTACAGAGGCAAACCCCACCAGAGCAGAGGGGCAAGGCTTTAAATATAGATAACACTTGATTTTCCATTTGGGTGAAGATATGCAATACCAAAACATAGTTATTTTGGAGAAAGTATGTGACTGAAGTTTTTACTGAGTAACAGAAGAGTTTATAAGAGTTAGAAGTTTCCTAATGTTTTTTTCCCCGCTTAATATTTCCAAAAGAGTCCTGTGACAAAATATTGCCAACACGCCTGACCGTAGAATTAGTAGGGTCTCATTAATTCACAGTTCACCGTGTCGTACAAAGTCAGCGACGTGCCATTGCAAGCTATAGCCAGCTGGCGCCCGCCCATTGGGTCGACCGTTGGGACATAAGGATGAGCTTTGGAAAAAATCCCCAAACTCTTCTGTGACTCGCTCATTAAATCTGATCTTGAAAATAATTCGTAGTAAATAAAAGAATATTAAATGTCTTCTGATCTTGAGAAACAATCTTACGTGTGTGTGTGTGTGATTGTGGATTAATATCTTTCTGAGCTCCAGTGAAAGAGGCCATTATAAAATGAGGTTGGCTAAGATGATTCAACGTTATTTACCGGAAGGACATGGGTCTGATTAAATCACAAGGAGAGGGGGTCTCTTACAACGATAGAAAAAAATACACATCATTCAACAGACATGCTTGCTTCATTTCAGTAATTAGGGACTAAAGCAACTTGGACAGTCTGTCAGCTTCAATATGGTCGACTTAACTAGTAGATCATGTAAATAAAACCTGTTTGATTAGATGAAAAATTAAAGTGCTATCATTTTTCCCGTTATCTTGCAATTTACCTTTGAGGTCTTTGAAACGCTATCACCAAACACACATCTCCAAGAGTAATTACTTACAGAGTTGCATTTTTTAAAACTCCTGTAATAAACCCTGCAGAACCCAGATAAGCGATCAAATTTTGGGAGGATCTGGCTGGACATCTTCATGAAGAGATCTGACGTTAGCAGGGCTCAGCATCTGAAGTTCCTATTAGCTGCTCTTTTCAAAATCAGACCCTAAAAAATTCTGCTATAAACATTTTTTACCCAGTCTTGAGCCCAAGTATATTTTATTACAGTGGGCAAGAGAGAAAAAGATTTCAGTGCTTTTTCAATAAACTCCCTGGTGTGACAGACGTATAAAATGCAGCCATCCAGTCCCTTACATATCCTGCCCAAGGTTTGGGCTTCGCTTGAATCATACTGAAATGCAAAATGGGGTAAGTGGGACTGGAAACCCTTGGAAAGTACCATACTGAAAGTAAATATTGCCAAATTATGGGAGCTGTGGAGAAAGGAGAAACCTTTAAATTGCTAAGCATTATTAAACATCTGCATCTTCCACTCCAAGGGCAACTTCTTCCTGGGGGACACCTGACTTTTCAGGGATGCTTCAGGTCGACATCATGGTTGGTCCTGGAGAGAAACAAAGAATCTGTTTCATCCTTGCACAGACGCCAAGAGCAACTTGGATAAATTGCACCCAAACAGCAACCATTTCTCCTGCATGGCCAGCAGGGCCATGGTCGCCCACGGCTGAGGTCACCTTATGGCTGAGGTGGCATACGGACAGAGCATTGCCTGGTGAAGATGATGTTCTGTAACAGCACATTTCTTGAAACTCACTGGGTCTCTCCCAATGGCAGTCATGATTTCGCCACCCATGTTAGTTTTCTGCTCTAGGCAATTACAAGCTTTGTCTGTGCTTGAACATGGTACCAGC
Source organism: Steatornis caripensis (assembly GCA_013398225.1). Classification (NCBI taxonomy): domain Eukaryota; kingdom Metazoa; phylum Chordata; class Aves; order Caprimulgiformes; family Steatornithidae; genus Steatornis; species Steatornis caripensis. Next base: position 75,572 of record VZSC01008094.1, on the reverse strand, counting down.
ATTGTCAGCCCAGGACCGATGCCATTCCAGAAGTGAGATCTAGACAGAAACTAAAATCTTGCACTTTACACAGCATGCAGCTGCACGGTCTTCCAGGTCTTTTTGGCCTTTGGAAAGGATTGAAAAAACAACCTGATGGCTGGGGTCTCTCTCTTTCTTTGGGAGATCTGTTGGGATACTGCCCCTGACTGTTTCCAAAGTGACAAAATAATTTCCAAAGCTTTTCCAGGGGTTTTACAGTTACACTCCCCATGTCAAAACAGCTGCCTAGTTGCGCTTCATTCTGGGCTTTTTCTTAATGTCTATTTAATCAATACCTGAAGCATCATATTTGTCTGGATTCTACTTCCAAAGCGAACATGGGTATTGGCGATGGGGAAATGCAAGGCAGGTGTGTGCCTGTCTATCAGCAGCGAGTTCATATCAGTTACTTTTTGTCTTGTTTTTTTTTTTTCCTTCGGTGGCACATAAAAGAATTTTGAATAAGTTGATGAGGTTTAGTAGTCTCCTGTGATGCAATGAGGTACTTTTTTAGACCCATAAAAACCAGAACAAGATTAAATCCAGCACTCGAGCAATGCTGTTCCTGGCAAAGGCACAAATTCATTGCATTCCAGGTCTCTTTTGTTATTTTTATATATTATGCATACTGTACTTGCATCTAAAATTGCCATTTGGAGACCATCGCACAAAAGTGCTGCGCATGAATACGTATCTAAACAACCATTTTTGGCAAATAACCCTTGAAGAGTTTTTCCACTTACAAATTTCATTGCTGTTTCCACCACGCTTTCCATTGGGTATCTCATTGACTCAAAATGCCTTTTGTTACGTGCAAATTGCCATCTTTATCCCTTGCTCACATGAAGGGACTGCTCCTGCCCTCCTGCCTCCCTGGGAGCGGGGAGCCGCAGATGCTGTGAAACCGGGGCTGCTCTCCTGTGCGAGAGGGGCAAAGCGCACGTTGCCCTGCAGGAATCGCAGACCTGCGGGCACTCTTCGTGCAGCCATCCTCAGCGCATCCCCCGGAGACGAGTCGGCGGTGAGATCCATCTGGCCTTCCTCCCTGAGGCTGTTGTTGACAGTGAGTAGAAGATAGGAGCAGAGGAAAGATTTTGCTAATTTTTACCCCCAGTAGATGGATACAAGGACCAGGCTAGGCTTGACTGACACAGCAAGCTGCCAAAAGCCAGTGAGAGTTTGGACAGAATAAAGATGACAACCATGGACCTGGACATTGCTATTCCAAATTTACCCATTGATTATAGGCTAATTACACTAATTCTTCCTCCTTCATGCACATCTAATATTTAGGACTCTGACATTTGCTTTATTCTCCCTGACTCATTACTAGAAACTCATGTGAGGATTGCAAGCATAGGAAGAAGTCAAGAAAAGTTCTCCCTGTATCCATATCAATGTCAGGTCATCTGCAAATATTCAGAACCCTCACCACCATCTGGGAAACTGTTTTCTGGTACCCCTGTAATTTACTTTTTTTCTTATGAAAATGAAAAGCAAGGGAAAGTTTCAGATTCTGTTGAGTGACAAGCTTGCTTTGCCTGCCCTCCTTTTTGAGCCTGACCCAACCAGTGCTTCCAAAGCTGTCACTGTGCTTATACCCTTCCCTAAATTAAATGGCCCAACTGCAGAGCTGTGCATCCCCTTCATCGCTCCAGTAGGTAAATGTTCATGCAAAGTAACTTACATTTCTTCTTCCTTCTCTGGCCCTGGCTCCCATGGGCTTGCTGTAGCTATCTACTTCACCTCAAAATTGCCACTTAATCTCTGCACCGTTGTTTCCCCACCAGTGAGATGAGAACAGGGCCGACGATCTGTTAATGTTTCTAAAGCAAGGGAGGAAAGCGCTGAGTGTAATTCTAATAAATGGCAGTGTGAAAGTTTTCTCTGCTCCACTGCTTTCTCTTGCGGACAATATAAACCGCACAAACTATCTTCTTTCCTTCTAACACTCCCTTCACTCCAGTGGAGTTAATTTGATTTAATGCATTTACCATCCTGACAGTTGCATTTTAAGTGGCGCGCTCTCGATTGCGAAAGGTAACCTTTTAATGACATTTCTCCCAGCACGCGGGTGGCTGCAGCTCCTTTGGCAACCCCCTCCCTCCTTTGGGAAGAGAGAGCCCAAGCCCTGCACTTTTGCGTGGCTTAAGCTGAGTTGAGCCCTGTGGCTCTAACAAGCCTTAATGATGGAAGATGCACATCCCACCAGACTATGCTTTTTCTACCTTAGAGACTGTAGATTTGAATTCCATGACTGAATTTTCAGCCCAGGGTCTGGGAAAGGGCCTGCTGCCCTTTGGTGCTATCTGCCAGAGGAAGTTTTGCTGCTTTAGCACGCTCTGTACTGTGCACTTTGGGCTTTCCTCCTGCTGCCGCGGTTACAGTTGGCACCGTTAAACTCTCGGTGTTCACTGCCTGGGGATGTGCAATTACTGTGGAGCCTTCTCCTAGTTACAGTAGGAGACACTGTGTTACTGCAGTCACTACGGAGTGACAAATGAGGTTTTAATGACACCTACTCTACTTGGAATTATCTGTAAACTACAATTAAGGAAGTAGCTACTCAAGGAATTAAAGATCAGAGAAAAATGACATGTTTTTATGGTGACTTATGGGGACATCTGCAAATTCGTGATAGTTTTCTGGGGAACAGGTTGGAAGATGCAACAGAATATAATATCTTTAAGTGATCTATTCTCCTCCACAATTGCAGTATGCCAGTGCTACAGTGGTGCTTGTTGGCCAGCTCTTCAGCTGGTGTAAGTGTGCAGGACCTCCATTGGAGTCAGTGGTCTCCAGTAGGGTTTACTGGCCCATGTGTCTAGTGGATTCTGAAAGACTGGTGTGAAATTTGGTGGGGTGGTTAATTTAGACGGCTTACTCTGCCACCATAGGGTCTGAATCTGTAGAGCTGCCAGGAATTCGCAAGGGACCTTGAAAGGAAACATGATCAGTCTGCAGGAGCAAGGCCAAATCAGCCAGTCAATTAACAGGAGATCCAAAGGGGCTGGGGCAACACGACCATTGTTTTAGGGGCCCCAAAACCGAGGGGTGCCCAATGCATCTGGCAGTGTGGCCCTGGAGCAGGTATTCAGCCTGCCCTCGTGGTGGTGTCCACAGAGAGGACATCTGTGGTCTTCCCTTGCAAACATGTCCTTGTTGAGGAGTGGTTCCATTGTTTTGCAAGAGGATGAAAGAGCAAAAGATGAGGAAATCAGAATAAAAAAAAATTTATGAAGGGCATATTCAGTCAAATCTTCTGCTGGAGTCACACTTGAGGATAAACAAACTCCCTAGGACTTCACCCTACAAAAGCATCAAGCTGAGGATGCACGTTGAAAAATATTGACTGTCTCTGAGATGATTTTATCATGGGAATTACTCTGATAACAAATCTTCAGAGCATGACCCAGGCAAAAGTTGCCAGGTATTAAAAATAGAATTACGCTAAGCAATGCCTTTTTGCTTAGTCATCTTTCCTTTTCTGTGGTATTTTATTATTGCTGTTCGAATGTGCTGGTTATTGAGTATAAGATTATTCTTTCAAACGAGTTTGGACAACATCTATAGCTTTGTAGCAATTAAGAGGCCACAGACTTCAGCAGCTCAGGAGAAATGGAGTAGGCTTTAATAGCTTTATTTATCTTTAGCTTCTGCAGAGCTGTTTGGACTTCCTCAATGGTGGACAGCTTTGTATCAATAAAAGGATGCTGGAACTTACTTCTTGTAAATACAAGTAGGTCATTATCAATGGCGTGGGGAGCCTTGCACAGCGCTTGAGAGAGACACTTTCTCTCTTAGCTTGGTCATCAATTACAGGACTGCCAATGAATCTTGGAAAATGTGAAAAAAAGAATTTTATAACTACTCTCAATAAAAGTCTGGCAGGCTGCAATGCTTCCTTGCTGCTGCTAATTTTCTTCCCCACAGTACCTGCTGCCAGCTTTTAATGTCCAACACCTATATTCACCCTAGGGCAACAGAGTGAAATCTTGCCCAGTAAGTCAGGTAGCTGATAATATTAAATGAACTCTTCTTGCTTTATCAGTTGTTAAGAGATATTTTACATATAACCTGCGTGTCCTGGTTTGACCCCAGTGCAGTACTCCATCCCATACACATCATGCTCAGAATAAAGGTGAGGGATCACAAGGGTCACTCCCTCTCCCTTTATGGCCAGGGCACTGATGGACTGTAAGGGCCCTCAGCAGCCTCACCTGGTGCTTCTGCCCACACCCATGGCCCAGGAGCCTATTTAAGCCCAGCATGGGGCTGTTAGGAGGGGGTTGGTGATGTTGTAGGGTGCTGCTCTCCAACTCTCCCCAGCTCCTTGCTTAAGTATCTGAGGAGGCCTCTATGTGATTATTCTGCTTTTGATCCTGAATCCAGCTCCTGCCTGCTGCTGAGTACAGTCTGGGACTTTCCTGGGGTGCATCCCACTGTGTCCAGGTGATGTATTTGTCATTGGGGTGGGGGATGGAGCTCAATGTCAGGTTTGTGCATATTTTTCCATTATTCTGATACACAATCCTTATAGTTAGATTAAAGCTGTTTTTAACTATTCCAACCTGTAAGTCTCTTTCCTTTTTCTCTTTCCCCTCTATTTTGGGAAGGGATGGAGTTAACAGAGAGTGTCTGTCCTTCGTTTAATAGCCAGCCCAGCTTTAAACTGTGACACTGAGTTACATGTGAAAAGCCTTTCGTGTGTGCTAATTACAAGTGCAGGTTTGGAAAGGGATGAGGGGCAAGCACTGGTCTCAGCATCCCAGCTTGTCTTGCTCTTTTAAATGATGATAAATCAGCCCCTTGGCACAATCACGCAGTCCCTGATCTTCGTTGTTCTGCTGCTGTCACTAGGTTTTGCGCCTGCATCTGGTGTCTCTGTTTGAAAGATTCGTTGCAATCTGATAGGCAACCAGAAGACAAAGCCTCTGTTTATTTTGAGGAACATATGCTATTGACCGAAGCTCAAACATGGTGATTAACTTGTCACTAAATGCTGAAACTGTATGGGAAGAATGGGAACTGGTGAAGTCCATTAGGGGAAATTTGTACCTAGTTCTGTTTCATTAACTCCTTTCCTTGTCAGGCGATTAAGAATCTTACTTTCCTGGTCACCTCTGATCTGTGATAGTCTCAGCACTGTACACATAAGTTTGTGTCCTGAGTTCTTGCTCCGTGTCTGCTTATGGCAGGTCCCACTGGAGCTATCAAGCAACTTTACTCCAACAGCCCACAGAAGTCAAAGCTATGCAGAGCAGCATTTGAGAGACAAACTTGAACACCATCAGAGAATTTTCTTGTACTTTTACAATATTATAATGAATGAGTCCAAGAAATTTCAGTGTCCTTGCGTGTTTTCTGACTCAAGATGGTGTGCCAAAGAGATCAGATGATCAGAATGGGATTCAGTTGTGATGCACAACGAGGGAACTCTTTCCAGTCCTGCCAACTGACTCATTGCCTGACTCCTGACAAGTCTCTTAAACAGTGGCTTGCCTTGCATGAAATGAAGACACCGCTGCCTTATGTTTTTAATTCAAGAGACATTGAGAAAATTCTTCCTTAGTGGCGTCCTGAGGACTACAGCTCATGCTGAAACAAAGTCCTCCAGCACTTGTGGTTCAACTGACACTACTAAATCTGTGCATTAATGACAAATACTTGAGTCACTACAGGTGCAAATGATGTTTAGAGATCTATTCAAAGTGTCATTTGCCTTTGCTTTGTTGTTATTTTTCAATTATCCTTTCTCTTCTTTTTAAAGATGTAATTCTCACTGCTATCAAATTCTTACTGGTTAGATGTCCTTATTTCACTGCAAACCCAAGGTCACTTCATACATTGGATATCTATACACACATATGTATTCATGAATCAGTAATATAACTATGTTTATACATATTTTGGAATGTATAGATTCAACATTTTGAGAAAAAAAGTCTTTTACTAGGCATTTTGTTTAAATTAAACACATTGCTGTGTTGCAAGGACAGAGATGGAGAGCTGAAGTTCAGCATGAAGGTGTCAAGCCCGTCTGGCAAGACGCAACCCCAAATTTCTCACCTGATTGCTCTTTACTGCCTACAGGGTAAATGTTCCGAATGATGCACAGGAGGTGTGTGGACGAAGTCTATTAATAAATAATTGGTTTTGTACCCATGCCTCCTGCACATTTTTTTGAAAATTCCCTTCTCTTCCTTGCCTCCGAGTGTCATTCACGGGCGTCTATAGAAAATACTGAAGAGGAAATGCAGAGTAGGAAGCTGTGCTTAAGGGAAGAGCTCTCAGCTGAGGTTACGGAGGCAGATAGGATATTTCCTCACGTTGAAGGACATTTTTGTTGAATGCATACTCCACATCATGTAGCATTTTTCTTATCATTGCACAGTAACAATCCCTAGAAAGAGGAATATGGCCCTGAGGCCTCATAATATCATTCTTTATTAGAAATAAGAACAAAGGATGCAATTAAAATACAAATATTTCATATCCCAAAGGTCTAGAGACTGCTTGGCACTTCCCTGGTGGTTCCCCCTTTGAAGAAATGTCACGGATATGGATGCTCAGGAGGCGTAGCACTGCTGGAATGGGAATCTGGCTGAAGACACACATATATGCTGCTGGGGAAAAAAGAGGAAACCTTTTAAGGACATTTTCTCTAGATGGTTAGGAAATCTCTTGAAGGCAGTGCCTGAAGCCCCAAATGTTTGGGTCTTCTAGGCTTTTGTGTTGATCTGGGCAGGCGGGGGATAGGTTTGCTTGCAGGTCACAGCCTTTCCCTGTGTGTCTCTTTTCTTTGGGCTGTAACCTTGCTGGATAGGGGCTCTGTACAGCCCCTGGATGGACACAGCCCTGGACTGTGATTTTTAGAGTACTGACTAACTCCCATTTGATTCGAAACCCCCTTCTGGTATAACATGAATATAACATTTCCTACTAGTTTTGCTTTTCAAAAAAATCATAGGTTCATAAGAAAGAAATCCCAAACATTTTGGGTTGTGCTTGGCAAAAAATAATGAAAGAACCAATTGTTTTCTGGTGTTTGCAACTCCAAGAGAACAGTAATACCATTGTCTGGAACAATATTGATAAATCGCATTACCTGGTAATGGTGCATGTATTATTTTATTAAAAGTTCATCCAGTTCAGCTGCCTTCTGCCCCACAGAAGATGGTATTCACTTCCAGGTGAACAGCGCTTTTTCACTTCAGATCTCTTTAAAGTGCTGGTTAAAAAAACTCCACTGCCCAAAGAAATCAGGTAGATTTCTGGAGATTGCTATCCCAACAAATCCCCAAATATTTCTGTCCATGTCCATCCATGCTGGAGGAAGACTCAACCTGGACACCTCTTCTGCTGCCCTCTGCAATAAATAGACACTCTGATTTTGACTGGTATATGCGACAAACTTCATCTGAGCTGCACATAAGAGGGAGAAAAAGTCCTGGATTTTGGGAGAACTTCCTCTGGGGAAAGAAAGGGAAGATTTGGGTACTTTTGCTTTGCAAAGTTTGATGCTGGCAGCGCATCCTGCCCTAGGAGCTCCCCACAAGATCGTCCACCACAGTAAACCCAGGGTTGCTCCTGCCTGTGGCTCCGTGTTCCTATAAAATTCAAGATTTATCATCCCTTGACAATCAATTGGCCATTCCTGGATCAATATTTACCACTTGGGTCAATTAATCTTGATATTCACTTTAAGAGTAGTCAGTATCTACTTATTGATTTTAAGAATAATGAAAAGTATATACATGGGACCCAATCCCCAGGCTCCTGATGGGGGCAAACCTCCCACCGCAGTCAGGGTTTGCCAGGCACTGGAGCAGGCTCCCTGAGCGTTACAATTCCCATTTTGCTTTTTAAGTTCTTGGCCGTATCTTTGTCCCTTCCCGAAGGTGTCACATCACTCAGATATGAGGTGCTTGTGCAACGTTTCCATAGCATACAATGAGTAGTTGAACAGTGCTGCACTGAGACAGCTTCTTTGGTCCCCCTGTGAGTGTTCTTTGATAGGCAACTGACACCTGTTACAGGAGGTATTCTTGATATAAAACATTAAAGAATGTCACTGCTAAACTAGGCTTTGATGCTTTATGGTTCAGACCTCCCATCATTTCTGGTTAGCATGTTCAAAGGGGCACTGTGAACTCATAGGTGGTACTTAACCAACAAAATTAAATCAAATAACTCATAAAGATAAATATATTTCAAATTTTTTAGGCAGTTCTTGATCACCTATGAGAATTTTTCTGAAAAAGCTCAAAGAACCACAAAATTTGGCCCTCTATTATTAATTGATGTGTTTGCAGTAGAGCAGTGCATACAATTTTACGCATGAAATGTAAGAGTATATTTCTTTGACTTGAAAACAAAACAGTGATGTATTGGTAAATTCTTCCAGGACTACAAATTTATATCCTGGAAAGTGTTCACGAAACATGTAGCCATTTGTATTCTCCACAGTATAATTTCTGTATCTTTAGAATGCTCTGAGAATAACAAACGAGCTGCCAGTTTGGAGTGACAATATGTTTAATAAGATGGAAATGGGCTATCTAATATTTGCAAAAATAAAATAAAAAATTGCTCCCTGGAGGTAATTTTTAATTTTGGAGTTTTGTGCAAAATAGTACAGCAGACCAAATTGTAACCAAAATGCATCTCTCCTCAATTAGTTGTCAGAATAAGATTTTTGTTCTTCTACAGTGAAAAACTTTCCCCCTTTTCCCCCTTTTCCCCCTTTTCCCTCTTTTCCCCCTTTTCCCCCTTTCTTTCCCCCCCTTTCTCTATATTGGCTAACACAAAATCCCCCCATCCCCTGTTCACATTACCAAGAAAAATAGGATAATCATATCCATGTAAAGAAAAACTACCCTTTGAAAGGGGGTGACAATCAATGGCAAAAAATTACACACCAGCACATAAATCAGCAGAAGAGGAAGCTGAGCACAGTCCAGCAATGGTTTGTTTAGTCTAAGGGATTAATTATTCAAGAGTTGCAGTCATGATGAGAGTGTGCACACCAGACTAAAACTGGCACAGAGGTTAATTGGTATCTAAGGGCTGTCTCTAGTCATCTGATACCGTTAAGTAGCGTGGTTGCTATTTTAGTCCATTTTTGGACTTTAAAAAGAACCCACAAAGGAACCCTAAGTCACACGTGATGAGATGGAGACATGATTTCCTGGCATGAGGAGTTCGGGAAATTAGTACCCAGCATCAGCTTACCCAGTGAGAAGGGAGAGAGAAAGCTTTGTGCACTTGCTGCAATTGAGAAATGGATTCCCCATTGCTGCTGGTTTAAGCCTTATGGGTCCTATTTAAGCCTGGCATGTCGTAAATCCAGTAGCTACCATAGTGTTTTTACTCCATCCCGTTTTATTTGTGAGTGTGTGCAGAGAACTGCAGTGGTGCAAACGAAGATGTGCCATTGCAGCCAAAACCAAGTAAGACCCAAACTTTGCAAGGGGTCTTCTTCAGTAGAAATGTCTACTTTGAGGGGTGGTTCACCCAAATCCTTTTTGACATTTATTTCTGGGAACCTTGTGCCAAATTAGCTGCTCTAAAGCTCTCGCATCCCAGACACACCAGGAAAGCAAAGACTGGGAGAAGAAGCAGAGATGCAGATTGGAGGTGGGCTAGGACTGGACCTGTGTCTTTGCTTTGAAATGGGCTCTATCTAGTTGGCCGTGTAGTCTCCCATACATGAACCTGCAGGCGTGCACACTCATATCTATGATGTATCCATCCAACATGCGCACTTCTTCATTGCTGTTTCTTATATACATATAAATTCAAAAAACAAATCATGAGTTTGTGCATCTGTTTGTCTACCTCATACATACAGACCCAATGTGTATCTACTCTAGTCATGTTTAAGAGGCATGCAATGTTTCTACAGCAATATGGTACCGTGTGATACATCTCACAGGAGAAGAGATGAAATTTAGGTTTGAGTGTGCTGCTGACAGCTCAGAAAATACCTTGTGAATGCTCTTGTTGCTCCTAAAGACTGCCAAACCTGCACTGGTTGGCAAAATAAGGATTATGTAAAAACCTACCCCAGGTATATCAGAGTCATCAAAGCTGACCTGATGAACCATCAGTAATTATGAGATCAGCAGGGCAAGCTAGCACATCCTGCTGTGCTTGGAAATGACCCCGGCTTCATATTCATGGCTGTCTGTTAGGTGATTTTGGTTCTGGTTTGGAAGACCTTCTTGGCCTGTGATGTCCCAGGAGTGGCCTCTCCTTTCCTCTGCCCCCTGCTTTAGAAACAGCAATATTACCCACTTCAGCTGTTGTGTCCTGCATGCAGCAGAATATCTGCAAAGCCCCTGGTAGAGAAGGCAGCCATGGTCCCTAGTTGGATTGCAAACCACATGCACGCATCTGGCTATGCCACAGCCACCAGTGCCATAATATCTGAGTGTGTGTATGGCAAATTTTTGGCAATTCAAAAATTCCCAATGGACTTGGAGACTTTGATTCTTTTCAGGGCTAGGAACTGGAATTATTTTGAGTGTCTTATGATACAAAGACCTTTGGAATAGGAAACTAGTGCCCATAGACTAGCTGTGGCTTCCCTGAATAACAGACAAGTAGAAGAGATTGAGAGCTGTGCACAAGAAGATAGAGCAAGCTGGAGAAGGGACATAGGTAATTTCTTTGGGGCAGAGAGAGTGAGCCCCAGTCATGTAAAGTTGATTAACAATATGTACTGGAGAGACCAGAACAGTAAATTGCAAAAGCAGTAACTTAGACTTGGGCGACAGCTCTGAGATGGGAGCATCATCCAAGAGCCGCCAATGATGCAAAGGAAAGAAGACGACATCTCACTGTCTCGTCACCTGGTAAGATCTGACAGCAGCATCACTCTGCCCGAGCGAGCGCAAGAAGGTGCCCAGCATCCACCCATAACCCTTCTTGCAGGGTTTATAAATCAGGAGCTGGCTCATGGCTGACACTCGATGTTCAAGGTCTCAACCTGAGAGCACTTGCTGCCTTTATTTTCCTCCTGACATAGGCAGGCTCCTCTCTCCTGTGCTGGCCCACTGCAGCATCGCTGATTGGGATGAAACGGCAGCAGCACTGCGTGAACTTGGGATGTGAGAGCGTGGTGAGACAAGCCAGGGTGTTCAGGAATTGAGAGGGATGCTGTCTGCTGTTTTCTAAGTTATGGTCATGCAGAAACGATCACGTTCTCTGTCAGGGAAACAGGGAAGTAAAACAGTGAGTGTCAAGTAAGAAGAAGAAATTATACTTACTGAATTGGATTCGGAAATGTTCTTGTTCCAGCTACTTTAAAACACCACTGGCATCATAACTGAGGAACTGCCAAGAAGATAATATTTTCTTCTGCTGTGGTCGCTTTTCTCCCTTCTCCCCTGGCTTTTTTCTCAAGCGCATTTTGGCAAGTGATAAATCACGCAGTGGAAGAATGCATGTCTTTTCTGCTTGTCTTTAACATTGACCTCAGCCCTAGGGAGCCTCAAACAACAAAATCTTTCTTGGTCCAGATTGCCTTCCTGGGTTACCTCAGAGTTTCTGCGCAGGGAAGGGAGGGACACTTTTATTTTGTATGACTCATAGGTCCTCATCTTGGAAACCGCATAGACATCTTAAATTCAGATAGCATATGCCCAATAGAAATCTGAGCTTAAGTGTGTCGCTCAATCAATTCAAAGGGATCCAGTTGGCCAGCTAATATTTTTAGCTATTGGCATAAAATATTATAATGATTTAAGAGAAAACCAACACCACCAGTACTTTAAAACACACTTCTTGCACCCGCTCTGCACAGCTCCTGAGTTATTAAAAGACCCAAATGGACTGTCCTAAAGAGAAACAAAACACCTTGGGGCAAAAAAAGAGGCTATTTTCATCATCTTTGGCATCAGTAAACTGAGGGTAGCACACACAAATCCTGAAAGACTTTGCAAATGATATAGCCATTGCTTCTGTACGCTCATCTCTGACCGTCAACGAAACACCATGCCACCTCCCGTGGTGAACGTCACATCAACATCCCATTTCCCACCTCTGTTTTCAGAGTATTGGGCTGGATCCTGAACTGTTTGGATGTTTGCAGCTCCCATGACCAGCCGGGGATGCAAATCCTCTGTCGGGACCAGGACGAAGCTTTCCCGGTGTCGCGTCGCAAATCCCTCGATGAAGCCGTCAGGGATGAATCTCCCTCTCTAGTGCTTGCGGGAAAAAAAAAAGCCTATTTAGCAGCAACGTCGTCAAGGAAGAAATTGAAAAATCTTTTGTTGAACAAAGTACCTTTCACTTAAAAAATCCAGGCAAGATAAAATGACATGTGTGCTAATGATGTATTTTATGAACCACCATCTGTCTCGGGAAAGGTCAGAGAAAAATGGCAACCGCTGCTCAGGTGATTGGTGGTGGAGGGGGGAAAATGGCCTCATCTGAACGTGACAAGAAGCTTCAGTGACATCATATAAATGCCATAATTGGGAAGTGGTAAATTGAACAGGGCTGCCTTCGGAATTTGATGTGTCAATAAACAAGTTCAAGGTGACACATTGGATCAATACGGCACGACAAGAATCATCCGACAAATTTACTGCAAAGTAATTGGGTGCAAAATGACTCAACTCAACCTTCACACTGCAGAAAACCAAACAAACAGGCAACCTACAGGCAACAGTTTGTATATGTCAGATGCTGCTTAAGGTAGCTTGTGCAGTACTAATAGAGTTGTTTTAAAGGGAGACGAGGGGAAAAAAAAAAAGTGAGGTTCCTGTTATTATGAGTGTGACCCGAGGCATTGCTATAACCCTCTATGCACCTTGAGGGTGTATAAATAGAAAACAAAACACACAATTGCTAGAGGTAGTCTTAAATATTAATATTTTTCTTCCTGTCTGTGTTGAGATGACAAATAAAATAAACTGGGAAAACCTTTTTTTTTCTCTTAGCACAAACAAGAGGCTTTTCATCGAATAGATTTCTTACCTCTCACTCCGCTTATTTTTTGATAAAGGAAGGTGTAATAAGTCATTTCTATTAAAAAACTGTATTTGCCCACATTACACAGGGCTATTGAATGCAAATCGTCGGCTACCGTTAGAATTAACCGTCCCCACTTACAGCTAAACCTGAAAAGAGTCACTCAGAGAAGTCTCTTCAGTGCATTAATTTGTTGACAACAAATTTGATGCTTGATTTGTCCCCACTTGACAACCTTTAATCTTGAGTTTCTCAGAGGGGAAAGTCGAGAGCTTATTTTTCCGAGAAATTTGGGCTCTCGCCAAGGCTAAAAGAGAAGCCGGTACATTGACTGAACACTTTTGAAATGTCATGGAGATTGATTGCGTTTTAATTGTACATTCATTCTGGAGTGAGAAAGGAAAGAGAAGATGAGTGGAAAGCCACAGCCAAGGAGAAGGATGTCGTTCACATTTGCATCCCCTCCCAGATGGGCTGAGCTGTAGCGGAGACCGCTTTTTTGGCCATTAGTGGCTTTGTGAGTCCGTGGAAATGATGGGAAAGCCTCACTCCTGTCCCATTCCTGATGCTGCTGGAGCACAGCGAGTCTGACTACAGACCCCACGGCCCAGCGCTGGTACATCGGCATTGCTGGCTCCAGAATCCACATAACTTACAGTAATCTGAAAATGCAGGGAAGCAGACAAACTCAGCAGCTGAGCTTTATTGATGGACTGACGCCACTGGATAAAGCAGCGTGCCGTATTGGTAAGCTTTGGGCACACTGAGAATTTAATGGATGTCAAGAAATGGACAGGGGAAAAATAGGAAGATTGAGGTAGAAGATTTGTGCCAGGAATGGGATTAGTGTGAAGAATTACGAGTGCAGTGGTTACGTTAACACCCCCTCCCATATGTATTATATAGAGATTTGCCCTTGGCTGCCATGTTGGGGCTCTCGCGCTCCCTTGGGCAGGGACATCCCTGGGAGTGCTGCCCGGGGACGGGTGCTGCGCAGGCTCTTCAAACACAGGAGGCTCTTGAAATTGTGAATTGCTGCCAAAATTTCTGGGTCATGTACCATGCAAGAGATGAAACCCATCTGAGCAAAACCATAGCGGTCTGTCCTTTCTGCAGAAAAATATTTCTGGATCGGATAAGCGACCTAAAGCTGAGATGTGGACACAAGCGTGTAACGTCAGAAGGGCCAGCCCTTCCCCTTTGCCTGCCGACTAACTCAAGTTTATCCCACTATGTAACAGAAAGGGAAAAATACCCCTTTTTTACCCAACAGTGGCCTGGCACACCCTTAGAGCCCAGTACACTGAAGATACAGGGTGTGCAAGCAGACAGCTGCCCCCAGGCTTAAGGACAAGGCTATTCCCTTACCAGAAGATTTCTTTGTCTTCCAAGGATGATCTAAAAAATTAGCCAGAAACTGGGAACCATCTTAACATGTAATATTAGGCAGATCATTCTGTAAATCTGGCATTTCTAGCGGGATAATTTTCTGCCCTCGCTCTGGCTGAATCACAGAGTCGTCACGGCAAAACGTTATCACTGTACAGCCTCAGCTGGAGGATGAGACGGGACACAAACCAGCTGCTGGGGGCCTAAATGAGTTCAAAAGTTTCAAAATAGATCTTGTGTCGCTTCAAAAGTTGTCTTGAGGTGGCTTTACTGTTTGAGGGGTTTTTTTTTGCTGGTTTAATATGTTTTTCGTGTTGGTTTTTTTATATGAGGTATTTGCAGCAAAGCCAACTGGCAGTGGAGGGAATCTCAAAAGATAGTTCGAAAGCTGGGAAAGTCAAAATGCAAAGATTTTTTATTTCTAATTTTTTGGGAATCCTTGGATTATGAAATTGTTAACACAACTCCAGTGCTTTATGTACTCTTGGTAGAAAAAATTCTCCTTGGTAAGGCTGAAAAACGCATCTTGTTCTGTTGCAACACATCTCCCAGCAATATCATGTGAGACAACGTTATTTCCAAAGCACGAAGGAAAGAAGTAAGTTCCATCAGTGCTGCTAGATATTTTAGATTTCTACAGCTATATCCGTAGCTGTATATCTGCCTCTGTATCCTTCTCTCCTTTGAAGCACCATGCACATCTGAAAAAGCACCTCTACACCTGAGAGAGGAGTCCAGGATGTTCATTTCCCATTAATTAAAGTGGGAATCAGATATCCAGTCTCTCAGGTTGCTGTGCAAACAACAGCACGAGGGAATCGCATTTTACGGGGCACAAATGGAAAGCTGACAGACTGGGGGCACCCATGCCCATCGAAGACGCACACGGCTCTACAGCATTTTACCACCTGAAGTGTGACGGAAACGCCCAAACAATCAGTTCTTTGCATTAATTTTGCTGAATTTGTTATTCCTAAACTGAAATCAACTGATTTTCTGACTTTGAATGATATCGATTTCCAGAGTTGCTCTAATTTATTCCTGATTGTCTTTGTTTACTTGTAATGATTATTCTGTTGCTAATTGATATTTCTGTTGTGTTCCTTAAAAGCCTGATTGAAAACTGATTCAAATCAATGGTAAAACTCTCACCGATTTCAGTGCACTTTCAGGTTGTAATTGTTATTTTCCCCCTCTTTTAGTACGCCAAGAGGCGGAAAAACCCAAATAGACCAATCCTTTAAGCTGTGTAGCTCTTTCTGGAAATACGCTGTACGTATGCTACCTTCCCTAAATCCTAAACACTTTGATTGTCTTTGGGTTATCAATCACACCGGTTATTTTCTGTTCTGACTTAAGAGGATTATTGGGACTGGATTTTGTACTTTGTCAGTATTACAGAGTGACACCTCTGCACTCGGGGCTGCGTTGCAGCCTGGCAGCGAGCCTGCCTGTCTTCCCTCTCGCAGAAATCATCTGGAGATGCTGCCGAGCTTGCAAAATCCATGCCGGTGACACTGTCCAGGAAACTTGTCCATCCCAAGAAGAAAATTCAAATTAAACCCCCTTGGAGGTAGGGAAAGAGCGAGAGGGACAGATTTCAACCTGAGGAGCAAATGGTAATGCATAGTTTTCCTTTTTGGGACCCTGAAAGAAATCAGACGCCTACAGCGCAGCAGCTTTGATATCACCTTAACTCATGCGAGTAGAATCAGAGAATCATAGAAAACCAGGTTGCAAGGGACCTCAAGAATCATCTGATTCAACCTTTCTTGGCTAAAGTAGGATGAAAGCAAAAAGGTATTTCATTGTGTGTTGAACCAAGAAGTGAATATGACCCCATTTCTCCTCTTTAAAGGAGCTTGTGGGATCCTTCTTCGCATTTATTTTCAAGTTTATTTTTCAAATAAACGTTATCATTTAAAAAATTTCTCTGCTGCGTAGGTAAGCCCACATTTCCCTTCCAGTTGTCTCTAACCTTGTTTTATTTACCTGTAAGGATGTATCACTGACTCCTGCAGTCTTTGGGCCAAGTTTTGCCTGAGGAAGAGGCATCAAGCACCCTTTGGCTGTTGTTGTGTTTGGCCCCGGGTTGTTGCCCTCTTGAGTAAGCAGGAGCAGAAGAGGTGCGGATGCGGCTGTTTGATGCTCTTGGAATATCTCCATGGGGCACCTTGCAGTCCTCTAAACGCTCCCTTTCGCTTTCCAAATGAAGCAGAGCTGGGCTGCTTCTGAGCCCCTTTAAAGCTCCGTGTCCATCAGGTGCTTTCACCAGGAGCTGATGGTGCCAAGCACGTCTGCAGGTCTGGTGCATCAGCCCAGGAGCTCCGCTTACCCAGAACAAATATTGCAGCTTTTGCTATTTAAAAACATCCTGCCATGGCCGGGACTGCTGTGTTAATCGGGCTGCAGTTGCCAGGCCCTGAAAGGCAGCAGGATATGGATACATTTTGTTTGGGGTTGCTATTAGATTTTCTGGGTTGCAGAGAAGCCTTGCATGGAAATTGAGCCCATTATGTATTTGGGTCTTGCTTAACGAGATGCAGTGCAAAAGGCAGTCCATTACTTTGGAACTAGAGGCTTTGCCTCCTTTCCAAGATTGATTTTTATTTCACAAATTATTACTGCATGGATTAATGATCTCTCTGCATGCAAACGCTCTCGGCTGCTACCCAGGTGCATTAACCTTTCATAGAACAAAGAATTCCTCCTCCTCGATGTTGCTTTGACCAAAGCATTTCTCTTCTAGATGCTGAATATTAAGTACACAGGCATCACTACTTTGCTGTTACTAAGAGGAGCTGGATTCAGAAATCGTAGGCCCATGTGTGGGCCTCTTCCACGTGTTCTGTTCTTCACTGAGCCACTACAGTCTCCTGAAGTTCAAAGGCAGACTTGCAGCCCCTAATTAATAAAATAATACTGCTTACAAAACATTTTTCGTGCAAGAGTGAAGCGAGCAGGTGTCCCAAAACAGGCAAAGGCTACTGTTACCAGTTTATAGGGAAGTAAAAAGGGACTTAGAGGCAGAACGAAACGTGGCTGTGATGGTCCCAGGGTGAAGACTCCAGACTCTTGGAGCTCGTCTCCAGTCTTGCAAGATAAGCAACACAGTTTTGTTAACACAAACTGCTCCACCGAACCCCCAAATCCCGTGTAAGGATGTGCTCAGCACGTGAGCTCATAATAAAGGGGTCAGCCTTGCAACAGCTTCTGCAATGGGCGTGATCAGATGTACCAAGAGTATATTTAAGCTGTTGCAGGACTGGGGACTCTTTTAAAATTTAGGTTGACCGACATCCTTAATCCAGTCCCCTCCTGGTCATTCTTTCCTGGCAACATGCTCATTTAGATGTGAAAAGTCTGCTCTGCTGGCAGACTGCTGCCTACACTCAGTAAATAGCATGAAATGTAGGCAGCTTTGCTGTATTTGTGAAACTTTCCCCACAGCTCTAATTATGCCTGGGTAGTACTAACATTTAGTCAGCTTAAATTATTAAACTCTTGCAGCCCCCGCAGGTAAAAACTTGTTTAATTAATGACTGATTAGTTAAATCATTATGTGTCCTGATATGAATCACAATAATTTTCATATTTCCATTGTAAAGGCATGCTAATTTATTGAAGGATTCTTTTTCCTAAAAGAAACAGAAATAGGCGTACCGTAGAAACCACCTCCTTTATAAGGGCAAAACACATCAGCACAAATCTAGCATAGAAAGATATTCCCTAGACAGTCCCAAATGCTCTTTAATCCACCCGGAACCTGGAGATGCTCAGACCCTACGGAAAGAGTCCTTCAGATCTGGACATTTATGCATTTAAACTTGCATTTTTAGTTACTTCACATGTTTTGGGGCAAATGCTGGCACAATTGCACCATCTTCAGTAGATGTTTTCAGTGCTGCCACCAAGCGTAAAGGCCATGTCCCCTTTACATCATTGCCTTTCTGCCCTTTTGGTATCTGCTGCCCACCAGAACCATCTCTCTCAGGCAATAAAATCCTGTGTACAGCAGCAGAGGCTTTCGTTGTTGGTTTGGACTAAAATGAGGCATCACTATTCGGATGGATTCAGCCAAGTAGCTTTTAGCTGTTGCCGAAACAGTAATTATTTCAGAGCCGTACTGGCTGTTGTGATGAAGCTGGCAGCCCTCTTTTAGTCCATGGCACCATGGTATCTGGCAGAAGGTGGACTGACGTGGACTGACATGTCCAGATGTTATCCTTTCTAGCATATGACCCTGCCTGTGGAATGGTTGGCTAACGTGACTTTGGCTGTGGCTCCAAGGCTGAAATCTGGTCCTGGGCCAAATGCTAGTGGTTACAGCCTTGCCGGAAGAATGAATAAATAAACCCCCCCTGAATCCCTTTTTCTCAAGGACCTATGTGCCATATAGCTCCTGCTAGTTCTGACACACCGTTGCCACGAGATCATCTGCACGTACTCAGACACATGAAATCCCTGCCTTATTGTTAAAGGTAATATCAGACACCAGAAAGTTCTACATGTTGTCTGTGACAATAATTCTTGCAAGAACTACGGATTTGTTTAGAATACTTCTTTGAGCTCAGCTTTGCCATCTTGCAGTAAAATGGTAGTGGCGATATCTGTAATACTTTGGCCTCTGAGCCAAAATTGCTGTTATAAACTCCTTTTCCAGAAAACAAAGGTATTTGACTGTTGGGAAGCAGAGATGCGCAAGAAATTGTATGTCGAATTTGGATTTTGTTCTCCAGACAAGAAAGGCTTTGGCCACACTCTTCCAGGAGCTGAGAGAAATGTCCTTTTTTTTTTTTTTGAGTGGAAACAGTGACATAAATAGCAAGCTTCCTATCTCCAAAACCCCATGTCCCCCACAAAGTACTTGAAACCACCCACTGACAGTCTTATTTTCTGAGGCACAGATACATTTAGGCTCTTGCAGACTGTAGCAGTGAGATTTGCAAGCTCAGGTGAAATTATGGTATTTCCCAATCTTGTAGAAGTTGGGTTCAGCCTTTCACTTGAACCTTGGTAGGTCAGATTGTCTTCAGGACAGCAAAGAGATGACCTTCCAACATCATCATGTTGGAACATCATGTTCCAACATCATCCTTGGAAGGACCTTGGGAGGTTTGCCTGCAAGCAGAGTGCATGCTTTGACAGGAGGTGGCTGTAGGGTTGGCTGTAAAGACAGGTGGAGGTGGTCCTTTTTTCCAGCTCTTTGGCCAGCTGAAGGCATCTGTGCTCTCCCAGCAGGAGCACGGAGCTTCCCATGGAGCCAATGGGAAGAGTCAGCTCTTGCTGCCATCCAGGGTGACAGGCTGGTTGGACATACTTAGCAACATATATAATGTAGTGTTGCTTCATTGCAGAAATCTAGGACATCACTTGCAAAAAGGAAAGGAGAAGAAACGAAGGTTATTTTGAGCTAAATACTCACACAGAAGCGTAATTCACTGCAAACCATTGCTCACTTTCCTCTGGTTTACCTAAGTAGTGCAGTCATGGTTTGCAACAACTGCATTGCGAAGAGAAGAGATGGCATTTTTTTGTAACTCTCTTTTTCTCTCCCTCTTTCCTATCATATTGAATCATCGGGGTGTGAAATATAATAAAGCACTGTACCATTCAATCTGTCGGCTGTACCTTACAGGTGTACTCCAGGTAAATATCCCCTTGGCTGGTGAAAAATGAGCTTACCTGAAACAGATGACTTTGATGAACTTCAGTAGCTGGGCCTCTATCACTCTTTTCCAATTGACTTCCCCAGCAAAGCATGGTTACCCAACACAAATTTGTCTTACTGAAGGAAAGATATTCTCTAATTCACTTTGTTCCCAGCATCTTGCCCCCTTGCTGACGCCTTCACTTCATCTGGTGTTTCATAAAAGTATAAATGGCAGGGCTTGTCATCTCTTCCACTGGGCATCTTTGGGAAACAAATTAATTATTTACCAGCCTATCGCATGCCCCATTGCTTTGATAAAACTGGAATATAAGTAAAAATGGCCATGTATTAAAAGGTGCCGTTTCCTGGATGCAGCAGTGGCAGGTACGGTATCACGGCAAAAGCTACTCCTTCCCCCCGCCATCCTCCGCAAGCGGTCCCTGCTCATCGCCACGCAAGCGGCGGGGCCTCATAGCAGAAGCAAATCAGACACATATGCAGATGAGATCCCTGTACCTGCAAGGGCTTTCACTGCTCACCATTTTAATTTTAGATAAGTGCCGAATGTCTCTCTACTCTCAAATATGAGGATGTCTGGAAGATTAAGTCCTGCCTGACTTGCAATAATCCAGGGAAGCCATTCCAGGGGGCTTGGAGGTTTGTTTTCTTCTCTAGTTGTTTGCTTTCTTCTAATTTTATTAATTTGTGTTTTATTCCTTTCTCAGGATAGAACTCTCAATAAGAGCAGGGAAAGGCCAGGAGGCATTTTGGAGGTGCCTTGGGTCAGAGATATGCTGGTGTGTGCAGTGGCATTGGCTGCATCCTCAGTAGAAAGGTCGCATCCTGCTCCTTCTGCAAGCCTACTGAGTGCTGGCCAGGGTTTAGACTGAGACATTTCTCCCACTCTTTCCTTCAACAACTCATTTGAGTGAAAGTCGCGCTGCGATTGCCTGAATAAGGTTGTGATTTTGAGAATACAGGAGGGTTTTTTACTTTTTTGTCTGAGTTTTTTAAAAAATACGTTTGAAAGGTTAAAACCCCCCCACATTACAGGAGAATTTACCTTGTCAAGTGGTAGGAAATGACCCTTTCACTGAAGAACCGTTTACTGCATCATTAATTGTCATTTGCAGTAGCATGTATTGCTTTTCTTCTCTAAATGAGTTACAAAAGTTAACTACTTTATCTTTACAGGCCTTCGACAGGGATATATATATATAATATTCCCTTTTGTGAAGTGGAGAAGGTGAAGATGATGGAGAGACCTGTCTACAATCACAAAACCAAGAGTTTGCTTTGAAACCTTGAGTAACTGCACCGATCATAATGTCCACCCTGACTCTGTGGCTGCATTTCCCTCTGAACGCTGTGTTGGTGCTGTCAGGTCTCATCTCCTGCAGAATAAATAGACTTTATGGATTTTACTCATTCATCTCTCTCCCACATGGATAAGAAAAGAAACTTGAAACTGTGAGTACCTGAGTTTACTTCTTTCCGAGACTGGAAGCTTTGGGACACTGGGGTGAATTTTCCCTTGTGATGCAGTGGTGCTGAGAGAACTGGACAGATTGGGAGATCCTTCCCCCCCCCCCCTTTTCTGAATTTGCAAACAACCAAAGACTCTTTCACTGAGTGCTTGAAAAGACAGAGCAACGAGGCTGTCAGCGGGACTCCACATGAGTTTGTGCATGAAGACAGAAAGTTAGTTTGGAAGATACAGCAAAGGCAAGATGCCAAAGGATGCCCAGAGGAGAACTTCCTAAAATCATCAGCGCATAAGCAAGGTTATTGTATCTACTTAAACGTTAAGTGATCTGTAAGGTGGCCAGAGACCATATTTCCCGTCCCTTTATAAACTTGTGCAAAGCCCCAGCAGACCCAAACCATCAAACAGTGCTTTCCCAGGAAAAGCGATAGCCTTACTAGTCACAGAAACCTTCCTTCTTGCTGAATCCAGTGCCATCATGAGCATACCTCAACAACTTCCTTAGTTTCTTATTGTTTCTTATTCTGCAAAGCAACGGGCAGGGAAAAGAAGCCCTTCACTCGCCACAAACTCTATTCAAACTTGAATGATTACAGCAAAACTGTGTTCTGGTTAGATCTTTTTTTTCTCCCAGCCATCAGGGAATGTATCAATTTGAAACCACAGCCCAACCTAGGATATGTTTTAAAAGTCTTCGGAGTAGAATTACACTCACGTTCAGTGGCTCAGCTTTTGCTTCAAGCCAGGTTTTATTTGTGTCTTCCTCCTTCTTCATGTTTTTTTTTTTAAATGGTACCACCAAGTAGTAAAAGCACCATCCATGTTTCAGATGCATGCAAACTAAACTATGGAAGGAAAGTGGCAGATAAATTTAACAAGCATTAAAGTTATATATAATTTAAATATGTATAAAATTATTCGGTATATCGATTGGAAAATGGGCTGTTGACCATTTAAAGGCAACAATCAATTTCATAGTTCACAGGTCAGGTCAAGTTTCGTTCTAATGATCTAAAAAAGCAAACAGCATTAGGAGATAATGAACTCTACAGGATTACAGACGTGATCTATAGCTCTGTTGTGGCACAAGACCCAGCAAATGAGAGAGGGCATCATCTGAAGTGCCCTGGCCTCCACAGACTGAAACCATGTTTTTATATCTTGGCAAGGTGTCAATTTATGATGTAATCAAAGGCAGCCGATGGAATTACTTTGCTCCTAAAACACCACATGGTTAGGCTCAATGTCATCAATGAGCAAGAGAGGTAGATCCCCATTAATGTGGTCTACAAAGTTATCTTCCCCGTTCTGGTAAGTGAATGTCAAGCATACCCACCCTGTTAATCAAAGCTAGTTGATAACTCTCTCTGCTCCCACCAAGGGGTTGGGTCACACGAGGGAAAATCTGCAGGGCTGCCATCAGGTTGCTTTCCGGTGCACTGCTGTACAGCAGAGAAGCAGCTTCCTTAAATTTTAGTGGGGAAAGGAAGAAAAAGAAACACACGCATATAAAGAGGGGATGAATTTGTATCCAAAGCCATGTAAATACATGTGTATTTGTGTGGGCATGTGTATGGGTAAGCATATTTTCATTGGGACATGGAAGAAAGAGTTAGGCCTTTGGAACTTTCAATAAGAGAAGAAAGGGGCAGTGACTTTTGTAAAGCCCGGTATTTGAGGATTTGAGTATTTGAGGTGTTGTTTTGTGAAAATTGATGCAACGTGTTTTCTGAGGAATGATCAGCTTTTAGCCTCGGCCTTAAACATTGAAATCTTCAGTCCGTATTTTCTGGACAATATGGTCTATAATTTTGAGTCCCTACTTCTTGCTTTGCCTCAACACTTGAACTGAGTATCAAATCCATCTAGATGTGGGTTTGAGTTGGGATGGATTTATACATTACAGAATATTTATGCAATGCTAATTCCCCATTTCTGGCTCTGAGTGATGTCTAGAATGTGAGAAAAAATTGCAGAAGGACCAGGCAGGGTTCCTCTGAGCATCCACTAGAAGGGACCGAGGGAGCAAACTCCACCTTTAACAAGAAGGGAATTAGAAAAGTTTTCCACCTATTCACCTTTATCCATGAAGATGCTTTGAACACACCTGAGCGTCTTCAATGGCAACNGGACCAGGCAGGGTTCCTCTGAGCATCCACTAGAAGGGACCGAGGGAGCAAACTCCACCTTTAACAAGAAGGGAATTAGAAAAGTTTTCCACCTATTCACCTTTATTCATGAAGATGCTTTGAACACACCTGAGCATCTTCAATGGCAACAAGCACCTGTGTTTCAATAGCTGTGTCCCGCTCTGAGTGTTTGCACAGATCCTGTTGACTGGGCACATGATTTTTCTGTCTTTGTGCAGCACACCAGCCTACATCACTGCCTTGAGCTTCTTTAAACAGCATTCCCTTCCACACTGCTGTGTCTTCTCGGCTGTTTCGGTGTTAATGGGCTTACTTGGATTATTAATTGGGCTCATTAGACTTATTTTCTTTTTTAATATAATGAGTGTGTAAGCACCAAACTAAGAGCCATAAAACTTTGATAAATGAGAAAATTGGGTAATCGCACAGCGTCAGTGCTGTGCTCGTAGGAGCCTCCTTACAAAAATGGAAGAGGGAGAAAGATCGCGAGCGGTTAAAACAGAGAAAGAAAAGTAATCTAGACTGATGCTTGAGCATCATCATATGCTCTTTTTGCATATCAGAATGAGTCCGATTGGCTGGGATTCAGGCCCCTAAAGTAACACCCCAAGGCATTTCAACCTGGTTTCTACCTCTCCTCGATGTCAGTGGCAGACTATGGCTGCAGATTTAGGCTCTACTTCAGCACATCACATAGGCGTATCTTCACTGAGTAAGCACGGACACACTCGTGTTAAGTGAGTACCCCACTACTGAATAGAATAGGGGCAAACTCAGCATGTCTCATACATCCAAAATTCCCATAGACACTTGGATAAGCAAATGGATAAATGAAGAATCAGGCCCAAGGCTTTACGCTTGCAAAACTCAGCAATATGGAGGCAGCAGTAGCAACAATCCCAAAGGCAGAGAGAAAGCAAGGAAACTGAAGGTGGTAAACCTAGAAGGAAAGATACTTTTCAAAAGGGATCCCTATGTGAATGATGCCACAAAAATCTTACATACACAAATGTATTTCAGCTTATTACAGCACAACGGCAAAACAGTCCCGCAAAGCTGTGCTGTTCATTGCAGTCCTGGATCATTGCTTATCTATTTTAATAGGCAAGAAATACAACAGCTAAATTATAATTANAGATACTTTTCAAAAGGGATCCCTATGTGAATGATGCCACAAAAATCTTACATACACAAATGTATTTCAGCTTATTACAGCACAACGGCAAAACAGTCCCGCAAAGCTGTGCTGTTCATTGCAGTCCTGGATCATTGCTTATCTATTTTAATAGGCAAGAAATATAACAGCTAAATTATAATTATATACTGTACACAGCAGTGTTAACAAAATAACATGATGTTTGGTACATTTCCCATCATCTTCTTAGGAGGTACAGCAAACTGCAGGTTTGTAACAATCTTCTGTTTCTTCACCTCATTAATCTCCCAAAGCGGAGAAAGAGCAACGCAAGCAGAGGGAGCTCAGAAATGTACGTACATTACTGAATTAACCAGGCATGTAATTAGTGCTCAGGTGCTTAGTCAAGGAAGAAACATGCAGGATTAGTTAGATTTGGATTTAACACCCCAAAGTTTGAATAGTGGCGGTACGTTGTATGAGCTTTTCAAACAACCGCTCCTGCTGCCTTGGAAATAGAGATACGTGCCCCTGTTTCTGCCTGTGGCGTGGTGTTGTTTTCTAAGCTCGGTATTATTTATGGGACTATATGAAAATCTAAGCATACAGCATGTCACGATCCGCCCTAGGAATTCGGAGGCAGGGCTGGGGCAATGTCAGGAACACTTCTGACCACTGAGGAACATGGACAGTGTCGCTCACCCCAATGTGGGAGCCTGGCACAACCCACGATACCTGTGATTCCTGCGTCCTTCTTTCCTGACTTGCAATAAGACACGCACCACATGTGAGGACAGGGTTCGCTTTCTCATATTCTCGAGGGCTGCTGCTTTGCCAGAGTGAATAATCTCCGTTGCGGTGCCTTCTGATTGACAGTACCTGAACATCTCCTGTTTAAAGTGCATTTAGTGTCCATGGGGTCCTGAAGGCAGATGAGTTCTGCTTATCCCACAGGGCACCCTCAACATTTCTGAGGTGTCCCCTGGGATGGTGGACGTGTGATCCAGCTTGACCCTGGGCTTGCCCTGCTTTGAAGTGCATTTTGGGCTCTGCAGCACCTTCTGCTTCTAGCTCACATCTGGTGAACCTTTTACCATCCTAATCCAAACCACACTGAACAGAGCTGACCAAAATGCACATCCCAATCAACAGAAGCTACCAAAAGCGAGGAATGATCAACTTTGCCCCATAACTCATCTCCAACCCTTTTCCAGCCCAAGTTTCATTACTTCCAAGCCGTCTCTTCAATCCATCCCCTTGATCCCCATGTATCTACAACATTCCATTGCAGGCACGAAGCTCTGCATGCGTTTTCGTGCTGGTCTGGATAAGCACAGAGAGAGGCTGGATTGCAAATGGTAGCCTTGAGTTACGTTTCTCTAAACACCATCAAGAAGCAGAGATAAAGGAATGAGGCACATTCGTGTACATTGGCTCGCCGGGGTTATTTGCTGCTCACAGCTGAATGAGAGAAAGGGCTTCCTGGAACACTAGCACAATGATGAAATTGTGATGAAAATATTGTCTGGATTGCTTTTCATTGAAATATTGCCCCTTGGCAGGAAGTAGATTGGTAACATCAGAGAGCAGAAGTAGAGAGTGGGTCTTAACATCCTATAAGCTCATCATGGCAAACTCAGGACACGACGTGTTAGGTGAATATGCCTCACGTGCTTAATTTTGAAAGCTCAGAGGAAGATTTGGCTAGAATAGAATAGGAAATGTACACGTGTGCGATGCCGAGTTTGTGGGAGCAGGCTTTTGTTACGCAGAAGATCTCCAAGCCTGTCAGGAAAGTGAGGTAGGATGCATTAAAGAGAATAGCTTAAATATTTCTCCCACAAAATTACTGTTTTCCTAGAAGCGTGCATAGAAAACTTCAGGCGGTTGTCCTCACTCTGCAGCTGGGAATTCGGTTACATGGTTGGGAAAAAGTTTGGTTAATGCCAAATCTCAAAGCAAGTTTTAATCCATGCGGACCTTCTTTGGTGCAGGATTTGTTACAGGGTTATGGCTTCCGCGTGCATCAGATGATATGCGCGCACACACAAGCGTGTATGTATATGCATTCTCCATAATGACCTGACGGAAATATTTTAAAGCAGCTAAACTAAATAACGCCTAAGGAAAAGAATATTTCACTTGAATATGGCTGAACTTTCACAATCTATAGCTTTGTTTACAATCACAGAAAAGCTAATTTCCTTCACCTGTCTCATATTAAAAATAGTATTTTGGCTGAAGTAAGGTCTAATTTGTATTTCTTACGGAGACGTGAGGCAGTGGTGGGCTCACAGGGTGTAATTCCAGGGCAAAACCCCTGCCTCATGCTTATACTCTCAAATCTTGTCTGCTCTACTGGTAAAAGAAGCGGGATTAGCACACGATAAGACCAGCGGAGATAATAATTACACTGGCTATGAACGAGCTGCAGAACCACGGAATAAATCCCCAAACAATTATTAAAATGGCTCAATGCATTACACAAATTGGAAAAGACTGGGACATTTTGGGAGGGGCGAAGGGAGGTAAGACACATTATTTAAGTGTTCTTGTAAGCCTTCTAAGATATTAATGTTGCAAAGCTTCTTATGAATATTTAAGAACATAAAATGGAGATACACTTCAGCCCAGCATTACCGCAGAAGCCTGTAATACAGTTGAGTCCACTTAAGAAGGCAATATCTGACATCCGTGACAGATTTAAACATGATAAGGCAAGGGTGGTGTTTATAGTTGAAAAGTCCATGCAAACTAGTTAAATATGGCTGCAGTTAAATCTGTTGTATTTATTTTTATGTATTGGTATATGCATTTATACAATTTCCTTAAAGATGCAACTTCGCCTCCAGGTGCCTGTACTTTTGGAAGCACTTTTAAAAAAATAATTATTACTGAATTATATGATGTTTTCTGGAGAAAGGACAGGTACCTTAGCGCTAAGAAGGAAATTAGCTTTATTTCTTGCTCTTTAAGCAGATGCCTGGGAGATTTTCCCTAAAGTTGGCACCTGACACACATCAGTTTTCGCTAGGACTGGTCTCAACAAAACTTTTAATGGGAAATGAATTTACTTGGGTAAAAGGGATGGACGTAGACATGTTTTCTTCAGAGATGCTATA
Organism: Steatornis caripensis; assembly: GCA_013398225.1. Taxonomy (NCBI): domain Eukaryota; kingdom Metazoa; phylum Chordata; class Aves; order Caprimulgiformes; family Steatornithidae; genus Steatornis; species Steatornis caripensis. The sequence continues at coordinate 47,635 of VZSC01008094.1, read as the reverse complement.
AAGTTCATAAAACATAAACAAAAGCTTTTCACTTCAGAGATTAGTTTTTTCCTCGGTTCCTAGTGAAAATATTTTAATTAATCAAGTGTAGTCTATGGCTGATATTCTTCCCTTTTAGTCAGTATCTTCCCCAGGAGAAAAAAAAAAATTCAAACTGACTGATATTCATTGTGTCTGTTCAAAGTGTCTGAATCACTGTGTCTATTCAAAAGAGCCACCAGGATATTCCTGTTCTTAGAGACTGATGAAAACTTTCGTAATTACGAAGATTTTTTATATTCCCGCCAGCGAAAGTGATTCTGTCTGTCTGTAGAAAACTGAATGACTTTATTTTTAATGCAAAAAGACCTCAAAACAAAACTGAAGGATCAAAATCAGAAGTGGCCTCTGAAAAAGAATAAAAAAGACCAATAAAGCGGTTGTGTTTTGCAGGAAACTTGACTGTAAGAGAGCTGTATAAACAGCAGATGGCTCCCATATAGAAGGGGCTGAGCAATCCGAGCGAACAATAATCAACGTGCAAAAGCGAAACTGGGTTTGACACACAGGGAAACTTAAGGTACCGAAATTAAAAGATATATTGTAACATACTGTAAAGAAAGAAAGAAATGTCTCTCTTTTTGTCGTTTGGGTCTCGGTAGCTTGTCAGGTTGACATGAATATTTAAGTAGTGAAAATCTTCTCGGTGATGGACCATATCTGATACCTGTACAGGTCATGGGATCTCAGGGTCCTGCTTTTAGTTTTTTTATCACACGTGCGTATGCAGAAGACAGGTCATTACTAAGGAGTCATGGCTTAACACAGCCCTGGTGCTCTCGTTGGGGTACAGATGTGTTGTCACCAGAGATCATCTCTCTTGTGCAAGGCCACTCCAGTCATGAACACTTCTGTCTCTATGAGGTATCAATTTCTCCCTTTAGAAGGGCATGGATAACAGAAATAATTTTCTTCAGTATTAAATATCTTAGCAAGAATGTAGTACTAAGCTGGGTAGTTTGGTTCAGATTTTGCCCTTAAAAAAGGATGGAAAGGGCAGAAAACATAATCTTGGTTATTTCTCAGCGGTCCTCTTCCGTACAGACCCATTTAATTACTGACTAGAAATATCTTAATGGTATCCTAGGATGAACCAAGAAGAGTGTGGCCAGCAGGTCAAGGGAGGTGGCTCTCCCCCTCTGCTCTGCCCTAGTGAGGCCACATCTGCAGTGCTGGGTCCAGTTCTGGGCTCCCCAGTTCAAGAGAGACAGGGGACGACTGGAGAGGGCCCAGTACAGGGCAATAAAGATGATGAGGGGAGTGGAGCATCTGTGCTGTGAGGAGAGGCTGAGAGCCCTGGGGCTGTTCAGCCTGGAGAGGAGAAGGCTGGCAGGGGATCTCCTCAGTGCTCATC
>VZSC01008094.1:0-45640 GCA_013398225.1 Steatornis caripensis | reverse complement strand
AAAAAAAAAAGTCATGTTTTGCAACCAGTAAAGCACTAAGGAAGCTTTCTCTTCTGGTCTGGCGACTGGTTGCATTCCCTGAAGATATGACCTTCTCCTCTGGTGACAACTTTGAAGCTGGATGGAGTCTCTCCTATGACTTGGTCTCTTCCAGCTTTTTTATCAGACCAAAAGCTGGAAATGATAATGACTGAAACAGCTGTGTGAGAATTCTTCCCTTCTTTTAAGCTTCGGTTCAGTTCAGTTCAGTAGGAGCAGAGTTAATTTTGTAGGACTGAAATAAATGAGATGGAAGGTCACAGAGCTAAATGTTTTCCACAGCCTCCTACCCTGCATTGCTCCATTTCACTGTGTGTCTAGGACGTTTGTTTCCTGTTTTAGCTCCTGTTTTGACTTCTGAAGTTTCTGCCACTGGGGAGCAATAGGAATCTGTATTTTGTAGCTATTATCTTGGAGGAATAATACAATTTCCCTCAAAACTTAGGGTGTATTCCAACCACAGACTAGAGGAATAGCTCAACTGAATTCAAATTCTTGTGCCCATTCCTTTCTTTTATTAAGACATTCTGTAAGGTAGAAAAAGTCCATATTTGACATTTGTCCTTAAGGCTGCCAGAGAACATTTTACCTTCTGTTTCTGTTGTTTTAAGTATCTTATGTGAATACCAGGGTAACAATGCATGAAAAATATTTTACTTTATTTCTTGAGCCAGTTACAGACATAAGTCTTGGAGATGACAACGAGAGGACAGAATTAAGCCATCATATATAACGATATTTATTAAGAACGGACACTTCTTCATGTTTCTACAGGAGAGGTATCACTTGGCCAGGTAGCTGGCTGCTGTTGGAGGCTGCTGCATAAACGCAGGAGAGGCAGGAGATTGCATGTCTTTGCAAAGCCAAATGCCGTATCCACCAAATAATCTGAGTCATCCTATGGGCTGCTGAAAAATATGACNCTCTGTGCTGTTGGATGAAGGATTTATTTTCCCAACACAGAAAAAAAAAAGTCATGTTTTGCAACCAGTAAAGCACTAAGGAAGCTTTCTCTTCTGGTCTGGCGACTGGTTGCATTCCCTGAAGATATGACCTTCTCCTCTGGTGACAACTTTGAAGCTGGATGGAGTCTCTCCTATGACTTGGTCTCTTCCAGCTTTTTTATCAGACCAAAAGCTGGAAATGATAATGACTGAAACAGCTGTGTGAGAATTCTTCCCTTCTTTTAAGCTTCGGTTCAGTTCAGTTCAGTAGGAGCAGAGTTAATTTTGTAGGACTGAAATAAATGAGATGGAAGGTCACAGAGCTAAATGTTTTCCACAGCCTCCTACCCTGCATTGCTCCATTTCACTGTGTGTCTAGGACGTTTGTTTCCTGTTTTAGCTCCTGTTTTGACTTCTGAAGTTTCTGCCACTGGGGAGCAATAGGAATCTGTATTTTGTAGCTATTATCTTGGAGGAATAATACAATTTCCCTCAAAACTTAGGGTGTATTCCAACCACAGACTAGAGGAATAGCTCAACTGAATTCAAATTCTTGTGCCCATTCTTTTCTTTTATTAAGACATTCTGTAAGGTAGAAAAAGTCCATATTTGACATTTGTCCTTAAGGCTGCCAGAGAACATTTTACCTTCTGTTTCTGTTGTTTTAAGTATCTTATGTGAATACCAGGGTAACAATGCATGAAAAATATTTTACTTTATTTCTTGAGCCAGTTACAGACATAAGTCTTGGAGATGACAACGAGAGGACAGAATTAAGCCATCATATATAACGATATTTATTAAGAACGGACACTTCTTCATGTTTCTACAGGAGAGGTATCACTTGGCCAGGTAGCTGGCTGCTGTTGGAGGCTGCTGCATAAACGCAGGAGAGGCAGGAGATTGCATGTCTTTGCAAAGCCAAATGCCGTATCCACCAAATAATCTGAGTCATCCTATGGGCTGCTGAAAAATATGACAGCTACTCACTGAGACCCGCATTCAGTTTGAAATAGATTGATGCCTTGAAATCAAACATACTTTCTCCTTGTCAAGCACCATACGGCGCAAGCCAGAGGTGAGATTGTGCCCAGATAAAGACCCCTATATGTAGGTATCCATACATGACCTGAGTGTCTGCACCCTCCCTGCAGTCAATATAATCATTGGAGTGTGTCTTTGCATGAGCGTTGGAGGGGTCTACTCTTGAGTAAGCTGAATTGCTCTCCATGTGGTCTCACGGGCTATAGTGGCAGCCTGGATACTCATCTTAGGTGTAGACACACAGATACCTAAATCTGGGTGCCTTGATCTGAAGCTGTCTGAAGCAAGCACTTCACATGCTTGCTGTTTTGATTCTTCGATACGCAGGGTTTCCTTGAGAAAAAAGTGTTCTACAGCTTTTGCTGGTTTCATAGCTTTCATTTAGTGTCAAACAAGAGCTAAAGAACAAGACTCAAGAAACTAATTCAGACAAGGTATTTGCTTATAGTCCACTGTGTGTTGTATCACCACAGGTTGGTACTGTGGGGGGTCAGTCTGGAGAAAATGATTTGATCTCAGTTTTGGTACCATCCTAGTCATTCCTTGACCTTTTAATCAGGCACAGACAGTAATTTTTTGTTGTGATGACCAGATAATTCATTGGCTGGTCTGATGGTCTTTTAAAATGAGGTTAGTTATTCTTTCCCACTGTCACTGTGTGTTGAAACCTGTTGACAGAGGAATTAGAGAACTGAAAATCTGTGTTTACGAAGGATTAGCATAAAAACCTCCTTTGCAGACTGAAGCATCTTCTGCTTAGAATAACAAAACTAAACTATATGGTATTGGAGCTTGGGACCATCACGTTTCAGTGAGAGGCAGGAAAACCATCTCTGGAGTTTCATCATAAAGTCCTTTACTATCTTTTGTTCACACTGTACCGAGACATTCAATGTCTAGGGCTTGGAGCTCAACTGATTTACTCATTCCAAGTTTTCCCAGTCGCAAATTAGTTGCGATTTACTTTCCAGGTTGATTATCCTCACGATGTCACCTTGGTGTCTGATCCAAGCCACAGTGAAGTAAATGGGAATCTTTCCATGGACTTTAATAGGTTTTGGATGAGGCCTTAGCTGGCTGTGTAGCTATTAGGAGAGGCACAAGTTGTACAATGAAGTGCAGGTGTTTGTGCTGCTGGGAGGAAGACCTTGTACTGTATTTAATGTTCCTTAATTAATTGAGCCCCGAGGTATAGAGTGGGCTTATGTTCCCAGAAATTGCATTAGGGTAAAACAGCACCTTCCATTTGCAGCAATCCAAATACAATATTAAAGTTTTATGTTTATTGAACAAGGTCCAGGAATCCGCATGCAGGAACAGTTCACCTTCCACTGGAATGCAGCCACTTCTGGAGCAAAACATGGCAATCATATCACAAGGATAGGCAAGCTATAGGAAGCAAAAGGTGTTAAATTCCAGTGAAAGCATCATGTTTCTGATGTGAGCTGTCAGTAAGGCACCAATGTAATGACATTAACCAGAATTTCCCCAATGCCTTGACCTTGCTGAAGTAACATGTTACGAGAGCTTTGTGCAGCTACCATGCTACAATGTCAATCCAAGAAGTCACGCTTCCAACAGAAGAGCATCTTCATGTTATGTTGGAAAACAGGCCAGGTGCCAACATTTCTGAAGTTAGGTTAGCAAGACCATCCTGGTGGCCCAAGATGCTTTCCTGGTCAATGGAAAGAAAGAGGTGTTTCCAGAGGGAAGTTGATTTATTTTTAAGATGGGTGATTCAATTCGGTTGGGTAAGTCTGCCTCTGGAGTTGCCTCTTTCTCTTTGTTGACTGCAAGAGAGGCCAGCTGACTGATCTGGCCTGAGACACCGTTCAGGTGTAAAAGTGAGATAAATGCCACCTTCAGCTAATAAAGCCTCATGGGAAGCCTGTCTCAAGCTCCTTTGATGCTATGAGCTGAGGTGGGCTGCTAGAGTGAAGAAGGATATGAGAAACGCTCTTGAAACCGAGCGTGGGAGAAGAGGTTTGGCTTTGAAAAGCTGTAGAAAAAGAGTGAACCAGCACGCTTAAAAAGGAAGAAGCACCTTCGGCAGCATCTTTTATGGATTCAAAATAATGATGGCAGAAGAAGGTGTCCTTGTTTGACTAAATACATCTGGGAGAAAAGGAGTAGCGTGTACTCGCAGAAGGAGATAACAGCCAGCATGAGGAGGAGAGAAATGAGGTAGGGAAATGTTGGGGATAGGATGGTGAGTGGCTAACAGATGGCTGAGAAACTGTGCAGGCTAAACTTTTAGGGCTTAGACCTGTGCAGGAGAATGTCAGGGGTCTAGGGGAAGCAGGGACATACAGGGTGACAGGAGTTGGAGGCATGGAGAAGGCACTCAGCAATGTGGTGAGCTGCTCTGTGACCTTGTGGGCATGGGCAAACCAGGCATTATAGAGACAAGTAGCAACAAGAAAAGGGTTTTTGAGACTGGCAACCTTTGTTAGAAGGAGTCCAGCCCCCATGGAGCACTTCTGTGGATGTTAATGGCTGCATTGGTGGGGAAGAGTTGAGCGCACCACATTATTGGGGTTGTGCTAAGATGTATTAGAAGACCTCTCAATCCGATTATAAACGTGCTTCCCTGGGTAGAGCAGCCCATCCATCCCTGCTCAGTGATATTTATTGCAAAGCCAGTAAGTCATTAGGTGTCGGAGTTCAGATTTCCAAGTTCATGTTTGGTATAGACAAGTCAATATGTTTTTGTTTTTTTTTCTTAATTTAACTTCTTGATTGACTTATTATGTACATTGGCATTTTGAAGAGCTTCAAATAAAACACAGTGAGAGTTCAGAACAAATGTAAATGGCCTAAAAGAAAAGGAAAAAAAAAATCCTATAATCTTTTTTAATGGCTATAAAACGTGGGAAGGATATATCATAAGCTCCCCGCATGGGGTCCTTGTCTGCGTTCAATCCAGTATTGTAATTTAGACATGACTTTTTATTTAATTTCTGACTGAGAAAGGGAAATTAGAAAACAACATTATCTCAGCTGCTCCGTTATAATGAACAATATTTCACAGTGCCAGTATAAGTTACCTTAAGAACTTATTTTATGAGACAAACATTGGCTGAATTCCATGAACAACTAGGTTTTCTGGTGTCTTTTGTCTGCCAAAGAACCCAAACTTGAGTAAGGCTTTTAATTATAAATAAGGCCATCATTACCGCGATGCGCATGTTACATGTGTGTAACATGTGGGCAACTGCAGTGACGGATGTGGTGGCTGGCAGTCAGCTACAGGTTACCATCAGGGCATTATTTCCTGCTGCAGTGCTAACAGAGGCCGATTTATTTCATATTAGACAGTGGTTTCTCACTTCTTCTTCTAAAACACGTACCCATGTGTGTCTCTGGCAGTGCTAGATAGCATAGGTGTGATAGAGCCCCGTGGAAACATTTTGCTAGCTTGGTTTTTATGGACGTATAGACTAAAAACCCCCCAGAACTCAGGACCCACAGTGCTGAAAAAGCTGGGGAGAAGTCCACTGATAGCGGGGCAAGGTGGAGATACAAGCGCCTCAGAGACACCTTCAGTTTGTGGCCAGAATGAATCCATTGTTAACAAGCTCCTCCAAATATTTCTAAGCACACCAGTTCCAGGCTAAGAAGCTGCCTCAGATGAGCAACAGCTCGGCTTGTTTGTTTCCAGACAGTAAAAACCAGCCTTCTCTGTTTTGTTGCTGGATAAGTGTAGACCATGGATATAAACTATTGACTTTAATAGTGTCTCCTATGGGGAAATCCTAGATCAGGATTATGCAGCTAAATGGTTATTTAGCTGTAAATAACACATTCTCCTGTTAATCTCTGTATCTGTTTTATAATTTTTTAAGTCATGGAGACTTACCCAGTCTGTAATTAACCATTTTGCATGGTGAAATGCATGATTGTCTCTTTCCCCGGCCACTAAATACATAATGTTCTGATAAATATTTAAGCAGTAATGAGGGACATAATGCACAGTAATCCATTAGTGCCCTGTTCTGGGGGAGCAACACGGTGCTAAAATGGATGCCGTAAGTGCTAAAATCCCAGATTGAGCAGAAGGCCCTCTGACCACTCTGGGATTTAGGTTTGAACTATTCTACAGGTTGGGAAATCCATTTGAAAGTGCAGACATGCTTTATTTGCCTGCCAAGAAAATCTTCCTTAAAAAACAAACAAACAAACCCAACCCAACCAAAAAAACCCCCAACAATAACAAAACCAGCCATCTCTGTGACAGATACAGCCAAATATTCCTTAATGTCCTGGTTTGACCCCAGTGCAGTACTCCATCCCATACACATCATGCTCAGAATAAAGGGGAGGGACCACAAGGGTCACTCCCTCTCCCTTTATGGCCAGGGCACTGATGGGCTCTAATGGCCCTCAGCAGCCTCACGTGGTGCTTCTGCCCACACCCATGGCCCAGGAGCCTATTTAAGCCCAGCATGGGGCTGTTAGGAGGGGGTTGGTGATGTTGTAGGGTGCTGCTCTCCAACTCTCCCCAGCTCCTTGCTTAAGTATCTGAGGAGGCCTCTATGTGATTATTCTGCTTTTGATCCTGAATCCAGCTCCTGCCTGCTGCTGAGTACAGTCTGGGACTTTCCTGGGGTGCATCCCACAGTGTCCAGGTGACATATTTGCCATCAGTGGTGGTGGGAGCTTGATATTGGGTTTGTGTATATTCTTTCACATTATTATAATACACAATTCTTGTAGTTAGATTAAAGTTGTTTTTAACTATTCCAACCCGTAAGTCTCTTCCCCTTTTTTCTTTCCCCTCTATTTTGGGAAGGGATGGAGTTAACAAAGAGCATCTGCCGTTCATTTAATAGCCAGCCCAGCTTTAAACTGTGACACCTAATCAAAAGACTACCAAAGGCCAGGTGTGGGAAGGCAGAGCCTGAACCAGTGATGCACTAAAGGTGATGTTGGGGGTACGACTACAACTGGTCCCAGTATCATTTAAAACTGTGCTAAATAGGTGTCTATGAGAACTTTCTCACTTTGGGTAGGTCTCCTGGTTTTTTCCTGCATTTCTGCTCCCTTTTTTTTCTTGTTCTCCCACTCATTAAACCTTCCTGTCCAATTACAGTTATGCCTATGATAGATGTCCGCATCATGACAACCCCCTAAAGGAGCAAATACAGCAATAGGCAAGGTAGCGGTTCCTACTTTGCCTTTCACAGCAGGGCCTTGATTCCCACCAAGGGTAGGGAAAGGTGAAGTTTGGTACCCAGCTCTTTGTGCTACAGGGAGCAGCTGCAGCTAATGTGTGTGCTCACTTCCATGCAGAAAAACAGCAATACTCTTGCCGCTCAACTGTGTACAGCGAGCAACGATAAGTGGCTCTGAAGAGACGTCCCGCTGAGGTATGTGGCTGAGCAAGATGGTGAGTTAGTGCCTCAGTAGAAACTGATGGGAGTTGGTAGAAACCAGCAATGTTTCTTTGAGGTCATGGAAAAGGAAGTTTTCTGGAGTATCTGTGAATTTGCACCTGGACCAATAAACTTTTTTTTTAAATTGTTATTCATTTTAAACCTCAATAAAGCTTAATTATAAGTAAGCAGTAAGAAAACCAGGAGACATGTTCCAATAATATTGCACTTCTCCAAATCATTCCTGTGGGGCCCTGGCAGTTTTGTTACCATGAAGCAGAATAAAACAAATTAAGAAAACTATTCAAAATTCATTTAAAAACATCATCCAAGGAGCATCATAATAAAAGCACAATGAGAGAGACAAGCTCGCTTGGCTAATTTCCTTCATGTGCTGTGCATGTTTATAGTGTGTCTCTTAGTATGTTTTAATTAGCATCACAATCATCAACTGGTAACTAACAGCGCATATGGTTCAGGTTGGGAGATGCAGGCCACCTATTTGGAGCAGAGAAGGGGCTGAAAATCCAATCTTGACTTTGTGGATGCGTGGGTCAGCAGAGCCCCCTGGAAAAGCAGGGCTGTAAAGCCCCAAGCCTTGGCTACAGAGAATGCGCTTGAGCAAGGGGCCAACTTCCAGACTCCCCATCCCTGGATCCAACCTCTACCCTTCTGCTCAATGCAGGACTCTGATGGGGTGGACAACGGCATTGAGGACACTGCTCACTGCCAGCCTGAAACCTGCTTTCTTTCGTTTTTGTGGCTGTAACCTGACAATGCGATCTCCGCTTGGCTGCCTCATAAAGCACCTTCCTTGTCCCTGTTTTCAGCGCTGGAAACAGGTTGCATAGTTTGCCTTTGACGTGCCCTCCCCTTACTGCAGCCATTTGCTTGACTTGCTTATTTTTATTCTGAAAATTCTTGTTTCTCTTGTCTTTTTTTTTTTTGCAATGATATTCCTGCCTCCCTCTGAGCCCTGGCTGGTGGTCTGGGAACCACTTCAGGTACCTGATGTTGAGGCTGTGGCTGAGTGAGGTGACCTGCACTTGCCAGAACAATTGAGATGAACCTTTCTTCCAGGTTCCCGAGCAGGGCTGACCTGCGTCTCCCAGGAATGTGACCTGGAGTGGACTATTTCACAAAGTTTGGCAAGCTGTGAGCTAGCAGCTGCCTCCAAAAGGGATGGAGGAGATAAGGGTATGATGGACAGGTCATGCTTACTGATCTTGAAAGTTTTTAGTTTAGTGCTGACTTACTTTCGGGCACTATCTCTATCTGGAAAAGCATTACTTCACCAGACCTCCTGCACAAAAGCATGCTCAAGTGTTTCTCCCTTCATAGCCCCATTTAATAGATATTCAGACTTGAGTTCTTCAGGTATGGTCTCTGGAGTAGTGGCCGCTTCTGCGCAATAGAGACTTCTGCAACTTCTTGCAGCTGTCCTGTTGATCTTGTGGTTTGTACTCTGAAACGGTGGTCTCTGCATCTGGAAAAGGAGGAGCCCACCAATTTCAGCACGTGGAAATCTCAGTGGAGGAAAAGATTTGGGCTTGTTTTAATCTTAAAATACTTTATCTGAAGGTTTGGCCCAACCACGTTTTGTTATTACTAGAGTATCTTGTCTAACACACTTTTTTCCCCCTTTAAAAAAGGCATTTCACTTCCCCTTAAGAATGTTATGAACTGCTGCACTTTAGTACTGTGATAGTTCATAACAGAATCGAGAGGAGCACGAATTATGTCAGAACTACATTACTAATGTGTAATCTGCAGCATTGGTTAATTTGTTTTGATATTAAACTTTTAATAGGAAATATAATTTGATTGCATTTTAAAAATAAAAACTGATTTTCTGTATTATAGAAAAATATTATGAATAATAAGCAAAAAAAGGCTAATATAGCTAGGCATTTCTATTAACAAAATGAATATGTTTCATATGCTCTTTGTGTACTAATTCAAGTCATCTGATGCCAGTTTGAGCTGATTTAACATAAACTACAGCCTTGTTCCTTTGCTCCGCCTTTTGCAACATTGCTAGCATTAACTCGAGAATGGGATCAAAGTTTTGCAGTATCTGCTCCTTGCACACCAGTCATGACTCAATTATTAGCAGCGTTAGCACCTTGTACTGCGCTCCCAACATGCCAGCAGAGTCTGGTCTGTGTTTATATATGTTTTCCAGCTGGACTCAGAATAATTAAAGAACCCAACAGTGTTAGCCATGAGAACTCCACCTCTTCAATCAGTGTAGGTGGCTCATGCTGGTGGCAATGTGCTAATGGATGTGCTATTATGATTATAGCAGGGGAGTGTCATCTCAAGAAAGGTACATGGCTAAGTGTGATGAGTGCAATGGGATGATGTGAATATGTAAGAGCAACCACCCTGGGTCATATGAAAGGTCCATCTAGTCTGTTTTCAGCAGCCGTTGTCCACAGGGCCGGGGGAAGAGGGTAAGGACACAGCTGAGCGCCCTTGACTGGTGCTTTCTAACCCCCAACCACTGCCCATGCTGCATGGTTTTTCATATTTAACAACCTTTAATGGATTTCTCTGCCATGCTGGAACTGAAATTCCAGAGGGCAAACTGTTGTTGTGGTGTTTTGGCACTTTTAATGAGCTGCTTTGCCCCTCTTGGCTCTGTCCTTGTAGTGTATGACTTTGTTTACAGTGGTTAAAGACCTCAGGGCACTTTTATTAAAGAGTGTGAGCTTAAAGTAATGGAAGGGCAAAAGCTGGCCCATAGTGAACAGCTGAAGGTGCGTGATCTATTCAGCTCATCAGAAAGACAGAGAGGAGAATTGATGAGAGAACATATTTCCTTCCTGGATATCTCAGTTGGTACCAAAGGACTCCTCAGTCTAGTGGGGAAAGATGTAAGAACAGAGGACAGGAGACTAAAGCTGTAATATTTCAAATTGGAAATAAACAACACATTTTTCTCAGTGAGGATAAATAGCTTTGCATAACAATCATAAGGGGAAGAAGTGGATTTCTGCCTTCTTGGTGGTTTTAAAAAAAAATAAAAAGGCCTGTCTTCCTTCTTGGAAGAAATATTTTAATCAGGTGCAAGATACTGAACCAGACCCGTATGGATGACTGACACGGTAAGGCAAAATATTTATTATACTAGATATCTAAAAGACCCTTCAGATTTCAGAAATATCAGCATTGTGCAGGAGCGTTGTGTCCAGGATCTTTGCCTGAGTAATTATAATTCGCCTGCCTCAATATTTCCTCCAGTATCATTCACATTTCAGCTGCACCTTGTCCTTGACTCGGATCCTATTCTAGGATGGCTGTTATTATCAATCGCAGCTTTCCTTATTTTAATTGAAATGAGGAGATGCGTTGCTGTTTCCAAGTAGGTGACCACTGAGTTTCACTCCAGAGGCAGCACTGGGCATGGTCTGCATGATTCATGATCTTTGGAAGGGGGAAAGATGATAGTTTTGGATGTAGGAAAGGGAGAAGAGTACTAGTGCAGCAATGAAAGAATGCATATCCTATGAAAGTGCTGTATCTTTTGTATTTTTTCTTCCTGTTATTGTTATGGTTATTATTGGCGTCATTATTAATGGCCAGTGCAGCAACAGTGTAAGGCTTCCTATGTCATTAGCAGCTGGAGAAATGATTCCTTGGTACCATGGGGAAGAGAAAATTGTGTAAGTTAGAGGGACATGAAACCCTTGATGAAAAAATTCAGAAGTTTTCCAGGTGAATATTTCTTCTTAGCTTCAACGCTTTCTTCCTACTGTTTCTTGGCTGGAACACCTTCCCAATTGACATGAATCTGTTCCCATCCTTCTGCTAATGTGTTTGAGTGCCTATGTAACATTAAACATATAATTGCCTAAGGAAGAAATAAAGAGACTCACCCCTGCCAGGGGATCTGATTTAGCTTGACAAGTGCCAACTCCTGTTGAAGAACTGAGGATAATGAATTCCTTATTTCTGCGTCTCTTGCAAGAGCTTCGTTTTGTGAGATGAATTCCAGCCCTTGCCTTTACCTACCTCCTGCCCTCACTCTTCTTCGCCACTACTGAAAAAACCAAAAATCTTCTCTGTCCTGCTGTAAAATGGATTGTCTATGTTTGTTGTCTGTGGTTGTCTATGATTTTTACCACTCAAGGGTGGTCTTGTCTGAATCTTACTTCTTTCTATATTATATTTTCTATTCTTTTCTGTCTCAGCACAGATATTCTTCCAGTTGTCATTGCTCTTTATCTCTGGGACTCTGATGCCCTATGGCAAGAAAAGGGTTTGGCATCTCACCTCATCTTGGACAGAGGGGCTCACAGAGAAAGACCACTAGCATTGGGGAATGACAGCTGGAGGGGTGGATATTTTAATAAGCAGCTTAATTCCTGTATCGATAGTTTAAATTTCTATACCTAACAGAGATGCTTTAAATTTTGTGAAGTGTGAGACTAATCCTGTCAAATCAAAAGCAATAAATATGAGCATAAAAATTTAACGCAGAAGAAAGAATTATGCGTTTGTTTATCCTTGTGGTACAGAAACAAGTATATCCCATGCAAAAATGCTGTGTAAAACATGGAAGAATATAAGGCTCAAGCCCATGAGACTTCTCCAGAGGAGTCGATGAGAAAGAGTGGTCCTTGGTGGCAATCTGCTTTCTCTGTCTCTGAAAAAGATATTGGGAAAGGAAATACCGAACAGGTTAGCGGTTGGAATAAGTTTTCGATATCATAGCTATCTAGTACCATCTGAGAGATCCTACTGTGCCAGGCGTGCACATTGGGCTGGCAGCTATGGCACAGGAGCAAGAGTCAAAGTGTAAGCAGGATGCTTAAATCCACTCAAATAGGACTAGTTACTTATGAATAGGCAAACAAATGGTCCCTTTGCAATTTTACAGCCTTGAAAAGATGCAATTGAAGGAGAATCTGAGACATATGCACATTCCTGAAAAGCACAAGGAAAAGGAACAGGAAATGGTTGTTGATTATTTTTCTCTTCTCAGAAGAACCTGTGTATTTACCAGGCAGCAGGCTTAAAAGAAGCAAAAAGAGCTATTTCACATATTTCAAGATAAGATTTTGGAAGCCAAAGGCTATAAACGGATTAAGAAAGTAATCAGATGAATGCATGAAAGAAGGATCCCTCCATGGCTATTAAACACCGCCTCCATCTCATTATGTGTCTAACCTGTGGCTGGCACAACCTGCGACGTGCATCCCAGAACACACCTTTTGAATTCCCCTGTTCTTGTTTCCCTGAGCATCTGGGAGAGGTTTTCTGCTGTCAGGCCCTTCAACAGCCCGGGTGAGAGTGCAGAAATGTGCCATGCTGGGATAAGAAGGATGCAGAGTTCCACTTGCCCGTGGCTTGGAGAAAGCACAAATGTGCTTCGTTCTTGTACTGCGGGGTAGGAAATTGGCCAGGGATAGTCATAGTCCCTGGAGTGCAGTTAATTAAGATTCTTCCATGCAAGCCTCATGAAGACGAGAGGCAACGAACAGCAAAAAGTTAGAGGTGCATTGCGGTGGTGTGCTCAGGAATGGGGGTTGCTTCCCACAGAGCCAACACTCTTAGCCAGCTACCATCAGGTAGTTTATTGAATTTATTTCCTCTTTGATGGAAAAAACACTGACTTCCAGAGGACCAGGCAGCTTCCCTGCAATTCTCCTGAGTTCCTTTACACACGACTGTTCTCCTCTCGGGAAACGCATGTCACACCAAGGAGCAAAGGGCAACCCACTGCCCATTTCTCAGCATGATTGATTGAGAGGGGGCCCAAGGTGGTAATGAATTGCGGTGGTTTCTCATGTCTCTCCACCATCCTTGGGCAAGTGGAGGACAGCCTGTGCCTGGCACATTGCTCCCAGCCTGCTCTCAGCCCCTTGGAGTGTCCTACCACACTCCTTACAGTGACGGGGCTTTTCTTAACATGAATTAAGACCAACCAGGAGCACTCCACCCTGGCTCCTTTACCAAAAGGGTCCATTTCGTGGAATTCATCTCTTACTACACTTTTTTCCTGTTTCCCATTAACTTCCTTCTTTTTGCCACTCACAAGTTAGAAATCAACTATTTCTGCTCTGCCTGCCAGATTTCTGCTCTGCTTTATCTATCTGAAAATCATCTTGTGTTTCTTCTTATATATACACACCATCCTTGCAACAAGGTTTGGGGCACCAGAGCTCGCAACACCTTTATCTCCAGCTATATCAGCTCTGCAGTTGTGAAATCTTCATTCCCTTTCCACCCCCGCCTGAGTCTCTCAGCTCTGCTGAACCACCCACTTGTCCAAAGGAAAATGAAAAGTCATTTTTGCTTTTGAGTAGCCCTGGGCTGGAGGGAGGGTGAGGAACAGCTGGGCTCAGCTCCTGGTGCTGCCACAGACCTGCTTTCACGGCAATACCACTCGCTCAGGCTCCTAGCTTAAAACAGGGCTGTAAACACTGTCATTCACATATTACTTATTCATCGTGTTTAATTTGATGGGATGTTTCCCTGTCAGCACCCAGCACAGCATAGCCTTGTTTTCACGGGCAGCTGCAGACATCACTGGCATGCGGACACTTTGTTGTAGGACATCTCCTCCAGCCAGGTAAAAGAGCTGCCTTTCATTTCGCAGCCTGTGGATGTAGTAGTTTCATTTTCAGAGCTATTTCCAAGTTCTTTTGGGAGCGTATCACACCTGAAGGTGAGATGAGGCAGGACTTCTGGGACACTTTGCCCTGCCTCAGCTTTCCCAACACCTCAAGTCACTTTGCGCTTCCAAGTGGTGCTCTGTGGCCCAAGAGATTGTTTCCTTCATGCTTTAAGGCAATGGTCAAATAATGGGAGAAGGGCACTGCACTAGTATTTGTTATATAAATATGACAAAAATAATATGGTAAAATTATTCAGAGAAGAAACGAATAAGCTAAAAAGAAAAATTAATCGTAATAGTCACTGGATTGGTGAATTGCTGATGCGTTTGGCTGTGAGAAGTGGTGTGAGGAGGAAAAGATGATAGATCTGATAATACCTGGGTTATCCTCAGAAAAAAAGCCTGGCAGCTGCAAGGATGGCAGCACTGGTTTGAAAGTACCTACAGGTAATCTGAATTTGGCCTTGCAGCTTATTTGTCACGCTTATAACGGTGCCTAGTCGAGTTTATCATTGTCTGTACATGCATTTTAACCACACCAAGGCAATATGTGCAAGCCATGGGATTCTTCCTGGAGGAGACAGGCCTGAATTCTTCACCGTCACTCTGGGGTTTATAAATGCAACCATTAGTTTGCAAGCTGGGCAAACTTATTTTCCTCCAACGAACCGTGCCAAGCCAACTTGAGGGCTCTACACCAACTCCCTGGTGATGATTGACTGAGTTATTCTCGTTTACCTGTGTAGACAGGTTGCAAAGATTGATTTGGATCTACAGACTGAGTTTAGACAAAAACCTGACACTGAACTTCAGAGGGCTCCACTCTTCATGAGCCAAATGAGAGCCCCGGGCCTGATCAGCCCAGCACCATGATGAAGTGTGGGTTGGAAGTCGAATGCCTGAATTATTAAGTTTGAGCTCATCTCTGCCGTGGGTTGTTCAGCAGGGTCATGCACAGCTTGATGGATTCAATTGCAAATCCAGACTGTGTTCATGTACATTTGCCTGTGTCAGCTTCAAGCTGAGAGGCAAGTTCAGTGAAAGGAAGATAATTCAGAGTGGGACTCCAGCTAGGCTGCTGGGTTTCTGCCGCTAAACCAAAGAGTTTCCCTGGTTGAAGGTGAACACTTCTTGACACCAACATGTTCCAAGGGGAACCATATGGAAAATAAATACGGGCAGTCAGGTTGAGCTATACTGAGAAACAGATCTATGCTGAAAATACGCACCAAATATTAGAGCGTGTCTTGTGCAGAAACATACGGCCCCTTTCAAAGAGGCTTTACCACATCTGAGAAGGAAAAAAGGCTGCAACTCAACTCAGGCAGGATAGCCAGAGCATAAAAGGTGCTGCAGAAGGAAAACAAACCTCAGCTCTCTTCAAAGCAGGCTGTGAATTGAAGTCCCATGCCCAAGCCTGTCCCAGGGCTCAATGCGCACTGTGTGACTACCAGCATCTTGCTTTATGCTGTATCACATACCTTGTCAGATTATTTCGCATTTAGGTCCTTCCCAGGCAAAGACTGTGACAGCAATTTTAAAAAAACAATTTTTTTTTCCTTCCAAACCATGCAACTATTGCAAGATAAACATTTTACAGCACTCAGCCCCATGACAAGGCAACAAAGAGCATACACCACCAAGCTCGCATAGATGCTCTCGGTACAATTTTAGCTCAGGGCTTTCATTTCCTTCCGTACCTGCCTCACAGGTCCTCCTTCTCTGTGGCATCCCTTAGTAGAAATCACAGCATTTTTACATCTTGCACGTGGTGAAATAACACAGTAGCCTATCACTCCCCTTTGTTCCCGCTGCAGGAATCACTCTATGAAATTCCCTAGCCTATGTTATAATGGAGGTCAGAGTGGAGCAAAATATCCCCTCCTGGCCTTAAAATCTATGCATAATATTTATCCTTTGAGACTCCAGACAGGGTACAGTGGGAAAAGCCTCTATCACGCATGGGTTACAAACTCAGGCTGGGTGTAGAGTAAATAAAACTATCACATGCGGATGGATGGATCCGGTGCATCTCCCTCCATCCGGCTGTGCCTCCATCCCAGCCCCACAGGGCAGTAGCATTGTGGTATCACAGCAGCAAAGCCACTGTGAGCAGGGATGGCATCTCACATGTCTGCTCTTGCTCGCTGATTTAGTATTCAGAATTTAGAATTTATTGAGGATTCTTCCTTTGTCACATCATCTATCAGAGGCTGACACCACCGAGATGGAAGGGGAAAAAAAAAATTAAAAACCTGTTTATTGCTCAACTTGCTCTAGGCATGTTTTAGTTTATTGTTCAGCTTGGTTCATTTCAGTGTTTCAATTTGAATGGTTCGCTTAGTTGCTGTGGCTAAAAAAAAATAAATTAAGAAAACCATAAGAAAACCTATTTAAAAAAAAAAAAAAGAAGAGGCAGCAGCGAAAGTTGAGATTTGTGGGGCCCCACAGCACCTCACAATGTCAGAGGTGTCAGCGGATAATTTAAGGGCACAATCCCGCGTAGCCACTAAAGACGTGCTCCCAATTGCCTATTCTGCGCGTGTTCGCCCATCGAGCTGCAACTGGCACCCCTGGGAGGAGCTCCCTGTGCCGGCGAGAGCGTCAATGAGAGACCCGCATTGCAGATAACCTGCCCAGCTTCGCCGTGGTTTGCTACCACGCCGGGGCTGCCACGCGTTTGGCATTAGTTATGGAGCCCTTCGTCGACGTGTGCAAGGACCCAACTGTTGCTACTTGCTTTCCTCAAGCTCATAGATGGTGTTTGTCAAATTGCTCTTGATCTGCACTGGCACGAACGGGATCAGTGTGCAGCAGGAGTAAAAGGTGGTCGCATCTCCTAGGGTCCTCCAAGTGCAGCCCTGAGTCAGATCCAGCAAGTTCCTGAAAACGGCATCGTCACGTACTGCCTCCCTCTAAATGCAGCAGCTCTTATTTCAGCAGTCCTAATTACGGCTCTGCTGATCCTCCAGACCTTACCTCAGATATTTCTGCCTCCAGCGGGGTAGGGGCTTTCCAAAGAAAACAGGATCCAGCTTCTCCACGCAGCTGCTTTAAGCATTTGAAGAAACCTTCTTCTCCGGCAGCAAGTGTACTAATCTCTATGGGAGATAAGTCAATTACAGCAAATTGAGCTATTTCATTTCTGGCTGCAAATGGCTTTCAGTTACACAAGTAGACACATTAATCTAATAACTAATGATCATATATTTTACTAATCATACAACGCTGCGTGAGGTATTATATCTAATTATATTTAAGATTAAGACATCTTTATATGTGTATTTTTGCCGGTTGCCAGGCTGCTGCAGATGGATGAAAACAGGAAAAGAAAGCAGGAATATTTCCAAAATGCCCCATAAGAAACAGGAGGTCCCTTTCAAAGATGGAAAGATACAATTCAGAGAGGATTGGCTTGGGTTGCCTCCAGAACAGAATAGAAAAGAATAGGAAATAAAACCTTCAATAAAATATTCTACGATATTGAATTTCTTTTTTTTTGATGCAATGGTTTGATGCAAGGATTAGAGATTTGCTGCTAATGGCTTTGGTGCAAAAAAAGTAAATGAAACAGCTCCTGCTGTTCTCATCCTCCTAATCTGGCCTTTGAGTCTACATGCTTGGGAGCTGCAATGCTGATGAGAGGCAACCAAGAGATGTTTCCCCCAGGGTGGACTTGCAGAAAACCCCACTGCTGCCAGATGCTGGGCTTTTCAAAGAGCTCATTTAGAGACATTTTCAAAGCAGATCATCCAGAAGAAGCTTCAATGCCCAACCCAGCAAACCCGCAGGGCACAGGCGCCTTCCAAGGGGCCAAGGACCTTGTTCCATGTGGGAAAGCTTGGGTTGCCACCTTGCACACGTGTAAGTCCATGGGTTACTTTAGTGAGACTTTGCGCAGAAATGAGTGCACTCACATCATGCTTGTGGGGTCAAAGCCTCTGTGAAAGGGCTTGTAAAAAAAAGCTGGCCTGCATTTGCAGCCCTGATGTTCTGCTGTGAATGGCAACCTCTTCTGCTGCCCACAGCACCAGCTGGGAGCTCCCCAGTTCCTCATTAGATCTGGGTAGACCATCTCCTACGGCCAGGTGCCAGCTGGCGCCTCCAGAATGGGGCAAAGGAGTGCGGCCCCATCCGTGGTGTTACTCTCCGCAAGGGATTTCTGCCACTTTTCCTCCAGGAGGACATTGCTGTTTGCTCTACGTACAAAACAACAAAGGCTGGCAGTGTCGAGGTGCCCCGTGGTTGGACTGGGATACGTCATTTTCCAGGCTCAAGGAAGCCCCCAAGAAGCCAAGAGATAGTTATTGACATAAATACCTGAAGCAGGATCTTTAATGCAGTCTGTTAACGCTTATCCTGAAGGATATTAGGATGTGCTAAGATCACTCCCTGAGCTTGCCTGGGCTGTCGGTCAATATGATAATGTGTCCTAAATGAAGTTACGCAGTCACTGGTTATTCTCTTTGGTAAATATTTTTATTCATGTGAGTGTTTTTTGCATCAGTCTAACAGCAATCCATCATATGTGAAGGTCTCGTGGCAGCTGCTGTTAAAATCGATATGCGTTAGGATGCCAGAAAACTGAGCTCATTTTTCTCGTCTTCGACATCGTAACTAAAGATCGTAATAAGAGATAATGATAATGATGCAAGGCAATGATTAGAGATACTCTGCTAAAGGAAAGAAAGGAAGCAAGCAAGCAAGCAAGAAAAGAAAGGGTAGTAAAATAACATAAAAGGACCTTACTCTTTCCCTGGGGAAAAAGTGGGGTTAATTGCTAGGGAGGCACATCTAGAAATCACAATTAATGTACCCTTCCTTCACCCTTGCCCTACCATTCTCACACAGATTCCTTACACCAACATTTCAGTTGTGCATCCCTGTAGCAACCATTGCCCGATCCAGAACCTGGGCCTTCAAACCCCAGTGTGACCAAACAGCTCTACAAACCCAGTTGGTTCAACAGCCCATCTATTTGTTGGGATCCCTGATTAGCAGTGGTGGATGTGGAACACGCTCAGCTACGAGGCGTTGCGAGGCTGCGGCACAGCCCACAGGCTTTGTGGGACGGTTCCGAGGGCCGGATCTTTGTGCCGTGACCATCTGTGACTTATTCTGCAGCACATTTGCATGGAAAACCACACTCAGAAGGAAGTCTTCCTTTTTTTCAATGATGCATGCGTGTATGTTGGTGCGTGTATATCATATATCAGCATACGTCTTCATACGCATAGAGATACTCTATGTACATATAACCATGTATGCATATGTGTGCGTGTGTGTGTACGCACAAGCACACACAAAATATGCAAAGCTAGGAAAGAGTCAGGGCTAAATTAGCACACAAATGATGAATGGATAGAGAAGGGTTTGGGATGAACGAGAATATTTATCTATTAAGGTGTAAGTGGCTTTCAACCTTTGCTCGAGCAAAGCTACCACAATGCACAGGGCTCAAACAACCTGTGATATAATGAACATAACACAGTATAGTCCAGCATATGTATAGAATCCCCCCAAACTCTCCGTATGTACATACTAGCCATTATACACATGCATCTCTACATATCCATAAATACATGCATGCACTCACATATGTATATAAGGAATTGCTTGTGTGGGAAGAATTCTACCTGTAGAGGCTGCAAACTGGCCACCTCTGAGGAAAAAATTAGCATAAACACATAAGAATATGTTTTCATAAATCATCTTTCTGTCTAGATATACAGTAAGTGTGCATATCTGCATGTCTCTGAAGTACGCCGAGAATCTTCAGAGTCACGTAAAATCTGAATAATCAGAAATATATGCATTTGTTAAATAGCAGGTATGGAAATGAGACACATGTGTAACCCTGTCACTGAAATCCTGACGTCAAGTCTAAGGTAAGGCAAACCGAGCAGCAAAAATCTCAGCGTCCTCTATAGAATCAACGTAGCAGTCTTAAGCCCCCAAATCCATTACCAGAAAATCAAGCTCTGTGTTGCTACGAGCACGCTCCTCCTGCTCTGATTGCCTCCCTGTAAGCAAAGCCGTAGTGGAAACCCCATCCCAGGAGGCGGACGGCATGTTCGGATGACAGAGGGAGAGTGATCCTCCCTGTGCCGGCGCCTTAGGCGGGTGCTCTTTGTAGTTCAGTTCCACTAATCACACCGTGGCTCTGACATCCCTCCCAATATTTAACTTTCCTGGGACCTCTGGTAGTTTATTAGCATTTTCAGGCTACAGGTGCTGGTGTTTCTGCCTTCAATTACGCGGCCACTTTTTGCTGCAGGAGAACTCCCTGCCCCAGGCTAAGCGTCGACTGCGGTGATAGGAATAATCATTTGTGGGTGATATTTCAGCAACGCGCAGAGGGAAGTGGAAGACGATCTGTGACAAACAAAATGGATAGTATCAAAAATCAATTCCAGTCTTGCTACAGGAATGAGCAAAGGAAAGAAAAAAAGGCAATTCAGCAGCTTTTAGAGGAGGGGAGGGCTCAAAGGGAGGAAAGTAACCTGCTTAAAAGAAATAGTCACTTTGCTGCGGTACGAAGAAACGTGCCACTTGAAAAATTTTGGGTTTTGGTCTGGATTCTTGTGTATCTATGAATATTCCTATCATCAGGTTTGATGCTGGGAAATCCAGGCAGTGGCAGATCTAAGGTCCGAAGCTGCTTCTCTGACCTCATGCAGACTCTCCCACAAGGCAGCAGGTCCTTGTTCATGTGTGTGTGTACGTGTGGTGTGCAGACACATATGTTTGCAAGTCTAAACGTGTACGTATGTCCGTTGTGTGCTTCTTTTCTCTTAGCACTATGGCGCCTAGGTAGTACAGGGTCTGTGGGCTATTTAAATTCTTTTAGGTCTGTCTGCGGGCTATTTAAACTCTTTTAGGTCTTTATACAAAGCAAAGAAGACTTGATCTAAAGCCATGGTCAGGGGAGCAAGCCATTGTCTCTCAAACCTATCAAGAGCAATTGTATTTTTTCTTTAGTTGAGGTATTTGCTTTGCCTATAAAAGCAGTTGACTTGTGCAGACTTGTGCCTGTAGTAAGAGTGGGAATGCTGAAATTGCTCTGGCATTTCGAGGGCTGAGCATTGCCATGGGTTTCACCAAAGTACCTTCCATCATAATTTGAATCAGTTTGTTTATGTAGGAGCAGAATATCCATTGACGGGATGGGAAAAAGAGAGCAAACATGCAAACGAGAGAGAGGAAAAATGAAAACAGAGGCAAACTTTCTCCTTACCCTGGCACTTTCTCTCTTTCCACCTGAGTCTGAAACCATGCAAGACAATAAAGACTAAAACCCAAAAGCCCTAGATCCTACATTAACAGTTTTTACCCTGAAAAAATAACTTTGAGTGAGACCGGGGTGTTGATTAGGGATTTCATTATTGCTACAGAGTCTGTCTGAAGGCACACGGATGTGTAGCAGAGGACTTACTATTTCCACTACTGGCAAACAGGAAGAATTTACTCGGTCAGTTAAGGCACTGGCTCCTGCCAAAGTACTCGCAACCACCAACACCATCATTGATCTAGTTGGTAGACTCTTTACCTCATCTGCTTCTAAAAGGCAGCTGTTTCAGATATTCACAGCTCTGATAATTAGAAACCTTCTAGTTTCCAGCCTAAATTTATTCATGGCTAGTTTAGACCCATTTGCACTTCCGTAGCCCACTCCCAGAGGGAGAACGGTGTTGCAGAGCTGTAGATGGAGGTGACGGATTTGACCCAAAGAGGAACTGGGTTCCTGCAGCCTCTGTAAGAGTCTCCAGTGACTGGGTTTAGCAATGGGCGTTTGCTGTCAATGAGTGGGGCTGAAACATTCACAAGATCATGCCTGCAGGTGGCGAGTTCAGAGCTGGTCATCACTTCTCAGATTAAATATTTGGTGGCTCCAAAATGGCTTTTAATTTGAGCTAAGAAATTGTCCCTTCCTTTCCCTCAGTGTCTTTAATTTTTGATGAAGACAGAAGACAGGAAAATAAAATATTTTCCTTTATTTTTCCTTGATTTATTTATTTTTTTAATTGTAATTTTCTACCCTCTCTCCAGAGCTGAAAGAGAGAGAAGAGGATGAGAAATGCTGACTGAGCCATTTCAGCCATTTGTAGAAACCTGTAGCAATGAGTTTACATTTCAAAAACTGGTTCTCAAATATTTCCCTTTTTTCTCAAACAGATCCCCGGAGGAAAATCAAGGCACAGTACACCTTGTTGATCATCCCGAGCACCCTGCACTGTGCATAGAGTACGGGAAACACGGTCCTGTCTGAGCAGCTATCAAAAGTTAAGACAGAGAGAGGGTTCATAGAGGGTCTTTAGTTGGTGTGAACAGAAATAAACTGTTGGCCCTTGAAGTTCTGAGCTGACTGTAGTGTATCATCTCCCCTGTCTTAAGGATTAAAATATTTCAAAACGGATGGGTAGTGACAATGAAAATACCACTCTCTCTTACTCAGAAATCCATGTAAAAATCCTCTCTGGAAAAAGTCATCCTTTCCAGTCCCTCTGATACGCATGNTCCCCTGTCTTAAGGATTAAAATATTTCAAAACGGATGGGTAGTGACAATGAAAATACCACTCTCTCTTACTCAGAAATCCATGTAAAAATCCTCTCTGGAAAAAGTCATCCTTTCCAGTCCCTCTGATAGGCATGGAAATAGATGTGCAGCATGGGAAAACCTAGGGCAGATCATCCAGCTGACTGCCGCAAACTCACACTGGGGTAGGATGGGGCTCTGAAGCATCTGCTGCCCTACATTGCTCCTGTGTCACACAACATTACTCCGGATTCCCTCCACACTGTTTCAGCACCTCCCTGCATTGTTCCAGCATGCCCCCACGTTGCTTCAGTATTCCCCTGCATTGCTCCAGCATCTCCTCACATTGCTCCGGCACCTCCCCGTATTGCTCCGGTATCCTTCAGCATTGCTTTAGTATCCTCCCATATTGCTCCAGCACCCACCTGCATTGCTCTGGGCTTCACATGGTGCTACTCCCCAACGGGAACATGCAAGGACGAGCAGCTTGCCCAGGCTTATGGGCCACAGGGCTCTGAGGGAGATCACCAGCAAGGAAAAAGGACCTAACGTGCTGTCACCCAGCCCTGCACGCAGTTCCCGTCAGCCAAAAAGAGCTACTCAGCATAGCCACTGCATTAGCCATGCTCAATCTGCTGCTAAATAAAGTTCATAGCTGTTTAAATAAGCATATGACAAATAAACGCTGCAGCATTTTTTAAATAAAAGCCCATTGCCATTAACACCCAAATTCCACTAATGATTTGGAAACAATTAGTGCTTTTCCAGGTCAGCCATCACCCGCGTTTGGTTTTATTTATGGCCTTCCCCTTTGTCGTCTTGACATTTGCCACATGAAAGTTGGGAAATGCTGAGGAGGGAGGGCTGAAAGGAAGCAATACCTGATCATGTAAACAATTAGACCTTTATCCATCCTGCCCAAAGAGGTCCTTTATCTGATGACAACCTCTGCAGAACGGAAGAGGAGTAGGTATCTCCCTCTGGGACCATCCTAACTATTCAATCAATTCTCCTCAATTACTAACAAATCTAAATGTGATTTATCTGCCCAGGAATCATTCCAATATCAGGCCAGGATCTATCAATAAAACCCCCAAAGGCAATCTTTTTTTCAGAGCTGTCAATAGAACCTCTGAAGCACAAAGAGAGGGAGCCGACAATTGAGATATTTTGCCTTTTTTTTCTTCTTTTTTTTTTTTTTGAGCACTTAATTAAGTCGACAAGAAGCTGTCAAGGATAATTTTCAAAGCACACGGCCTCAGCATCTGACATTTGATAATATTACACTCCGTGTTGATTGAAATTGATTTTTTCTCCTTTTTTTTTTTTATTTTTTTGGTTGGTGGAAGGCTGCAGAAAAGGGGGCAGTTGACAACTTTCTTGCCCATAGATCCAAGGACAGCAGGCCAGTTTGTTAAGGTCAGTCATGACAAACAGTATGATGGGTTTTTAAAACCAGCTGAGTTTAACAATAGTAGGGCACGGGTATGTTATTTCAGTGTCAATAAAGCAAGCTGCTCAGCGGTTAGCAAATATCTCAGCAAGATCAGAGGCACCTGGATTAGAAGTAATAGTAAATTTATAGGGTTGGATTCTGATCTCAGCTAATACCATTGTAAATCCAGCGAGAAATTCGTTGACTCCAATAGTTTTTGATCCAGAATTGTCCAGATGTGGTCATTTTCTGAACTTGTTACTGGAGCTGCCAATTGCACCATTGCTTTGGATTTATTTGTATTTATTTTTCACCCTGATGGGAGTTGGGCACTTCCCTTCCCTTTTCCCCCTATAAAAGCCACTACTGTAAATCTCTCTAGATGATCATCTGCTAAAGTGCCTAAGCTACTTTGCAAACCTATACATGCAATAGTTGCAATTCCCATGCCTTTGAAACAGAAACAAGCGCAAGTCTGCAAACGTGGAGCAGAATCTGGCCCCTGTCGTTGCTCAGACAGCTCAGAAAGATAAGTACGGATGCCAAAAACCAGATTCCAGGTTTATCTTCCTATTTGGCTCTCTAAGCAGTGATCAGTATTTACTATTTGCTGCTTAGCACCCCACGCAGAAAACAAGGCAGACTCTCAGCAAATTGATTTGAATGACAATATTGTATTAAAGTTCTGTACTTAGTTGCTCTTGCAGCTGCAGCTGAGCAATTATGGCATTTCAAGAATAATTTATTGGTTATTGGAATCTAAGATGTTATTTCTTTTGTTTCGGCTGCATAAACAAGACCCTGGAGTATGGCTGTTGCGTAAGAGAATGGGAAACCTGAAGCGGTTTTCCCTGGCTTCTGGGCAGAGCAGCAATAACCTGATAAAGTCAGTGGGATTAAGAGGGGATGATTTGACAAAGGATGGGGCCCAGGATGTAAAAACCTCATATTTCCGCATGTGAAAATCCCAGCTTGGCTTCAGCTCATGCCCACACAGAGGACAACTCATGTCACCCGCTCCAGCACATGGCACCATGGCTCAATAGGAATGGCAATGGCTTGGCAAGTACTCCCTTGGTCCCTCCTCAAAGAGGAGTTCCAGGATGAGGTCAAACCCTGCCCCTCTTTTATTTATTTCTAATTCTTGCACAAGACGAGTTGGAGAGGCATCAACATTATGTTTCAGTAAATTTCAGAAGACCCAGTTCTGGAGAGGCTCGGGCCTCAGCAGTGATGACGGTCTCATCAGAAGCCAGATATAAAATGGCACGTCTGTCTTAAACAGATAGACCATTCCTCAGGAGTGTATAATTTCGACACCAGGCAGCTTTTACCCATCAAAGCGCATCAGGGAGTAAGCAAGCTGAATTAATGAACTGAATTGCCCAAGGTCATCAAGGAAATCTGTAGCAGAGGCCATCAACGGGCACAAACGCTCCCCAAATCAGCATCTCCATTGCCACCGGTGTGCTCTTAGCAGGTGCATGGGATACAAAGGGTTAAGCTGGGCTAGATTGAAGAGAGACATAATTATCCCAGGTAAGAATTAACTTGCCAGGAATTGGGAGCAAGGCACCACCTGACTCGAGCAAAATGATCTAAATCTGTATGTCCCACGCTGATCCCCGCGCGGCTCTCCTGCAAATGATGCGCCAGAATTAACTGAGCGTGTTTTACAGTAGGTACATTTCACCCCTCGGAGGAATACTATAAATGTTGGTCTCATGGATGCCACTTCTGCAGTACTCTGAGATGAAGAGGGAGAAAGGTTTAAATCCAAATCAGTGTCAGTGCTGCCTCTGGAAAACTCTCACAACAATTAAAGCAGAATTGTACCGGGTCCCCGGGAGTGACCGCAGTTTGGGTTTGAGGGGCGAGAGAACTGATCTTGGTCTCTCCACCTCATTTCAGGCAGATGAAGCCTGGTTTTTATGACTTTTGGTACCTTGTGGCTTGGAAATTAAAGAGTGCCAGGGGTCACCACTGGGCATTGGAATGTGACTGTAAGACAAATGATTAGCCCAGCCTGAAGATGCTTTTGGCCAGGGGCAGCTGGCCTTCTCCCAGCCACCTCCCAGTGATGCTCTGGGGGACAGCCTGGGCCAGGCACCATCCCTGACTGCCTGTTTGAGTCTGGCTACCCTGGCTAACAGTACAGATGAGAGCATTTGTGTCCGAGAATGGTCCAGATGGGCTGATTTTAACTGTATAGATGAAGCCTTTATGGCCTGTTTTCCTGGCCTCTTGATCTAGGAGAGAATTTGAGACCTCAGCTGATCACAACAAATGGTATCAAGATACAACAGTGGAGGTGGAAAGGCTCAGCTGGTCAAACTATCAGTGATGCTGCTCTTTGGAAGGGTCCCTAAAGGGACAGACCAAGCCCCGTCCCCAAGTCTGCTCCCTCCGTGGCTGCCTGTATCCCACTGCTTGTAGAGACCAGATGTGCTTCGCAGCTGACCCCAGCAGAGATGTTGGCTCAGTTTTCTTTCCCAAAGGTTCAGGGTCAAGACAAGTTTGTGGTCATCCCTGGGCCACCCTGCAACACCATCGCGTCCTGTGCGGTGATTTGTCTACTTGCCCACGGGGTTAACTCACAGCACTTGTACTTGCCACTGGCCTGGCGCACATCTGGTGGATTTGCTGGGGCTCCTTTGGTGCGTGGCGATGACTAAGAGGCATGAACGTGGTCATCAGTCGCAAGTTGAGCAAACTTTTTGTCTGAGAGTATGCTCGGGCTCCACTTGTGTGTCCAAAGAGCAAGCACCAAGATTTATTCCTGGTATTTGCTTTCTGTTGTTAACTCCTCATTTCCTGTAGCCTTGGGTTAATGGAAAATTCTTACTGTTCAACGTTGGGCTTGTTTCCGTAGGAAACAGCTGCATGCAAG
Source organism: Steatornis caripensis (assembly GCA_013398225.1). NCBI lineage: Eukaryota > Metazoa > Chordata > Aves > Caprimulgiformes > Steatornithidae > Steatornis > Steatornis caripensis. The sequence goes on along the minus strand of VZSC01008094.1, from coordinate 18,751 downwards.
CGTGAGCTGGAGTTTGCTGATCTGGGAAACTATGGAGGAGGGGCACAACTCTCACACATCGCCCCCTTTTGGCTTCATCTTCTCTGCTGAATACAGCAGGCTGAGGGCCATCCTGTGGTCTCAGGGTACATGGCACGGCACACCTCACTCTGTGCAGTTAAACCCCCTTCCCTCCCTATGCCGTGAAGGCTCCTCCTTACCACCTCTGTGGAATGATCCCTGCCCATGGTCTCCCCCAAAACGTGTAGGGACTGTCTGGGCTGTGCTTGCTGGGATGGGATGAAACAAGCTGGATTGAGCATCGTGACTGCTGTTAGCCCAGTAGTGTGACCAGCAACCCCTCTGTCCTTTCCCCTGTGCATGGCTTAAGTGTGGTGTTTCTCTATCAGAGAGAAGGCTTGCAAACCTGCAAGCTTGTCTCGTTTTTCCCAACTATATGACTTGGTCTAACAAAAGATGCCGCCTATCCCCACAAACCCAGCTCTGCCTCAGAGGCTTAAATCAAAGTATAAAGCCAGTCATGCAATGTGGCAGAGCAGGATTTACTGCAAGCCATTCTGTGAGCCAGGGCGATGCAGCCATGCTGGGCTGAGTCCTCACTGCCTTGCGCTTGGAGAGGCCATTTCAGCCTGGACCCAACAACTCATTTAGGCGCTGAGGACAGCATGATAATTGAAGTGCAAAAAATATTTCCCTGTTGAGACTCCACTTCTGCCTGGGATTGCCCCACGCTAGGGCACAGCAGCTCGATCCCTCAGGGGTTTAGCAGCACCCTTGGGTGCTAAACGTAGCAGCACAAGACTCATCAGAGCCCAGCTGGACCATGGCGTGGGCTTTGGCAGAATTGACCCTGGAGTTTTCCTCAGGGGATCGGAGCAGGTATTTAGGTTGCCTTGGCACAATGGGGTCTTAGCGTGATGGGGACAGGTGGTGCTCACGCAAGTTGGGCTGGTCTGCAGCCAGTCCTGGGGATGCTGGCCCTGGGATGATATTTTGCCTTCAACGCCTTTGCCTCTGGCAAGTCACTTAATGGTGTGGTTTTCCCTCTGTGTAAAATGGGTAGAATAATCACTTCCTACCTTGCAGGGGTGACACAAGGCTTAATTAATTAATTAATTAATTAATTGTTTTGGAAGTAATTAAGTTTCTTATTTCACAAAGAGTAATTTTTTCCTTTTTTTTTTTTTTTTCGGAAAGCAGTTGTGTTGCAGAGAACCTCGAGTGTCACCATGTGCCTGAGTTGATGGGTGCTCCCTGGGACCAGGGTAGCTTCGAATCCTTGCCTGGGAGGGAAGAAGGGCACTGAGGTCTTGCCACCCCTGTTGGATTTGCATGCTGCAATCACAACGCCGTGGCTGCCCTCCTGTGCCAGGTTTAAAAATCCAGTGGTGGCCACTTACCCATTTGAAAAGGCCAAATCCTGGCAGTACTGGTCTCCTGTAACACCTAGGCACTGGGGCCAGGGCACACGACTTGAGGTCCTTGCCCCAGGCAGACAGGTGGGGCTGGGTCCCTGGTCCATCCGATGTGCCTGAGCTATGGGGCTGGTCCCCAGTTCTTTCTGGCAGCTTTCAGTTACAACTCCTTGTTGAGCCTGTGGTGCCAGCAGAGATACCCCCATGGTGGATGGGGACGTGGGGATCATCGCGGGAGCAGCTCTGCTGGCATGGGGCAGGAGGCAATGACAAGTTCGTCTGCAAATGATGATCTGTCTTCGGTTGTCTTTTCCTAATGCAGCTAAGAGGTCTTTCAAATTGCGATTAAGACTATTGAGAAAGTCTCTATTTGAGAAGTGTTACATAGGGTATTTAAAACACACATATTTTGAAGTTAATTTGGTAATGGAGCACATATATTTGGATTGTCCTTAATTAATCATTTAAGATGCACAGTTCCATTCAAACCCTCTTGTTCGTCATCATTTTCAGAAATGTTGCAGGAAACAAGCAGTGATGGATGAGAAACCGAGCACTATCTGCTGGCAACAGACGTCTGACAAAGTGATAAGTATGGCTAATTCCTCTGGGCATTATTTGTACACAGTGCATAGATATGGGTGAATTATTGCTGTCCCTGATTGTCTAATGATTTTTTTTTTCCCTCTCATAAGATCTTTTTTTTCCTACCTGGTATTTTTGACATCTCAGAAATTCGTATTGGCAGGTTGATCTATATTGTCTAATATAACATGGAGTGTAATCAATCACAAACCCTGCCTAGCCTTTTTCAGTAACTTCAGTTACAGTGAAATGGCTGAGGTCCATCCCAAGGTAATGAAGATTACATGACTAATTTCAACTAGAAACTTGCCATATAGACCAGATTTATTAAAGAAAAAAATTAGCACTAAGCCCTTAAATTACTACTCAGCATTTACTAATGCAAGCCCAGAGATTTAGGGAACTTGTGATATTTCTTTCCCTATATGGTGTCTGTTCAGAGAAAGCCAAGCTTGGGTGGACCTTCACCTGCCCCACTTCATCCATGGGCACTTCAGAGGTGGAGATCCTGCTGACTGCAGCCAGCTGGCTGCTAATGGGCAAGATCCATTTCTCAGACGTCAAGGGCAGCATGGAGATTGTGTTTACAGCTGAAGAATACCATAGGAAAGCCCCGATGGACTGGCTCTGGTGGGTCTGGTGTCCCAGCCCAGGGGGTGCCAACAGCATAGGACTCATGAGAGGTGCTGGTGCAGTGCTGTTTTGGGAGGAAAGGACCACGGTCTTCATGAAAACATCACTCTGTCAGCCTCTTCAGAGAGACAGCTACAATTAAGGTTGAGAAAATGATGCACGAAGAGGGATTTTCATCAGGAACTGAGAAACTTTTGAGGTAAAGCAGAACAGGTTTTACCAGAGCAGCACTGAGCCTTATAATCCAAAAGTTTATAGAGGAGTTTTCAAAATTAAAACTCAAGGAGAGCTGACAGCGGAGGAAAATGACAGACTTCAGGATGATGTGTGCTCTTGGAGTGAAGATGCTATGAACATTTCTTACATTGAAATAGAGGCAAGACCAGAAGCTGGCAAAACTCAAGAACGAGGAGGGTCAATACGATCAAATAAAGTCCCATTTAAGTGATGCACTTTAAAACAGGCAACTGGATCAGGTGTGGGATGGGGCACGCTGGCAAATCAGCCATGAAGCCTCAATATGAGCACCAGTGCTGTTCCATTTCAGAAAGGGGGACCTACATAAAAATGGGATAGCCTTCTAAGAATGAAGCTAAGAAGAGCCAACAAGAGGAGGTAAAAGGCTGGTAAGAGGCAGGGGAGTTGCTTAAAGATGTGATTTCAGAGACTGACAGTAAATCTCTACCCCAGAACACAGTAGACTTCAGAAAGACTGCCCTGCAAATCTGGCATGAGTCACCAGTAGCTCAAAGGAGGCTACGAGGCATTAGAAAGTGTCCTTCAAAAAGCTGAAGGCATGCCTACCAAAGGAAAATGGGAAAGAACAAGAATTCTGGCAACTTAAATCTAAAAACATAACAGGACAGGAAAAAAAAGGCTTTTAGGAAAAAATTGCTGAAGGTGCAAGCATTGGTAATAAATCAGAAGTAGGAGCCTGCAGAGAGTTTGTAGGGCAATCACAGCACAAGAGCAATTGCACTGTCAAACTAAAGTTTCCTCTAGCCTAGTAGCCTGTCTCTAACAGCAGCTAGTATCAGATGTTTCAGAAAGCATAGCAGAGTATTTAGAGACACTTTCCCAGTGCACTTTCTCGGCCTTCAGGGATTTGCAGTTTGATAGCTTCCAGTAGACCTCACCACTGGCTTCATATGTTCATGATGCAATAGGGATATTTAAAGAAGATAAGGCCCCAGTGGAGAAATTAAGTGATTTTTTTTCACATCTGTATTCAGTAGAAAGAAGCCCAGAGAGTATCCTACACTTGTAATGTCTATTTTGTGGGGTTCAGCAGAAGATAAGTCAGAAATTGAAGTTTCAGTAGAGGAGATGTAGAGCAGCTTGCTAAAGGGAATACAGCAGATATTGGGATGTGATAGTGTTCTCCTCTGAGCTGTAGAGGAACCTGGTCATGAAACTGGTGACTACTAGCTGTGGTGTGCCCTGGCCTGAGGTCAGTGTGACTCCTACCCATTCACATTGTTCCTGAGTGCATCTGCAGACTGACAGTGCCCATAAGTCTGAGGTCTGTACCAAGCAAACCGTTAGANGTTCTCCTCTGAGCTGTAGAGGAACCTGGTCATGAAACTGGTGACTACTAGCTGTGGTGTGCCCTGGCCTGAGGTCAGTGTGACTCCTACCCATTCACATTGTTCCTGAGTGCATCTGCAGACTGACAGTGCCCATAAGTCTGAGCTCTGTACCAAGCAAACCGTTAGATGTAATGACAAAGATCATCAGGGCATACGTGGTAAGTATGATACAATGAAGAACACTCAATCCATCCTTCATAACGGGAAGCCAAGCTTATAAATCTGTTAGAGCTCTTTGGAGGTCTTGTTAAGCATGTGGAAAAAGGCAGTCTGATAATACATAGGTAGATTTTCTATGAGGTCACACACTGAAAACTTGTACAGCAGCTAGAAGGGTAGGGCCTTTAATCAATTAATAACTGGGCAATGAAAAAACTGTAGGAAATAGACCATTGGACTAGCTTCCACAAGTCACCTGTGGAATCCCAAATGTGTCTGTAGTAAGATCCATGCTGTTTATCGTATTCATAAATAACCCAGGAAGGAGTGTGGATAGTGAGATGACAAAGCTCAGTTGTATTATTGAATTATTCAGGGTAGTAAAAACAAAAGCTGACTGCTGAGATTTGCAGAAGGCTCTGCAATCCTGAGTGACTGGAAAATAAAATTGAAGATGAAGTTCAGCGTTGCTAAATGCAAACTAATGCAGACGCATGGACTCTGAATTATCTATTACCATCGGGAAAGGGAATTTGGAGTTATAACAAATAATTCTTAGAAACTGTCCTCTCACAGCTTGGTTATGGGCAGAAAAGCAAACCGAATGCTGATAATTACTAAGAAGCCAGGAATATTCTATCACTGGATGAATTAATGCTACACCTGCATTGTGCCTTTCTGGCCTCCTCGTTCCCTAAAGCAAAATGATGAAGGGATTGTCTAAGAGAAGAATGGCTTCACACAAGGTCCAGAAAAGTCCACAAAAAAAGGTGACTGTGCCAACAGAGGTGTATACTGCCAGAGGAGGTACGTCCTTCCTACTGCACTTGGTGGGCTCCACAGCTTATCACCGACAGACATGACGGATGGTGAGAGTTGACGTGGTTTCAGAATGCAATGAAACAAATTTATGGAAGAGAAATCCATGGAGGCCATTGATACTTATCTACTGCTTTCACCTTGGAAAGACCCTATGCTGGAAATTTAGAGAATATATTTGATGCAGATTGATCTGTACTTGCCATGTCCTTATACTTGTCTCTAGGCTTTAACCAAGGGAGATCATCGGAGGCGGAGCACTTGACCACGTGGTCCTTTGGGTTGATGGAGCTGCTTCATTTTGTTGCTTGGGCTACAGCAAAATCTCTAAATCCCATGGCATCTCAAAAAGTGTCTCAGAGGCCCTGGGCTCTGGACAGACACCTGGAGCAGTTCACACCTTACCGAGCTATTTTCCCAGGTTGTCTGCACACTCAGGCAAGCATCACACTTACGTCTTCCTATTTAAGGTCATTTGCTCAGAAATGAAGACTAGAAATGCATTTTTTAAATGAAGGCCGGGATTCTTGTGTCTAATTCTGAGCCAGGACTGTTTCACTGTTGGGGGCTGTCCAGGCACAGAGGGTGACCGATCATTATCCTCCCGCTGCGGGGGAGAACGGACGGGCAGGAGGGTCTGACTATTGTTGCCCAGCTTGTATGAACAGCCCAAACACTGTCCATGTGATGAGTACGCTTGGGTCACCCAGGTGCTTTTGGAAATCTGAGCCCTGCTCCCTCCATTGAGGAGAAAGAGTGGGATCTCAGATTGCTGTCTGCAGAAATATAGCCCCCACCAACACATCGCTCCTGCAGCTGCCTGCATTTAAATCTCACCAACCTTCCTGCTCTACCTTAAACTGCCAGCTTTAGAGGTCCCCACTCATCAAACTCTTGTCAGGCAACAAGAAGGGGGACAAGGAGGGCTTAATTGATCAGCTTCGAAAGTAGCCTTGAGAACTTGATTCAGATATTGACTTCCAACGAGCTGGTTTAACTCCAACTTCCAGAACCAGCAATGGCTGAACATCAAAACTATTAACCTCTGGCCTTACCAGTTGGTGAGACATCACAGCAGCAGTAATTAGGAAGTCAATCGGAATCACATGTCTCACTTACACTGGCATGTCAATCAATAGTGCCAGTGACAGATTCATTAGGCCAGGCCTTGCAGCACAAGCTAGTAACAACCTCATAAAATACGCTTTTGAGGCAGGGCAAAGAAAAATCTGCTAGGAGGACTTGACTAGATGACAATATGTATTGATTAGGGCTCAAGCAATTTATGAAGTGCTACTTGCTCTGCAACCTTTCTGGCTCGGTGCTAAATTTTCCCAAGTAGTTGCTAAATAAAACAAAATATTACACTTTTTAAAGCCATTTTCTGACAGGGCATTTTTTATGTTAGTTACAACTAACAAATAATCTAGCAAGGTAAAACTTCAATAGTTACTTAATGGTGAAAGGTATCTTTCATTTCTCTGGCCATCAGGCTTTGAAAGAAGACATCCATCTGGATGAGAAAAAAAAATCATCTGAAACACAATTAGAAAACTCTCCTGCCTTCTGGAGACAATCTTCATTTTAGTATGCTTTTCTTCAGAGCATTTTAATGGCCATTCTTTTTGGCGGGCCACAAGAAAAGTGGATATTTCAGTGTTTAAAACAAAATTAAAAGTTCGGTTTAAGGAGTACAGCCAGATCTCTACTGCTTGTTGCAAATGCAGTGTCTTTTAAGGACAGAAACATTGGAGGCGGGGACTTGCAGAAATGCTCTTTGCAATGGTGTTCTTTTAATTGGATCTTTCAGCCTTACTTCCCTCGTAACCAATTTTTGTCAGGGTTTTCCCAAGGTTTATGGACTCACTGCCCGCTATTCACTTTGTCGCTGATGGAGGGATTTATTTCCTCTTGCCCTGCATGGTGAGGGAGCACCGTGCTTCAAGGTAAAATGTCCAGGTGGGGTCCCTGCTATCTATGTGGGATTTCACGTCTTGCTTGTATTCACACTCTATCCAAGACAAATATCAGAACTGGCACTTCTTCACCTCACCGGCCAAAGATGCCAAAACGCAGCCGTGAGGTAAGCGGGGCAACTTTCACAGGCATTAAAGAAATAAAGGATTATTCAGACACTCTCTCAAAACATCATTAATTGCCCGTGTTTGTTATTAAAGATATACCTAGCAAGGAGGGAGTCTTGCTAATGCTTAATAAGGACTCAGGCACGTTCTTGCAGCAGAAGGATCCAGAGACACACTTTTGGCACCTAAAAGTGAGTGGACAAATTGGTCTTTGGTCTTACATCACTGTAACTGGCTCCACATTTGTTCAGGCCCTTATCCACTTTGAGGTGTCAAAGATTGCCCAAAATTCAAAAAGAAAAACTCATCGACTTTCAGCAACCACTGGAAAAGAGGCTCAGAAAGACACAAGAGAGAGGATCAGAGTAGCTGTGAACTCAACATTTTCCTTCTTGCCTTGCCTTGCCTTGCTCTCCCTTTTTCTCTTCCCCAGTGCAGCTCCTACTTAATTTTCCACAGATACTTCATAGTTAGCAGAACAATCCCAGTGACCAACTTTAATAATCTATGGCTTTGCGCAGGAAAACACTCAAGCATCTTCACTTTTAGCTAGGTATTAAAGTCACGGTGTGAATGCTTGCTGGGTCAGAATTTAAGCACTCCTGGACATAGGGGAGGTTTCTCCATTTTTTCCAAATATCTTCAGCTCTGATGTAGCAAAGGGATATTTCTCAAGGTGGAAAAGCTAAATGCCTGCACTAACATCACGTCCAGAGAAGGCCCCAGTCTTATTTTAGGATCAGATTAATAAAACCATTGAAGCAGCTACTGTGAGGCAAACACCTAATATTTTGGAAGGGCACTGACTGAGGGGTTGATTATTTGTTAATAACAGGAGTTTTCTGGTGAATTAGTTTGGGAGCGTTATTAACGTTAATAGTACAGCTGTGCCAATAACTTATGATGATTAATTTCCTTGCCAAATTCAGATCTTTTCTGCTCTTGAATTGTCCAAGAACAGATCACAGTTTTTCTCAAATTGATTCATTACTTTAAATTATTTGCCAGATAACTTCTGTAAGCAACTCTGGGTTTGGATCTGGTTCACAATCAGTTCACTAGCATATATTACATGTGAAAGCTGAACTGCAGTGTGGGACAGGTAAGTCACACTGGGAGTTTGGCTTTCCAGTTTGGGGAACAAAACATTTTAACTCATTTTCACTGCCAAATGTCTGTGGATAACACATTAAATTGTCCTCTCTCCAATTCCCTCCAACACTGCTGCCAGTAAACTCCTCGTTCNTGAAAGCTGAACTGCAGTGTGGGACAGGTAAGTCACACTGGGAGTTTGGCTTTCCAGTTTGGGGAACAAAACATTTTAACTCATTTTCACTGCCAAATGTCTGTGGATAACACATTAAATTGTCCTCTCTCCAATTCCCTCCAACACTGCTGCCAGTAAACTCCTTGTTCCACCAAACAACCTTGCCAGTAAATTAAAATTCGTTAGAATAACCAAAAGAAAGGGCCATAAACAAGGTCGAAGTAGAAACAACTTGATTTTAAATTCAGAATGAATATACATGGCCATTCTTTTCCATTACTCTCCATTCTATACCAATTAATTCATAAAAACTGCAATCATCTTTCCTAAAATAATCCCAGGTGTTTCAATAAAATCCAGCAGAAAGGGAAGAGTGAACTGGGTATGAGTTGTTGAGTGCTGGGAATCCTTTGAATTATTTCTAATATGGAAAGTTTAGGAAAGAAGGGGTACGCGCTCCATGTACTGACGGTCACGTCTGTCACGGAAGAAGGTCACGTTGCATATGGTATCCTCTGTAAATAGCAGCATGTTTCACGTACTAAAATGAAAGCTTTAATGAAGAAGTAATAACTGCTTACGTTGGCGAAGAATGAAACCAGCCGTGTTTTTGTGAAAAGCAGTAAAATGAGGTTGTTTCCTCCAGTAGATTCACTTTTTGGGACTTTTGAAAGGTCCTTTGGTTTTGTCCCTCAGTAAAGTTATTTTAAAGGGTCTAAAGAGAAGGCCAAGTCCAGCTCATTATAAACTTTAGGCACGGAAAGGGCAATCGTTCTCCCTTTCCTGCAGCCTCCCCAAGAAGCCGTGGGTGAAGCTGATGGAAACCCTTGGTTGGTCCCATGGCCCATCCAATCCTCCTTTGACATGAGCCCTGGCGGCACTTGCCCAAGGCTGAGGTGGCAGCAAGAGGTGGATGTGAAGATGGTCACCGTTTCTGCCAAACCACAGGACCCTTGGCTGTAGCTGAAGAAATCCTACTCTTGCCACAGCTCAGAGCTGCTGGTACGGATAAACTCTGCTGGTCACTGCCATTTTAATTGTCCCGCTTGGATGGTGTCAGATAATGTGGTTTTTTCCAAGCCTGGCAAGCTTCTGAAGATTTCCCACACTTCAGCTAGCACTTTGCAGGGCTGATTTACTCCAGTTTTATGAACTCCTAAAGCTTGAAGAGGCAACTATTAAATTAATATCACAATTAAAATTCAATCAGTGCAGCACGCGGTTGAAATCTCTGAATCAACACAATAGGTCATGAAATCAAATTATGAGATATTAGAAGGAATGGCTTGTTGTAGTCTTGTCTCAGGAGATTTAACGGGGAAAGCTTTGCTGTCCTGTTGGTATGATACACTATCACGGCTCGTGCAGGAGCTCATGCATCTGTATGACTTTGATGGTTAAATTTCTATTCTGATCTAAGACAATTTTAAGGCAGTAGAACAAGCAGGAGATGTATCGTGCATGTTCATGCATATACCAGACATATAGCATGCACGTGCCTAATGTCTCTGCTTTTTGCCTTTCAGAGTTGTCACTTATTGGAGGCTTTTGGTGTTGATTCTTGAAGCATCAGTTGTTTCCTTACCAACATTTCAGGACTGAAGATGGAGCAAAGTGATTGTCCTCTAGCAGAAGCTTTGTGTCTGCTGGGTAGATGGGTCTGTGTCCCTGCATCTGCAATGCCTGTATCCCTGTATCCCTCCATCCATCCCGGTACCTCTGCTCTGCAACTGTGGCCATCAGCCTGCTGATTCATGGGGCTTAACAGCAGGTTGTATGAGCCTTCAAAAATGTGCAAGAAAGAGAAAGAAAGGGAAATTTTTGTTAGGAAAATTGATCTTCACCTTGTGGTCAGGGTAATGGACATAAGATCCCCGACCAAAAATAAGAGTATCTCTTCAGAAAAATATCTCAAAGTGTAAACAAGTCCTGCAACCCACGTATATGTTCTTTACATAATACTGACTCCACATGTCCTGAAATGACCTGGACTTCCAATTCACATAGGATTGTGAAAGGATCCACAGTTGCCCTAAAACTGAAAGCTGATTTTGAAGTATATTTTACCAGAACAAATTAATTCATAATTTAATCAGCCAAAGTTTTTTCAGGCTGAGCTCAGCCCTGGCTCTGTCCTTCCAGCCCTTCTCTCCTTGCTCAGGATGGGGGTTGCCTGGGGACCTTCAGTACCACCCTTTGTCTGATAGTGTCAGCTACTGGAAAAAAAGGGGGTAAATGAGGGGAAAAAGGAGTCGTGAGGGCACCAGTTGCTCACCTGTCTGAGAAACAGAGCTCTCCAACTAGGGCAAACACCTCCAGCCCTTGCGATGGTGATTTTTCCATCACCTTCTTCAAATTTTCTCCGTGATTTTCCAACCAGTCTAAACTTCCTTGGATGTAGGAAAAGATCCACTTTCCTCTTCCTGATCAACAGGCCTCTAACTGTACAGCTGGTGTAGCTTGTTTGCCAAGTATAATGTGAAACTGTCTTATAGCCCCTTGTAAAGGAAAAACTTACCAAATTATCCTCTTAGACACCTGTGGGCTTCCGGGTCTGTGCTGGATAAACTGGGGAAAGCACTCCTGGTAAAGACATTGCAGGCGTCATCAAAGTATAGCTCATAAGTGATATTTCCCAAGTGATTTATTTATTTGTGAAATCCAGGATATTCCCTGGGGAACAGCAAAGATCGACAGTCTCATAAAGAGAGGGGTTAAACTCACAAATCTGCTGTGGTGTCAAAGAATAATAATAATAATAATAATAAGGAATCTAGAGGAAATAAAAAGCTTCTGCAAGATGTTGTCTAGTGCCCTGTCCAACTCGGTTTTGCCTATTTCTAGTGAAGGGAATTTGTTCTTGTTCTGAATTTTTTCGCCTGAGAACCTGAGATCAGAGCCTACTTTCCACCCAAAACTCAGGTTTTTTTTCCTCACTACACAACATTTCTCCATCAGCTACAGTCTCCCATAACCTTTGGAAGGTTGGATGCTGTAAGGACCTTCACAACTTTTTAAATGAGATGTTTTACCTCAACACCTTATGATGGCAGGTCAGCCAAGACATTCTATTTTGAAGTCTAAAACTTACTTTTAGACATCTACTGGATTTTTAAGTGGGAAATGCTCTTGGATTTTATCTGTGCAATGACTACAGACTAAATTTTTAATGTTTTTTTGGTAAAAAAATATTTTTTTAACAAAAGCAGGCTAGGTTGATCTGTATTTGGTTTGCAGAATAGGTTAAGACAGAAAAAAATCATTTAGCTGAATAATCTAAAATAAAATACTTCAATAGTTTAAAAGTAAATTTCATTTTGCAAATTTCCTGATAGCTTACGTTTGAAAAGGTTTAAAAATAAGAAAGAGAATTTTTCATTATAGCATGGACATTTTGACTAACTCTAAATTAATTTTTTGCTTAGCTTTTCATTTCTACAAAAAATAAACAAGAAATAATTCGTGGCTAACACTGAACAGTCCCCTTCCTCCTCTTCAGGTTTCCATTTACAAAATATTATTTTTACCCCTAGATCTTGGTAAAAAAAAAAGATGACTCCTATTTTTTTTTTTAAAAGCTAGCATTTGTGCCTACAGCTGCAGTTTGTCTTCGGGCATGCGGCTGGTTTGAATAATGCATGGAAAGCCAGTCCATATTAAAACTACTTAATGTACATGGTCCTGGGTGGCAATCTGACATCCGTGAGGCATCCAAATAATAAATATGACATCCATATGAGACATCAAATTAATAAATAAATGCTTTGAAGATTTACTTATTATACCCATAGAACTATGGCGCACTGTGGTCTTCTTGGTGTAGTCAGTACATGCAAAGTTTAAGGGTTCTGGTTTGTGCACCCTCCACCCCACGAATACCTCCTTTACCACATGAAAGGCCCATGGTACCACCTTACCACAATATTGCCAAGAGGTCCTAATAAGAGGGTTCAGTAATCCAACTGCCAAACAGTGAAGTAGAAACACGGGCAGAAAATCCCTCCAGAAAAGTGTCCTTTCAGCTGGCACTGGTGTGCTTGGGCCAGAAGGAAGGGGAACTCCCTTCACCCATGCCTGCTTGATAGAAAAAACAAGGTTTTGGTCCAGACTCTGCAGACCCATGGACAGACCCCTGGCTCTTGCTGTGGCTGTGTAAGGCATGGGGGCAGATGGACCCTTGGGAAGCCCATAATCCACCACAATGCCAACCAGGCAGGTGACGGTTTCCATCCCAGCATGTACAAGAGGCTTCATAACTAGCTCCGTATATCTCGCTTGGTTTTACTCTGTACTCACTAAATACGAGTAAAGTTAGATTAGAAGCTCATCAAGAGTGAAATGGTGCTCTGGCTCCAATACCAACTGTCTCATCGAATTAGGCTTCAAGCCTAACGATCCTCAGTGAAACAATATCCAAGAGAAAGGTAGTAAACAGCAAAATTTGCTGACAGAGGTAGAAGGATCTAAGGCTGAGGCCTGATTCCCGTGACAGGAGGACATGGTGAAAATCCCAAATTCCAGGCTCCCCCTCGGGTTTTTTGTCACTGCTTTGTTTTTCGTGGGTGGGGATGGGTCCAGGATGCACCAGCACATTGTCCCCAGGGTCCTGGGCTCTGCAGGGACAGGTAACAATACACAAGGAGCCTGGGGCTATAATTGCTTCCTCCTGTTAACAAAGGAATGAGTAGGAAAACTCTACCTCTTGGGCCCCTAACATAGGTGACAGGTTTACACTCTCATTCTGTCAGTACCAGATTCATCAGCGTTCCCTGGCAAAAATTTTACAAGGATCTTCATTTTGACTTCATCTGCTGTAACCAAAATCAACCTGCTTTTCTCAGGGCAACCTCCTTAGCCCCTTTTCTGGGTTTTCTCAACAACTTCAACACTGTTACCCCTTCTAGGCTCATGCAAACACCAAGAGTGAGTTTGATATGGAGTTTTTTTCCTAGACAACAATATTAGGGACAACAGGAGCGATTTTTGCCAATGCAGGGGGTTTCTTGTGGCTTGTTGAAAGACAAACAGCAGAAAGACTGTCATTTAAAAACAGCAAAGCAACGCCGAGTGGCAAACCAATGGCCATGTGGTATCACCTCCTGTTGCAACTATTTTTGTCATGGCTTTATGCTTCATTGACCAATGGATTTTTTTTTCAGCTTTGCACTTTTATATATATTATGCATATACACACACACAACTATTATTTTTATCTTCATCATTACGTAGTGCTGCTTTTTGTGCCATTTAGACATGAACCTCATTTGAACCCTAAAACCCCATTTGTGACACACAAAAATACTGTCATTTACATTCTGTGCCAAAGTATTATAGAAAAAGCATCAAACGGGAGGAGAGGCAGGAAGCTGGGAGTAAAGATATATAGTCAGCAAAGTATATAACTTCTGGCATATTACTGCTTAATCCTAACATAATTATTCTCATCCTTTTATTTGATTAACTTCTAATGGTTCCTCTTGGTGTTAAAGGTCCCAGTCTGATCATTTGATTTTAGTGTCTGCTATAATTACCGATAATGTTCTTTGCAAGACAATTTAATGATAACCGCATAATGGCCTATATGAAGAAAGCTGCAGGGTTTCAATGCTTTTGAGTAATATAAAATACATTAGACTAACACAAGCTATCAACATGACAGGGAATGTTTGATTTACACCAAGGACTAAGTTATAGAGTCGTGGAATTTTTTTTTTGCCCTTCTTCCTTTTCTTCTTTTTTTTTTTTTTTTTGCAACCGTTTACGATAAATGACAGAACAGTTGGACAATCTGCAACTTGCTGAGAGCAATAAAATGTAGCACAAAGTTAGAAGCGACGTGGAGCTGGGCCCAAAGAACTGCACTGAAGCATCCTGCCAGACTGGTGAGGCAGCAGGGCTTGCTCTGCCCGCACCAGAGCATGTCACCGGGAGAGACTCCTCAATGTCTTTTAAAACCAAACTTAGGCAAAGTTTCCAACCTCCCTTATCTTTTCTGAGTAAATGGGTGATTTGTATTTCCAGGTGGCTTTTTCAACGGATTTAAAATCGCTGAACAACAAACAACTGCCCCGGTATTTATCGACCGGTCTTTACCTCCATTTCCCAAATCTGATGTAAAAAGAAATTTGATTTCAGCCCTGCCAGCCTGCCATTCACATCCATGTTTTGCTTCACACCATCGTATTTTCACAGCTAAATATTGCACTGAGCTAAGTGATTCAAGCTTAGCAAACACTCCTCTGCTCAAAATTAAGCAATCGCTCATGGTTCTGGCAAAATGCAGCATAATTTATGGCTGCACATAGGAGAGAAAATTTCCTGTCAAAAAAAGGTTAGCAGTGGACATATTACATTTGCTGTTCTTTTTTATTCCAGGATAATGGCATTTGGACAAAAGTAGGCCCGTCCTCTTTATAGTGCTTTATGCCCCATTAGTATTATTGCAAGTCTCTGGACTCACATGTTAAAGCACTTAATCAAAGGCAATGGGTTGAAAATCATGTCCCAGCACTTCTCATATTTGATTCGTTCCTCCCAGATAGAAAGAAGTAAAAAACACATTACTAGCATCAAAACAGCACATGCATTATCTGCTAAGCAGTTGAGAAGCTATCATTGGGTTTTATCCCTTTAGGTACTAGGATGGACAGGAATTTTCCCCACTCATCCATTCAGAGATCTGAGACTGCTATTTTTCATTTTTCACCCTTTGACAGACAATCCTTTTGTTTTCCATAGATCTCTGTTTTAAAGAAAGACACCTTCATGTCACTTATTTTAATCGCAGGCTGCAGGCATGAAGCCAAAAAAAAAAAAAAAATCTTTAGAAAGACAGTATTTGAAGTAGTGGTACTTTTATGAAAATCCTCCAAGGATTTTCTCCAACATAAACCTAATGATGGGAGAGGAACCTATCTTAAGGGTAGAATTAATTTATACATTTAATTACTTGGGATCCACTCCCCTTCTGCATGATGCGTTTTGATTCTGACGAGAGCCGCGACTATGGCAGCTCGTCAGCACTGATGGGGATCAAGGGACGGGCAAAAATGGTGGCCAGGACAAGCCCCATCTGCTGCTGCACCATCAGGGGATTAATCCAGGTGCATATGGTTGCAGCTCAGAGAGGTGCTGTGGGTTTTTTCCTCTCTTTCTCCGAAGACAAGTGTGATGCTAAACCCATGTCCGGGGAATTTACAACCTGCAGTCGCATCATGCAGCCTGAGCACAAAGGAGGGCAATAAAGCCGTGAGGGAAGGAGGCAGCTGAACATGATCAGTTGAGTGAGATGGGGTGCGTGCCTGCACGGTGCAAGCAGCAAACCTCTGCCACATTCCAGGGAACTGGGAGGTTGATGGCGCCATTCCTACTGTTCTCAAACCATGAATTTGATTTTATTTAGGCGTTGCGCAACCGAAACCTGCCCAGATGCTCTGCAGAAGCAGAGCGAATGCCGGGCTTGTTGGGGCTGTAACTTCTGACTTCAGTAGAAGTGATCATGATTTGCCGCGGGGAAAAAATTATACCGTACCCAGGGAAAAGGAGGAAGAAGTAATCCAGAATAATCCACAAAATTCATGGATGCTCCCAGGTCTGTGGCTGACACAGAACAATTTTTAGGTTCAAGGACCAAAATAACTTGATAATACTTACCTCTGCACTTTCTTTTCTGGACAGCCCCAGGCCCACAGTTGGTTTTGCAGAGCAATTTCTTTCATGAAGAGCGAAAATCCTTGGGCAGGAGCTTTGCTTTCAAACGTGTTGTGGTTCCGGTACAGCTCCAAGTACATTTTGGGTTGTAAGCGAAACACAAATGACTAGAGGTCATTGGAGAAATCTCCTGGCTTGACTTGTACAGGCCCATCACTCTGTTTTTGTTTTTGTTTATGAGATGAAGAAAAATGAACACTGAAAAATTTGACCCTTTCATTTTCCTCCTCAGTGAACTCTTGTGGTTCGCTCTTCAGTGCTGTGGACTCCAGGATCTTGTTCCATACCAACGAAACTGAAAGCACAGAGAGGAAGCTTGGTAATTTATCTGGGATATTTAATCATTGCATGCTTGTTTCTGGCAATACCTAAACAAATGCAATAGGCCCATGAACAGATAAAAGAAAAATTATTTTCCTGGAGATTTAAAGCGCTCCCATCCCCTTTTCACTTTGTGAGCAGACAGAATGCCGGAACCACTTGTCTGAGGATGTGGAGCGAATTTTCCGGCAAAACTGGGACTTCAGAGTCCAGATTTCAACATTTTCCCCTGTTTCTTTGAGGAAGAAACTGCTGCACCCAGAACCTGTGGTCTGTATGTGAGGCGTTCTCTGGACAAGGACCATCAGCTATTTACTCTGATCTCTGCTGGCTAAGCTCACCGTTTGGTTGACACCGGCATTTCCTTTGACGTCCCCGCACTCCTGAAATCCCCATGGTGTTGACAGTCCCTGACAGTTCCCTGCCCTGCTCTGGACAGCCCAAATTTTGAGCCAGCTGACCAAGAAATGAAACCTGCATTTAAAGCACAGGCTCAGTCATTTGTGCATGCAGCACAGCCACAGCCTTCTATTTGCTCTTTATTCTCTCTCCCCTTCTAACAGAGCCTAATGCCTTATTTACTTTTTTGACCCCTGCTGCACATTGAGCTGTCAGTAGCAATGCCTAAATCTTGTCCCTGTGAGTTACGACTAATTCAGAACCCATCAGCATGTACAAGTAGTTTCAACTGTTTTCCTTCCAGTGTGCATTACCTACACACTACCTATGTTTCTCATCTGCCATTGAACTGCCCAATTAGAATTTGGTAGGGCCCTCCAGCAATCCTTTTTCATCTTTACAAGCCTTAACAACTCTGGGTGGTCAGCACAGGAATCCAAGAAGAAGAAGGAAGAGCTTATTGATGCTAACAAAGAGGATTGTTCTTCTCTTAACAGTGCTCTGACACAGCTTGCTGGCATGGCTGGGATCTAATAATTTAATCTCCTTGTAGTTCAATATCCCAGCTGAGTGTATGAGGGCTGTCTTGGTTTCATCTGTGGCTATTGAACTATGAGCTGGATGGAGCACCCTCTGACGCCAAAACAACGTATGTATCTAAGAGACCAGCACACGCAGTTATTGTTGGCTACGTCGGTCCAAGTTTGCTGCTCTTCAGGAATGTTGTTAAGGCTGCTTGGGAAACAGAGGGTTCCCTCCTTATGTCTCTTGATGCCTTTGCACCTCTCTGTTCTCTCCAGAAATGCATTTTATTTTAAGTTCACATTTTGCAGTGTGGTGGGTTCTAAAACACGCTTCATGATTCAGGTTTGCTCTGGATCTAGCAGTCACAGCTTCCACTGCAAGCAAACGGGTTTGGAGAGTGAATCATGCCCTTGAAGAGGATGTCTAATATGAGGGCAGCAGCATCTCTCCAAGGAGGTTTCCTCCCTTCACTGGCTGGAAGAGAAATCTAAATAATCACGTTTCCTGACACAGAGGTGGCTAAGGCCAGATGAGGACTCCCCTATTTGTTGCAAACAGAGGATCACCTTCCTACAACTATTTTTCATTTACTATCTCTCTGTAACTGCCCTTTACCTTTTCTAAGGTTTCTTATCTGTAGATAACGTCAAGATGGATGTTGAGAAATGGGTCCACTGAAAGGTTCCCCAGATGGTCAGCCCGAGGCACGTGGCTGCAACGAGGGCTTGAGCAAATGAACTTGTTTGGTCCAGCGACGAGGAATTTAAAGGAGAAATCAAACTAAAGATTATGGCTACTTGAAAGGTTATCACAAAGGGTTGTTGGTAGTGATGAATGGAGAAAAGATACATCAGGGGAGGTTTTGGGTTGGGCGGTAGGGAAAAAAATACTCGCTAGGAAAATGGTGGACCTTTGGGCGGTAGTGCCCAAACAGTTGGATGTAGACACATCTCTGACACGTTGGGCTGTTCTCAAAGCATCCTCACACTCCCGATGCCTCAGCTAAGGAAATCCAGGTTCCTCTTCTCCCGTGGTGGCAAAGCACCCTCTGGAGATACAGAGACAACTGAGCAACCCTCTGCACAGCCTGGCTGGTTATTCAGACATGAGATCATTAAGAGATTCCCTACACATATCCTAATTAAAAACTCTGCAATGCAAATAGCAAGATAAAGGGATTTCTGACAATAAGCAGGATGAAGTGCCACTCGAGCACTAATTAAATATGATGGCAGTTAATCAACA
>VZSC01008093.1:657619-669259 GCA_013398225.1 Steatornis caripensis | reverse complement strand
GGGGGGGGGGGGGGGGGACAGGACACGACACACGGGGCAGAGGCGCTCCCGTGCTATTTGTAATTTACACAATAGAAACGGGCAGAGAACGTTCCCCCGCGCGGTCCCCAAGGCCGGTTGCTGCAGAGGGGTCCGAGCCCGGCCTTGGGGCTGGGCTCGCGGCTCGGCGCTGCCCTGCCTGCCGCCCGAGCATCCCGCTGCCTGCTGCCGGGGAGCTCTGATGAGCCGAGTCCTGCCCGAAAACGCTCGGATCGGGGTGAAGAAATGCTTCCCGGCCCGAGCGTGCGCCCGGACGAATTTATTCCGATGCTGTGATTCCTTTCGGGATTTGGGTGGAGGTTGGTGGGGAGGAGGTGCGGGCAGCCCGGCCTCCGGGGGCGCAGCCCGGCGGGGCGGTTTGTGTAGGGGCTGCTCGGGCTGGCAGGGTGTGCTGGTACCTGCCCTGCAGCTATCGCTGCCCACCCTTCCTCGGGGAGGGGGGGAAAAGTGAAATCGGATCCCAGGCGGCTTTCGGGGGAAGGTATGGTCAGTAGCAAATGCAGTTTTAAAAGCCTCCCAAACTGAAAAGGAGACACTTTCATAGGATCAGCAGGGGTCTCTACCCAAATGGCCTTTTATCTTCTCTAAACTGGCTTCATTCTCTCACCTCGGAAGCATCATTGTGTTGCCGGCCTCCTAGGGCTGCGTTTTGTCCCGGAAAACACTGAGCTGTCTCTTGTCCTTGATGCTATGAAGACGTGGATTTAAATGACTTCACTTAGCAAGGTAGATTATTGACGAACGGAATTCGAGGCAGTCACTTTTTTCCCCGTGCAGCGCGTGCACATGGATGCTTCCCCTCGAAAGATGCGAGCGTAATCCTGTGAGCGGTGGAGTCTCCGGCGAAAGCAAATTAAGTCAGTATAATTATATTCCTAAATCTGTTTCTGGTGTTAAAAAAAAATAAATCCAATACCATCGACTCAGCACGTATCATCTTTAAAAAGCAAGTCGTAAAAATACGCGTGGTTACCTCACTGCGATGCGCTGGCTAGCCGTAGGACGAGCCAGGTTTTCCTTCCGAGGATTGTACTGATGATACGAACTGGGGAATAATCCAGATGCCGGTGCACAGGGATGCAAATAATGTTAAAACTGCGTTTACTGTTAGTTGGATATATGAGGCCCCAAAATAACGTATTGCGGTGAAACTGGGAGTCAAAGTCTGTGAAAACCCTTTTCATGCCGAGCTCTGTTTTTATGCGCTTAATATTTTGTCTGCTTTAACTCCCATCAAGCTAAAGCGCAGCCTGTCTTCTGCGCTCCCCTGTAACATTATTACAGCTGTTTAAGATTAAAAGCCTGTGGGAACAAACCTCCCCTGATTTTAGAAGCTTCTTTGCTGACCTCCTACAGTAGAACAAAAAATGTTATGACATGTGTCACTGCAGCCCGTACTTCTCACTCGGTTTTAGGGCAGAAATTTCCTAAGCCCGCTCAGGCGGGGCCGGGTGTAGCTGGTGCAGAATTAGCCTTTCGTCCACTGGTGCAGGGCTGTTGGCGAGCGGTGGTGGGCTGCGTGTGCCGCGGGACCGTCGGCACAGCCGGGGGTGCTCGGCGCGATGCGAACAGGTGCTCACCGTGGCGAGGCTGTGCCCGGGCGGAAAGGAGGGGCGGAGGATTTGGGAAGAAGAGCGAGAGCGCTGTTGGGCTTTAACTGGATATAAATCTAGGGGTGTTGTCCTGGGTTTAGAGGGCGATGCGGAGCCAGGCTGGAAATCGGGACCTAGTGAGAGGAAGTTGTGGTAGCGAGAGGAAGGATTAATAACCAACCATTTGGGAGCTGCGGTTTTATTTAGTTTCATAAATTGTAGAGGAGGAAGCTGCAGGATTTAACGCTTCCCTTGCGCGCTCCCTTCACGCTTTGGTCCTTGCCAGTTGTGGCTCCCACGTCTGCACATCCTGGCAATAGGCAGGAGGTGGTGTCGCCAGCCGCTGGAGCTGGACGTGATCCTGGGAGAGGGCTTTGGAGGAAGGGAAGGTCTGAGCTGGAGGTGGGGAGGAGGCATCCAATGAGCGAAGGAGCAGGTGGAAATGCTTAAACAGAGTGAAGGTGAGAGGTTGGTTTGGGTGTGTTTGGAGTCTGGAAAAGAGGAAAATGTAGATGGAGCCTCCATAAATGCAGAAAGGGAGGATGAGTTGGAGCCTCCAGAGTGGGCACTAGAGGAGCAATGGAAGAGGTAAGAGGAGAACCACGAAATTTCTGAGCCTTAAATGCCTGTGTAACGAGCCATGGAAGTTGTGAGACAGACAACGCATCCGATTTCTGCTGGAGCAGCCGTCAGTGCTATAGATGAGATCTGTCTCCTCCGTGTGCGGTACCTGCGTCCTGCGATACATTCTTCTACTGGCGTTTCACGTAATTAGTCCGACAGCAATGAGGACTTAAGTGTTTTTAATCCGATCTCATTATTTTGCATTGTTGAGGGGAATGAGGTGCACGTATGTCTGCATTGTAAGATAGGCTGAAGCTACAGGAAGAATGGGAGAAATTTCTGATGCCAGCATCAGTCTGACAATTGTTCTTTTGGCACTCACACCACTGCTTTTCTATTTATAGACACTTGCATGAGCGTAGTATCTGACTATTACCTTTAAGTAATGCTTTGTTTTCTCACCCATGTACGTACTCTTGTTTCCTATATAAATTTATTCCTGGAATGGTACTGCATAGAGCAGCTGAGGATAGTGTAATGTAGGTGACAAATCGCGAGATGCATCATTCACTGAACATATTGGACAGCAGTTTGACAGTTTCTTATTTAAGTTTCAGGTTTGAACGTACACATTTGTATCATAGGAGGTACTCAGTGAGAGCCTGTGTTGTGCGCTGTGGTGCAGAAGGATGTGTGGGTCCCTGGGTGTCTGTGTGTTACTGTCCTGGGTGTTGTTCCTTCGGGAGTGGTTAAATATAGAAAGTTCATCGATTGTCTGACTTCCTCCATGGCACCGGTTAATTATTGTTCCCACTCCATTTGATAGTTCTACCAAAACCATGGTTAGTGATATTGCTGTATCTTAATATTGCGTGTATTTCCCTCTGTGCAGCGGGGTATGAGGTGGCGCGTAGGTGTGTGTGCTTGCTCCTTTTTTTTGCCCAGAGCAATAGAGGTGATCTGTTTACGGTTCTCCCCGAAATTCGTCAATGCTTCTTCCAAATTAACCAGGAACAGCCGCACCGTTGTCTTTTACTCTTCTCTCTGCCTTCCCGCGGGATGGAGGGCACCGCGCTGTGACAGCGACGGGAAGAGAAGCTGCCAGTTCGCTCTGGGGTGCTGTGCTTGCAGCAGGATGCAGGTGCTGTACCTACAGTCACCCGTAACTGTTATCTTCTTTTTTTTGTGAGCTAGAGCACATGTTGACAGCATCCATATCGTTGCAGGGAGCAGCTTTTGGCAGCAGGCTGCATCCTTGAAGACAGCGTGCCGTCACATCTCTGCTTGCCAGCCTGAGCAGCCCTATTACTTGTCATACTCAGTAGACTACATCTTAAGTAGCCTAATGTCATAATTTCCAGGGGACTGGAGCTTGGCGAATGAGCAGCTCGCGTGACAGTCCTGTAATATATTCTCCTGGGCAGAACTGACACTCAGCAGTAATTAAAAGCTAAGCGCCCCTTTATACTAAAATTAGAACTAAATTGGTGGTTGTGGCATGGCCGAGTCTGCCAGTGGAGTTTCACCACCCGTCACCTGGCTTGTCTGAGCTTGGCTTCTCTGACCTGGTTGAAATTACAGAGTAGGTTGTTGGTTGAAAGAACTGGAATTCTCTGCTTGGGAGGTGAAGGCAGGAAAACAACGAATCAGAACTTTTGTGAGCATTTAGTTTGGTTTTGGCAAGGTTTGACCCTCTAAATGTGCACAGGGCATCCAAGGTGAGGACTGTTTTTTGATAGCGTGGGGCAAGGTAACATCTCTGCCTCCAAGATGGAGCTATAACACTTGCAGTGAGAGTTGAAAGGATTAAGCAATGCTTTGAAGATGAAAAGCATTAAGTGCTTCTGTAACTTTCAAAATGCACGTTGATGTTTCTAGCCAGATAGTAGCAGAAGTTATAGGCCCAGAGGGCCTTGAATATTTTTAAAGGCAGTTCTGCCATCTTAATCCTTTACACTTACTCCGTGAAGGAAGCACAGCCCTTTCTCGTTGTCTGTTGCTGATCATGGAGGCTGGGGGAAAAAAAAATGCATTTTGACTCTGAGAACAGCAGTTTGATGGTAATTTTTTTTCTGTGGTTTTTTTTTTTTCTTTTTAATACTTGCTCAGGTGATGTGCTGATGTGTAAAATAACAAACAGCATAGTAGAAGCTTCTCCAGGTTGATCGGCAAGCGTGTTGTTACTTATTTTACTAACAACTTGTCTGGCCATATGTTATTCAAGAAGAACAGATTTTACACAGATCAGAATGACGCTGAGATGGGGAGGTGTCTGGGGATTTGTATGGGGACGATGCCCTTACACTGTTGCTCTGAAAAACCCCACGTCCTTTGAAGATTTGTGGGTGATGGCAAAGAGTTGCAATCACCCATTTATTTAATCTCTTTCAAATTGAACACTGGCAGAATACAGTATTTTTTTTGTGACAAGATGGTCTTCTGGCTAATGACAGCGGATTTATGACTTAGAAGAGATAAATCCCGTTTTGAGCTGCGCTGCAGACCAGTTGAAATGCCAGAACTGTGGGTCTCCATCTCAGAAATCAGGGGTTTCACACTTTTCCCCACTTCTCTCTATGGGCATTTACAAATAAATCAGTCGGTGACTGTGAGCTACTTGCGCAGGAAGTGATGTAAAGCACCGCAAGTCCTCCAGCACCAGGTCTGCAACCAGGACCTCTGTGGACCCATAACCAAATAACAGCACACAAAACCGCCTTTCTTTTTTTTTTTTCCCTTTTATTTTCAAGTTGTTTCCAGCTTGTGAACCTAAAATACAACAGAAAAATTTAAGTAAGGAAGGCTGATAAATGTTTGACTATATATATGTATATTTTTAAATTATTATTTGGCAGTAGGGCTCACTTTAGTAATAACTACAGAGTAGAAACCAGTGGAGTAAAACCTCATCTGTTTTACATGATTATGCCTTGGTTTGAATCCAGCTCCAGCAGCCTTTTTCAAGGCTCTCTGAAAGCCCAAGACTGCAGCAGTTTTTCATCCTGTTCCACACGGACTCTTTTTTCCAGCATGAAACATTTCAAAAAGATAGAGAGAGAGGTCCTGGTGGAAGGGCAGTGAGAATGGCTGCGCGTAGGAGACCGAATCTGAATTTTTAATTAGGCTTTGAGTTGTTCTTCAAAGTGTCGGGACATCGTTAGTGATGTAAGCCTTGTTGCATTAGCGAAGACTGACATTTGACTTCAAACGGGGAGAATGCAGCTGTCCTGGGCAGATAAAAGTTGCCGAGTGTGGTGCAGCAAGGTGGGTTGGTAGATAATTAGCTGTCCCCTGCAACACTGCGGCGAAGGACCCTGCCAGTCGTGGCGGGGACCGGAGGGTTTATTAGCAGCAAGAAATCCAAGTACGCCGTGAAGCGATTGGGAATCTGTCAGCTGTCGCAGCGCTGATAACATGTATGTTAAGAAGGCGCAAAAGTAAATACGGTGTGTGTTAGCCGACTTTTTTCTTGGCTTAATTCAGCAGAGGAGGAGCGGTTAGTAGTGCCTGACGATCTGAACATGGCAGAGAAGCTGCTCTGCTACTGGTAGCTTCACCAGGCACTGGTGAGAAAAAACGTAATGCTTGTCGTCAAATAAAATCTTTCAGATTCTTTCAGATGGAAAGGCAAGGTATGTTCAAGAATGAAAGGAAATGTGAAGCATTAAAAGATATTTTTTTCTGTGTGTTTGCCAGTTATTATTTTATGTCCGTGGATAAAAGGAAGTGTTAAGTATTAACAGGGTTTTTTTAACAATTACTGTTTTCTGTTCATGAATTATCGGTGAAAAATTGGCAAAGAAGTGATTGGAGCCTTGCCAGTTCACGTGGGGAAGTGCCCAGCTGTAAGGAATCATCCCAAATTTCCGTATGCCCTTTGTCAGGACGCTGCATGGTTTGAACTGTGATTCTGTGAACTGCTCAGGGCTGGGATGCGGGGCCTGAGCGCGAGCCTGGCTCTCCGTGAAGCCTACTGATGGCAATGCTTCACGGGTCAGAGCCTGTGGGGGCTTTGCTGGGGACTTCAGTAGGGTTGGATAATGTCCCAGGAATGATTTATTTGTATTTAGTCAAATAGGAAAGTACTAACTTTTGGGGATTTTTCTTTTTTCCCCTGTACGTGGATAATATGACTTAAAAATTGAAATTTAAGTCACTTATTTGATGTATCGGCCTTTCTTTTGTATGTCAACAATTCTGCTGAGAGTTTGGCTAATAGCTGTACTACCTCTGCTTGTATTCTAAGCTTAATGCAGAATAAAGTGTAAAATTATGAAATACAGGGGGACTGTGTTCTGCGTTCCTCTAGTTTATTGTTGTTGAATAAAGTGCAGTGTTAATGAAGTCTGAAAGGATATCCTTGTGCTCTCTTTCCCATGGAAAATAGAGTTTAATAACGTTGATACCTACCCAGTGTCTGTTGTGAAGGCATCCCCTTTCTAATATAAAATAGACTGCATGCGAAGTCATTGCTTGAATCTTGGATTATGTGTGTTCTTCCCTGGTACAGATTTCTGTACCATACTGTACGTCTAATGTAGCAGAGAAAATCTGAGTTGGCTTCTGACATAATCACAGTGCCACAACTCAATAATACTCGTTTCCAATCCCATGAAAAATTTTAATGGAGTCACTTTTATCAACTGCCCGTAAGGCCTCTGTAGAGTCTCCCAAGTGATTTTGCGAAAGTATATTTGCACAATTACAGTCATTAGTAAAAACAAACTATTACGTCTCCCTTTACCAGCTTCTCAGCCGGAAGCAGCTGATAAAGGCAGCGTTTCGCTAGTGCCGTTTCCCTTTGAGCACACGGTTTTGCTCAAGTTCAACTATGTGATTTGAGGCTGCAACCGCTTTACTAGTAGAGCAGAAGAGCCCTAAGACCATTTTGAGAAAAGCTGCAATTTTACTTTCAGCAGTTCTGCGGAGCTCTTTAGCCAGTGCTCTCTGTCTGCTTTCGGCCGTCTTTTGCACATACTCCTGCGATGCAATAGGAATTTTTGGCCGTGCTTAATGGTGGTCACAGGTGGGAATGGGGCCAGGGAAAAAGGCTTTAAAACAGACACATGTGGAAGTTGCCATAAAGGTTTCTAGAAACTGGAACGCCTTAAGCAGAATTTCTTGTGTGTTCGCCCTGGTAGGGTTATGAGAGTGTTTTCGTGCCGGTTTTTGTGGATTTCAGACCAGATTGCGTCTGAAGGTTGAGTTCAACTTGATGGCGATGATATGACGGCACCACACCAAAGGGCTGGGCTGCTCCCACGACCTCCCTGTCTCTGCTTCAGTCCCTGCTTCTCTCGCTTTCAGCAAAGGAAGTATTACAAATATTTCCTCCTGGGCCTTACTTTCACCTCAGAAGTAATATAGAACAAAACCTGGGGAGGTGTTTGTGGTGATGGCGGGGAGGGGAGAAGGGACAGACTCCCCAAAATAGCTATAGCGGGAGCCTGTTTGCCTGGAGGTAGTCCAGGCTCCAAGCCAAGGCTGGAAAGGGCTCACCAGCCCTTGGGGAGATCGCACGGAGAGCCAGAAGGGCTCTTTGCCTTTTATTTGTTGGAAAATAAAGGCACCCCAAGTTGTGTGCATTAGGAGCGGAAGATTTTATCATAGCAGACTCTCCTTTTGTGTGAGGGTAGCATTTGATACTCAACTGAATGGCAAGTTAGCAAAATTTCTTGGTTTTAACCAAATAAGCAGCAGTCTTCACCAGCTCTTTCCCAGAAGCCGTGTTAGCACAAGGAAGGTCACCCGTGTGATTGCCGCGCGCCTGTGATCGTTTCCTCTCCTTCCCCCTCGTGGCATGGTGGCAGCCGGGTGTGAAAAGCAGTCGAACAGTGCTTCAGCCGCAGGGAGAGGTGCTCAGCAGCATCCGGATGATGGTGTGGACAGCGGTGACGGCAGAGCTGTTCCTGGCCAGGGACTGCTCCACGTCTGCTGTGTATTAGGCAGGTCGTGTGCTACGGCATGGGATGCTCGCTGATACATCCCAAACCTTGCTGCTGCTTTGGGAACAGGAGAATGCCAAGTCCTTGGCAGAGACCGGTTGTGTTTGACTTGCACTAGTACTACTTTGCCTCAAAACAAGCGAGGAAGGGAAAAACAAGTCGTGTGATGCTTTTCGGGCTGAAGTAGATGCGGAGATGTTGTATGCATTGGCAGACGTCAGATGAGGAGCGCTTTTTGGGAATACTCTACAACAGATGCCGAGGTGTAGACTGCGGGGGCATGAGCTTTGTGGGGGCAAAATAAATTTTGCCTGAAGTGTTTGCTTTCAGCATATTCATTGCAAATCAACACGTGGGCAAATGCTGATGGAAGACCGGTGCAGAAGAAGGTTGTTTCCAGGATGTTGTAATTGTTTTGTTCGTGCTCAGTGAACTAGCACGTGATTTTCCCTTGTTTTTTCTGATACGGAAGACATACGGAGTTTCTTATTTTTTATTCTGGAGACCTAAACACCATTTGGGGGGAAAAAAAAGAAGCAGGATCTCTCATCATTGCAATGATGGAAGGGCAAAGGGCCACTTCAGCTCAGGGGATCCTACGTTGCTGTTCAGTATTTTGTTAGCGGTGGAGGCTGAAGCGAGTGTGTGGTCTGCAGGTTCAGCCCTCGGTTGACAGCAGCCGACATGGTCAAGCTCTCCTGGACTGGTGTTCGAGAGAGGCCAAACCGACATTTTAGAGACAGAATGTTTGTGTTGTATGGAAGGCATTCAAAGGGTAAAATAAAAGGATATTTAATTTGAGGAGAATACATTTAACAATTTTAACAATGAAAGACTATTTAATTTAAATATGCTACAACTGTGGTCTAGGTAGTTAGACTTCCTTGGGCATATTGCTCGCCCAAAGAGTTGTGTGTCATGTGAATTTCTTAGTTGTCTTTCACTTATTTTGCCAGTGGCTATCCAGGACTGCCAGGTGTGCTCTGGGATTTATTCCCTGGGTCTGGCTTGGTGGAGCTCAGCTACAGAAAACAATTTACAGGGAAAATGGCACTTACTGGTGCAGGCAGGAGGACAGGAGTAAGCGCTGGGGACGGCTTGTTTGTCACATTATCCAGCAGCAGTCAGGCATCTGTTTGTAAACTGTAAATTTCAAAGTCTTTGNAAGTCTGGATAATAAAATGCTTTACAGCGAGCAAAGAGGGAGGGAGGGAGGAAGCAGCGAGCAGAACAGATATGTTTTGAGCCGAGATTGGATACGAAGCAGCGAAGCTGTGCCAAGCAGCAGGAGCTGCAGAGGAGAAGCTCTCACCCCAGCGGCAGCAGGAGCCCGGGACAAGCCAGGCAGCGGGCTGGGCTTAGGCTGAGCAGTGAAAAAAAAAAAAAAAAGGGGGGGGGGAGTTAATATTCAAATACATTGCAGGAGCAGGATGAAAATTGCAAACTTTTCAAACTTTTTCAGCTTTGGATTAGCTTCACTAATGTCGAGGTCGCAAATATAAAGCTAGCATCACTTAAGTAGCCTACCTTTTCTTGTGAGTTACTGCTCAGGAGCGTAATTTGGGGGAAAAGTCTATTAATCTTTTTAATTTTTGAAATTAAACTATCATTTTAAATTATAATATTCTGACTCTTCCTTTTGAATTCTGCTGCTGTTGCATTTTACGTAGCCCCGAGTGATTTTGGTAGCTGCTCTGAGGGATATGCTTGATGGTCTTGAAGTTGTTAAAATCAGTTAGCCGAAGATCTAGCTGTTCTTGGCCGGAGGTACCCGTGCTGTGCTGAGCTCGCTGCTGGGACTGTGGGATTTTATTCCAAAAGTTGTGTTCAGTTTTTAACATTTTAGATATTGAAATACTGGTGATACTCTGTTTCCATTAAAGCTACTCGATGCAAAGCCAAAATTAAAATAGCTCCAACGTTACCATAATAGTAGATAACTAGCTAAATAGAAGTGACTCGTCATTTATTTCTGTTTGGTAAAAAGCTGAATCTAATGAATTTTAAAATATTGATTCACTATGATGCCACGTAAGTGCAATTTTGCCTTCCCCTTCATATTTATGTATTTATTCAGCAAGTTGTTGACTCTAAGTCTAGAAATACTTAAAAAAAAAAAAGTTCTGCTAATTGCAACCTCAGACTTTGAAACGCCACTTCTTCGTACGTATCCAAGAATAGAAAGTCAGCCTCCAAAAATAAATGAAACCCAACGTATATTGCCATGGTTTTCAGTGTTTGCAATGGAGGATTTCTCTTTGAGGAGCAGAGGTGCGGCGGCTGTTTTGAGAAGAGAAGAAGACTTGGAGCCAGGACAAAATGAATGCGGACCTGCTGTGCGAAGGCTGGTTTGAAACGTAAGACCTGCGGAGTGTGCTCTCCGCTTTGAATGTCTCTTCTGGATGATTTAATAGAGCCTGAAAATTCATGCTAAAGGGGAAGAGGAAAAAAGAAGTAGCTAGAAATGGGTAATACGGTCATTTAAAATGTTAGTAGAGAAATGTATTGCTTTGGGTTTCTTTGGAAACGTAATGAAAGCTGTTGGCCCCTCTGAACCAAGTTACACAAGAGCTGCTTTGCTTGACACGCGTATAGTGTAGGTCAGGCTTATTCCAGGCTCTTAACATGCTTTTTGTAATCCACATCTTGTTGCAGCTTTGATAGAAAACGATGTTACTGTGTGTTCAAAGCCTTTGACCCCAAACCTTGACTCATTGCAAAGCGTAGAGGGTTCCCACGAAGTTGTACTTTAGGCTTGCTCTTGCAGATGGAAGGTGCAGCAGAGCTGGGTTTCTGCTGCCTTCCAGTATCACAGAATCACAGAATGTCAGGGGCTGGCAGGGTCCTCTGGAGATCCCCCAGCCCCCATGCCACTAAAGCAGGTGCCCCCAGCGCAGGGGGCACAGGGACGCAGCCAGGCAGGGTTGAATCTCTCTGCAGAAGGAGACTCCACAGCCTCTCTGGGCAGCCTGGGCCAGGGCTCGGGCACCCTCACGGCAAAGAAGTTCCTCCTCACGTTCAGGGGGAACTGCCTGTGCTCCAGATTGTGCCCGGTGCCCCTTGTCCTGATGCTGGGCACCACTGAAAAGAGCCTGGCCCCATCCTCTGGACGCCCGCCCTCAAGATATTGATCATCATGAGAGCCCCTCTCAGCCTTCTCTTCTCCAGGCTGAATAGCCCCAGGGCTCTCAGCCTTTCCTCATAAGAGAGATGCTCCACCGCTTCCTGAGCTCTTGTTTGCTTGTTTTGTGTTGTGTTTGCCATTCCCTGTCTCCTCGCTTTCCAGTACCATTAGCATGCTGGAAGTAACTTCCCCTTCTGTGGGCATCGGACGAGCACTTAGCCCTCCTCCACACAACCTGCGTGGGGCTGCGGTGGTCGGTTCGCAGCCCTGGTGTGGCAGATGGACGCGCCTCTTTGATCAGCACGAGAAATAACACGATTATAAAAGATCCCCTGAAGTTTTGCGCTTGATGGAAGATATCCCTGAGGGACTGGCC
>VZSC01008093.1:642216-657533 GCA_013398225.1 Steatornis caripensis | reverse complement strand
AGAGGAAAAAAGAAGTAGCTAGAAATGGGTAATACGGTCATTTAAAATGTTAGTAGAGAAATGTATTGCTTTGGGTTTCTTTGGAAACGTAATGAAAGCTGTTGGCCCCTCTGAACCAAGTTACACAAGAGCTGCTTTGCTTGACACGCGTATAGTGTAGGTCAGGCTTATTCCAGGCTCTTAACATGCTTTTTGTAATCCACATCTTGTTGCAGCTTTGATAGAAAACGATGTTACTGTGTGTTCAAAGCCTTTGACCCCAAACCTTGACTCATTGCAAAGCGTAGAGGGTTCCCACGAAGTTGTACTTTAGGCTTGCTCTTGCAGATGGAAGGTGCAGCAGAGCTGGGTTTCTGCTGCCTTCCAGTATCACAGAATCACAGAATGTCAGGGGCTGGCAGGGTCCTCTGGAGATCCCCCAGCCCCCATGCCACTAAAGCAGGTGCCCCCAGCGCAGGGGGCACAGGGACGCAGCCAGGCAGGGTTGAATCTCTCTGCAGAAGGAGACTCCACAGCCTCTCTGGGCAGCCTGGGCCAGGGCTCGGGCACCCTCACGGCAAAGAAGTTCCTCCTCACGTTCAGGGGGAACTGCCTGTGCTCCAGATTGTGCCCGGTGCCCCTTGTCCTGATGCTGGGCACCACTGAAAAGAGCCTGGCCCCATCCTCTGGACGCCCGCCCTCAAGATATTGATCATCATGAGATCCCCTCTCAGCCTTCTCTTCTCCAGGCTGAATAGCCCCAGGGCTCTCAGCCTTTCCTCATAAGAGAGATGCTCCACCGCTTCCTGAGCTCTTGTTTGCTTGTTTTGTGTTGTGTTTGCCATTCCCTGTCTCCTCGCTTTCCAGTACCATTAGCATGCTGGAAGTAACTTCCCCTTCTGTGGGCATCGGACGAGCACTTAGCCCTCCTCCACACAACCTGCGTGGGGCTGCGGTGGTCGGTTCGCAGCCCTGGTGTGGCAGATGGACGCGCCTCTTTGATCAGCACGAGAAATAACACGATTATAAAAGATCCCCTGAAGTTTTGCGCTTGATGGAAGATATCCCTGAGGGACTGGCCGGGAGCTGGATGGATGCCTAGGGCTGCGAATACGTAGACCCGAAGATCTGCAGAGCACTGTCTGCGTGACAAAACCCAGCAGTTTTGCAACCGTCCGCTCTTCCTCTGTGTCCGCTGCGAGGAGCTGGACTGCGTTTCTGCCACTGCTGCTAGGAGATGACATTTCGTTTTAATACTGGAAACAGATTCACGGCGTTTTTGGGATTCTTGCTCTGAAATAAGGTTGGAGCCAGTGTTAGCTTCAGGCCCTAAGTCTGATTGCCTGCATGTCCAAAAATATATTTAAAATATTAAAACCTTGCTATAGCAAGTCTGTGGGCAGGCGGTGTGGCTAGCTGCAGATCCTGCAAAGGCCAGTTATGTGAACCTGGCCTGCAGCCATACCCACACTGGTGAAGATTGTCAACTTGTGGCCTTGCTTTGCTTGATGCAGAAAGGAAAAAAAGACAGAATGGTTTTTTTTTTTTTTTTTTGCCTTTCATTGGACAGAAAATAACTTGCTTTCTTGCAGGGCTGGCAGGAATTTATGTCTACCTGACTCAGTTATTCAAAATCTTGGGAGATGCTGAGTCCCTGTGGGCAAAGGACAGGGAGGAAAAAGGGGTTTGACAGAGAAAGGGGTAAAGTGGCTGTTTACTGCTTTGGTTTTTCTGAGAGCAGGAGTGAATGCTCAGTAACGGCAGCTCACCAGTTCATCCTGATGCCACAATGGAAGAGCAGGATCCGATCAATATTTTCTCNGTGGGCAAAGGACAGGGAGGAAAAAGGGGTTTGACAGAGAAAGGGGTAAAGTGGCTGTTTACTGCTTTGGTTTTTCTGAGAGCAGGAGTGAATGCTCAGTAACGGCAGCTCACCAGCTCATCCTGATGCCACAATGGAAGAGCAGGATACGATCAATATTTTCTCTCTTTTTTTTTTTTTTTCCTAACCTTCCTGTTGCGAAGCCACCGTAGCAGAGACGCTGCTGTCCTCTGAGCATCGTGTTTGATGCGGGTGCACTGTCAGGGCTTGAATCGTCCTTTCTATTTTGTCCCTGAACGGTGCCGAATGCGGAGTGGTCATGATCTGAGGTGCCTACGTGTCGCCAAATAAAGGAATGAAAGCACTAAAACATACAAAGTACACCTTCGGCTGCCGTTGCGGGTACCAGACCTGTCTGAGTATTACTGCAGAGGAGTTGTGAAGCATTCCCAGCTACGAATTTTAAACCTTGGTTTTCTAGTAATAGACTTAAAAATCTTATTGTGTCGTTGAGTTAGTGACTGAGTCTTCACTTTATAATCTCTTTATAAAAATGTGTGCACATTAACAGGACGTATTTAATAGACACACTGCCTAGATGAAAGGGCGCTTTGTGGAAGGAGGCTTTTGTGCGTTTCTGGATCTCTCAGCAGTTCCTGCGGAGCTTCCCAAGTCTGGCTGACACCGAGCGGCAGAGGAAAAGACCTTCTCACTTTCAGCTTGAATGGAGAATAATGGGGAGCGAGAAGGGAGTGGGGGAGGGAACCCCGCTCCCCGACGTGGGCCGATTGGTATGGGCACTCACCAGCCGAGCGTTTAACACGTTTAGTTCTTCCTACCCCCAGCTGGGGCTTTGCATTTGCAATGAGCTCTGTGCTACCCTGGCAGCACAAGTGGGTCTGCGGCAACATCGGCTTCCTAGCCCGGTGAAATTGAGACGACTTTTCTCAGCCCAGGTAGTCTCTTCATTTCTGGTTTGGTCCACAAATCAGGTTTGTCTTTAACGGCCACTTACCAGAATAGTGTTTGGTTTTTTTGTTTTATTTTTTTTTAAACTGAGATCTGATGTTATCTGTCATCTTCCATTTAATCCCTCAGCTGGATTTTTGCTATTTTTTTTCTGTCTGTGGTGCACCACAGATTCTTGGCGAGAAAAAGGTTTTCTTTCTCAAAAAAATAAGGCTGCAAGGTCACGGTTATGTTTGGTTTGACCTGGCAAATGTCTTCATGAGAAAAAGAATCCAGTGGACATCTAATTAAGTTTCTACAGCAAAAAGAACTACACTTCAACAAAAAAAAATCCTGACGTTCTCTGATAAAGACGTCTCTTTTTTGCAGTTGCTGGTAATTCATGTGCTCTGGGGGGTTACAAGCAGAGAGAGTGTCACTTCAGTCCCACTGCAAGGACCCCAGAAAACGCATTCCTGTTTGGAACGATCTGATTCACAGAGATAATATTAAAAAGAAAAAAAAAAAGTAGGGGCAAAAAAAGGGCCATACACTTTTAATTAGGATGATAAATCTGGACAGATGCGATTGGGGTCCATTGGAATAGAGTTTCTAGTTTGCTCAGGTGCTCAGTCCCTGGTGGGAAAGGGAGGTGTAATCTGTGTTTTCGAGTTATTTCTTGCTGGTTGCTGTGCAAGTGCTGCTTATGTATTTCTAACAAAACAGCCAGATGAGGAAGAGCCGGGAGCCACTGGTGTGTGAGTACCTCCATACAGATGTGTGTCGATAGTGGTGACTCTTTCCGTGTACCTCGCCTCCGCTGCTTGCCTTGGACCCCAGCCTCCTGTCTTCATCCGATTCCTTGTATGTATTGATAGTTTTTCAGCTGCAGTCACAGCTGGAGTCTCCATCGTGTCAAGAAAGAGCAAAAGTATGGCTGTGTCTGGCTTGAGTTGAGCGTCTGCAGGTTCCCACAAAGGGTGAAGCAGCTGGTTGTGCGGTGGCTGAGAGCGAAACCAGAGGACTGGGCTGCACCCAGGTGCCTTCCCAGAGCTCTGAATGTATGGAAAATGTTGCAAGAGGAAGATGCGTGGCCAAAGTTAAAGTGAATGTGAATGGGTCGAAAGGCAGTGGGCTGGGCTCTCTCCGTGCTCCTGTATGACTTGAAATCGCTTCTTGTCCAGGATAAATCAAGATATTATGCACTGATGTCATTGTGATTGAGAATTTAATCTTAAAAGCTGAAAAATAGCTTTTAGAGACAAATCACTCAGCACCTTTTTGCCAGCAGCCCCAGCGTGAGCACATAGCATTTCTCCATATAAAACCAAATGACTGACCGGCCGGTTAATTTTTGGATGAAGGCGTGATCCCTTTCTAGGTGGGCTTGTGAACGGGTGCCTTTCAGGTGCCGCTCACATGGGCTTGTTGCACGGATGTGATGTTAACCTGTAACCTCAAGCAGCTGGTTGAAATTTGGCAGGTTTTTGAATTTGGTGTCTTTCATAAGGTTTTTTTGTGGCCTTACCGGACAAATGCAACTCTTATGTAATAATGAAATTCAGCAAGCTTTGAAGTGTTTGTGCAAAAGCAAGAGGCAATTGAGATTGTTACTTTCTAAAGGGAGGTAGATGGAATAGATAAAGCACCTGAACCTGCTGTGGTTTGATAGCAGCTCCATATAATTAGCTAACACTTCTCTGTCCTCTTTGCTTAGTGAAATGTTTAGAGAAA
Organism: Steatornis caripensis; assembly: GCA_013398225.1. Taxonomy (NCBI): domain Eukaryota; kingdom Metazoa; phylum Chordata; class Aves; order Caprimulgiformes; family Steatornithidae; genus Steatornis; species Steatornis caripensis. The sequence goes on along the minus strand of VZSC01008093.1, from coordinate 653,050 downwards.
CACACAGAGCGTATGCTGCACAGTAGTACCACGAGCTATAAAAAAGCGTGCAGATTCTGAAAGCTAGAGAGATTTATAAATTTTTTAATTTTTAAAAATTAATTTCTTTGCATATTTGGTGCTGGTTTTGTGTTCTTCATATTTGATCTTCATTTTTTTTACGGGAGAGTTAGTTCAACATTGAAGTGTAAATCAAGTTCCTAGTTTGTCAGAGAAGAGTTCTCATGAAGAATAATATGGTTTTTTTTACGGCTACTGTATGCTTTGCAGCCTGGGATAACAAGTACTCATTTTTTTTAAAATCAGAAAAAAACCCAGTATTATTGTTATTACTGTTTTATTTTTGGTGACTAAAAACTGAAACAGGAAATGACCTGAGACACAGTTTCCATGACACCCTCTCACTTGAATCCAGTTTTCAGGAAGATGAAAGGCCAAAGCAGTCTTTTGATAGTGAGCAGCTAATTGGGTGGCTGAGAGAGGCAGGTTTTTCTATGTGAAAAAAAATAAAAGAGAAAAGAAGTGGAACAGCTGTGTTTTGGTACATGTGTATAATCCCAGATAAAACTCTCCGAGGACAAGGAAGTACAGTAGTGCCTTAGTGAAAGGAAAATTAAGAATCTTTGAAAGCATAAATGTGGCTTTTTGGGAGGAGCTCGTATTTAAAACAAAAATTGACTGGAACGAACGTGTTAATAAATAATGGATTTGTAAATGCACAACGGAACCTCCTGCTCCGTGCAAAATGTGATATTGGGTTTTGTTTCCGCCTAGGCAAATCCCAAGAAAATGGCAACCTGCTCAGGTTTTTTTGCTGTTTCCTTTGCTCAGTACGTTCCTGCCCAGAAAGACGTGTGGTTAGAGCAGCGTGCAGCCAGGTCTGCTGTTCCTGCGACTCATCTGAGGGCAGCTCTGGATTTGCACGCTTTTGATCCTTCCTTTTGCTCCTCCTCTAATAACGTGTGTTAAAAATGTCATGGTGCAAAAGCAGAATGTAGGGATGTGTCTGTTTGAAATATAGATGTAACTCTGAGAAGTCTCTTCTGCTGAGAATGGGGATGCTGATCAGGGTGTTAACATACCTGTAATCTCTGTGGTGGACAGCGACCTGCCAAGACGTGGTAAAGATGATAAATATCTAAAATAAAGTGACANAGAAGTCTCTTCTGCTGAGAATGGGGATGCTGATCAGGGTGTTAACATACCTGTAATCTCTGTGGTGGACAGCGACCTGCCAAGACATGGTAAAGATGATAAATATCTAAATAAAGTGACATACTTGGCACAAGGACTTTTTTTTTATAGATAGTTCAAATCTCAGGTAATAAAGCAGATTAAATGCCAGATATTCAGACAGTTTAAAATGTTTATTTTACTTTCTGGGACTCAACAGTCTATGAAGTGAGTGCAGATTCCCTACATCCATGTAACTGGGTAGAAAAAGGGATAGAGTCCCTCTTTGTTCCTTTTTCCCACTGCCATCTCACTTAGTTTGGGAACTCCAGGTGTCTGGAGAAGTTACTTCTCCTCCAAAAGCGAGTGTTTTAAGTTCATAAACTCATGAGCCTGGTTCTAATTGGCATCCGGCATCGTGTGTTTGGTTCGAGGGCCAAGTTCTGAAGGAATCCTAATAAGCTGAGTTGTAGAGCAAGATGTGATTGATGAGGGTGTGGTTTCTAAGTGAAGCAGTAGCATTTTCTTCTCCTACAGCGTCTGTAGGTGTTGGAATGCTGCTGTGTTTTATCTCTCTTAAAACATAGGCAATGCACCACAACTGATGACTTTTTTTGTTCATAAACTGTTCGTACAATTGTCCTATCCAGACACTGAAGCGAAAAACTAGGTTTTAAATGTTCTTGTTTTAATTGCATGAAAATAGAAGGTGCAAAGGACATGTGAACTTGCAATCGTATCGAATATAGCTTCAGATTTATTCCAGTGGAGTAGGGAGCAAGTAGCTTTTGAGTTGTGGATTTGGACACAGGTTGTGGTTAGATGCGTTGGCAGGTGACGGCACATCCAACTTCGTCCTTCTCTGGGCACGTGCTCCTGCCCTATCAGACCTAGGGTTGCAGAGCAAGCTTATGAGAGCCTGCTTTAATTTCAGCGAGGATCTGTCAAGCTGTCTCATCCTGCAGCCTGGTGGCTTAGTTCCAATAGCAAATGGCGTTTTCAGGAGTGTTACAAAAGCGGTTGAGCCGATCCTGCCTGCTGAGAGGAGAGGGTCTTGCTTGCCCCTCCGCTGGCACCGGGCCTGTGGTCCATCCCTTGGGCTCTCTGAGCTGGCCGCACCCACGCGTGCAGTAAAACACGACTCCTTTCCCCCACTCTCAGATTAGCCTGGGCTTTCACCAGTGGTTGGATGGATTTTCTTGGCTTGCTCCTACTTCAGTAGGTGTTTTTCTGTCCAGATGGAGAACATAATTGCCTTACCTCGTGTGTTTCTTGCTGCTGTATGTGGGTTACCTTTGTTTTCGCATCAAGTTTTGAATACCTGGAGGGGAAGGTTGTTGTAGGAACGTTTTGAGGTCTCTGTCGTCTTGGGGCCTTGTGTGCTCTCCATGGCCATCTGGTACCGTTTGGTCCTGGAAGTGTTTCCAGCTGGTTTGTGCTATTTCCGTGCATTGTTTTCTCCTTCTGAACTTTTTATGCAGAATATGCCATCTAGGTTGGCGTACTTCAAACTAAATGAAATAGTCTGGGTTTTATCTCCTGAATATCAAAGCGAGTCTTCTTTGAATGCAGATTAGGATCTCCCCAATGAAAGCTATCATCTAAGCCAACAGTTGCTAGGCTTTCACAAAGACTTCAGTGGTTCATGAACCTAAAAATCTGCTGCACCATCGGTAAACAACCAACGGGAGATGGGTCTGGAGGAGTTTGGCACAGCTCTGGCTGATTGACATAGGCCTTTTCGCTGCACCATCATGCGCTCGTAACTTTTGCCATGGTAAGGAAGCAGCTTACTGTCTGAAAGGCCTGCTTCAACATAAATAAATAAATCCCTCTGAAATCAGCTTGACTGCTAGTGTTGGGCAGCTCCTCTGCTTTCTCGTATGCAGATCTTATTAGGCAACAGCTGCGGTCCCGCTGCCAGTTTTCCTCTGCAGACTGAGCCTGGGGGACCGCTCGTTAGCTCCCTGCCCGCCCGCGAGAGAGGAGCATGTAAAATTAATACACGAAGAAAGGGCCGCAGTCTGACACTGCGGGAATGCAGGTGGGCTGGAGCGATGCGCGGGAATTAAACTAACGTGCCAGTCGTGCTCTTCGCAGGGGGCTGGCTGCTCTGTGCAATTGCAGTGTTTTCTGGTATAATAATCCCAGTGGGTTTTCACCAAGTCTTTCCAGCTCTTTCCGCGGATGGAGCCTTTAATAGTGTGGGTTTTGTGGGAATTTTGGTGAGTAGTTTGTGAGAATTTTGAGATACAGATGGGTGTTCCCTGCCTTCGGACATTGGAAAAGATTTCTTTGTGAACACAGCATGGCATTCGCTGCTCCTCCTGTGCGACGGTGCAGTGTCAAGAGGGTCATTTCCCAGGGACAGTGTCTGCAGCTGGCAGAAATTTCTGTGCACTTTGAAATTTTGAGATCCAATCTCGTGGTTGTGCTGTCAGTATGGAGCCTTCTTATGGCACTCCTTTATTTTTCTTTAAGGGCTGAAATTTTAATATTGATTCCGGAGTCTGTATTCAGCTGTTTTACTCGGAAAATAGTCATTACGTGTGCGTTGGGAGAAAGTTGATCTGCTGTTGTGCGTGGGCAGCGGAGGGTAGCATGTTCCCGTGCAGCTGTGACAGTCCGACAGGTCCCGCCACCCCGGGGATCATCCCTCTTGCCCTGTCCTGTTCTTGTAACAAATCTGTTTTATCTGAGATTAAGTGAAATCAACCAGAACACAAAAAAAAAGGTAGCAAGATGTTCCAGAAGCAGCAATTTATTTAAAATTTTGAAATTTAATGCCAAAGAAAACAAGTATTTCATATAGATGCTGTTGCCAGAGCCCTGCTAAAATGCATTTATTCTCATGAGTACTTTATCTGAATAATGTTTACTAGGCAGGAAATACGGAATCTTTTTTGCACCTTTTTTAACATTTATCTTCAGAACAGGTGGAACAATAACCGCTTAATAAGGGTGTTTGTCTTAAATGCAGCTGTTCAGGAGGCTATAGAATAAATAAATCTGAGACTAAGCAAAAGTCAGCTTAGCTACAGGGAAGACGAGAGAAAAAATGGGAACCCAGGTCTCATTTTCACTGGTACTGGTCTACATCACTGTAATGGTGCGAGTGCCTCGAGGGGGTTACAAATGTGATATATTTACCTTGGAAGGGTTTTGTATGCTTCTAGCGAAGCACGAAGCAAGGAGTAAATGAGCGTTAGGCTTAAAAACTGCCTGACGGACTTTATATTTCGTCAGCTGTACCACTTGGTAAGTACTGTTTTTAGCGGTCATCTTTCTTGCAACATGCTATGTAATGATTTCTGAATTTCTGCGTGTCCAGCTGCATTATGCTGGTTTGCGGAAGTCAGATTGCACGGTGCCACCCCTATTGCATGCCAGCGCGTCTCTTCATACAGCACTTTTTCGGGTGGAACCTGCCACTCTCCACAATGCTGGCAGCTCACTGGTGTAACTCACTTACCGAGTGATTGCTGCTGAATATGCAGTGGTCCGTTCTGTATTGGAACGTTTGACATCCCTCAGGCCCTAACAACGTCGGTACGTACCACGGGGGTTTGGTGTTGCAGCTGTAGGACTTCAGAAGTCCCTTTCTTGTCTGTTTACCCCATCTCTCTGCTGAGGTGTGCCTCGCAAATAGTCGTGTTAGTGCAGCTGTTTGTGGGGCTGTAGTGTGAACTGCATCCTTGAAATGTATCCCTGGGGCTGCAGGGGTTCAGCACAGCCCCAGCAAACAGTGGTGCTGGCACGGCGAAAGAGCTCAGGTGGGTGTTTCTAAAGGCAGATTTGCTGCCGATGCCCACATACATATAAGTGTACCCTTTGAGGGAAAGAATAATTGTGTTGTAAAACTTGCTGGCTTTAAAGACGAGTGATCGTTGTACGCCAGTCTCAAAGAGTTTGTCCTTCAGAGGCTCATTCCCGTTTGTTTCGGTATGAGAAGCGCCTTGCCAAGAGGTGCCTCCTTGCCCTGCGCTGCGGGAGCCGCTGGCTGAGCTGCTGGGATTGAACTTCGGCGATAATCATTGGGTGGGACTGGTTGTACCGGAGCGAAGCGTGTACAGTGACGAAACGGACCTGAAATTGTTGTTTGTGTTCACAAAACACAAATTGGAGGGTTTGCTTATTAGCGTTTAATACACAGAGAGATGTAAAAAGACCCTTAAGCCTGATAGCGGAGATTTCTTTGTGCCCAAAATTTGTGTTTCTAAAAAGTAGTCCTTAGGTCTGATGGCATTTCGGTTGACTCTGGTCTGCAGAGGTAAAGGAGAACCTTTGAATACTTCAAGGGGGCTTGTAACAAAGATGGGGACAAACTTTTTAGGGCCTGTTGCAATAGCAGAATGATTTTAATCTTAAAGAAGGTAGGCTTAGAGTGGGTATAAGGAAGACATTTTTTACCGTGAGGGTGGTGAGACACTGGCACAGGTTGCCCAGAGCGGTGGTAGATGGCCCAACCACGGAAACATTCCAGGTCAGGTTGGCTCTGAGCAACCTGATGGAGTTGAAGATGTCCCTGCTCACTGCAGGGCGGTTGGACTAGACAGCCTTTGAAGGTCCCTTCCCACCCAAACTGTTCTATGATTCTGTGAGAACATTGTGGAAACCTAACCAGGGCTTGGGGTTGCTTCTGGTTAGTGCTGACCTTAGAAGAGGCAGGTTCCTTCAAAAGAGAGAGCTTCCACCCATCGAATATGTCTGTGGCTGAAAGCTATGTTACAAGCAGCTGGAAGATCCTCTTCAAACTTGTGTTTGTTGCAAAATCTTACCACGCCCAAGGTTAGTGTGGGCCTTCTCTCCTCGGAGAGATGGAATAAATGCTCCGAGCACTTTATTTGTTGGGTTCGGTTTGGCTTTTTAACCAATATATATGTTTACATTAGGGCTTTGTCAGCAGTTGAATCTTGCCGTGTTGGGGGTTTTTGTTGTTGTTTTGTTTGGTTTTGGTTTGTTTTCCTCCATACAGCTTTCAGGTGTGTTTCGGTCCTTGATCAGGACATGGCAAACTCTTAAAGAAAAACTAACATTGCAATTTGTAAACTGAAAATGGCACGGACACTGTAGAAACCGCTCGTCTTATTTTGTCCGCTCTTTCAACAAGGAACACATCGAAAACTTGTTCAGGAACCTTCTTTCCCCCAGTTTCTTCTACACTTTGTGCATTTAATAGCTTTATTGTATGAGTCTCCTACTGTTTTTCAGTTGTTTAAGTGAGGAGCACTGATGTTTCCCCTATAAAAGAAGAGAATAGACTAGGGGGCAGGTGTTACAGCTGAAATTACCTTTTTAATTATCCAGATTCAAGATGATTGCATCTCTTTGCAAATAAAAACCAAAGATACAATAGGTCATTCACGTTACGGCCTTTTTTTTAATCACTTTGCAGTGGTTGCGTTTTGTACAAGCAAAACTAAACCAGAAACTTTCCTGATAACTTTTGAGGGGCTGAGCGAGGAGGCGTGTGTAGAGTGACATGAAAAAAGGTTAGGGAGGCTAGGAGGAATGTCCACATTTAATTTTGGTTTGGAAAAAAGGGTCTCTGAATTGTTAGCACTCCAGGATCAAGGAACTAAACCTTCCCAAACCCTGTAGAGCTGACAAACCGACCCAAACTAAACCAGTACACCATCTGGAAATGATTCTCTGCTTCATTCTCTGTATTGCTAGCGTAATGAAATAAAAAAAATTCAGCTCTTTGTAATTGTTAAGTTTTGTGTTGCAGATGCGTTCTAGACTTTGAGAAGGATTGTAAAGGTTTTGCTGTGATTTTCGTGCTCTGAAGAAAACCTCTGTGTCCTTGCTGCTTTGGTTGAATAGAGGAGCGGCTTGCAGCAAGACGTCAGCTTTTCAAACCACTTCTATGTGAATTAATAGCTCGTGGTTGTGAGTGGGTGGAAATTGGATGCAAATATATGAAGAAATATTGAATTAAGATAAGCAACTGGTGATTGCTGTGTTTATCGAATAGAATGCTTTCGTAAATTGTTTTAAACTTCTGTGATTATCCTTAATCTTCAGATGATACGCTCAGATATTTCTTGGCTGGCTGCTGCATACTCGAGGAGGATTTGGTTAGCATTCCGTATGTTTGTAGTTTGATGCGAAGGTCACCACCTTGTAATTCTTAACATGTGGAACAGAGCGCACACTGCGGTGCGTTTTCTGTCCGGATAATTTTTGTTTTTATTAGCTAATGCTCATACCGAAAACTTCGCTTTGTGGATGAGAAGGGAAGAGCGACGGAGGAGGGAGCTGGCGGGAGCCAAGTCTGGCATACAGGGGCGAGGGACGCTGCAAAGGCAGGGATGTCGCCTGGAAATGTAGAAGACACAGATGTGAATTGGTGGTGTTTACTTCGTACTTAGTGATCTTGTTATAATTGCCACATCATAATTTTTACTTTAAAAAAAATATATATAGCATGAAGGTCTGTAAATCCAGCAGTGGAAGATACAGCTGCTTCGTATTGCCACTTGTTATTCATTCGTTTGCAAGTGCAGGGAGAAGCAGGAGCACACCATATTGTTTAAAACCGTGATTTAGTGTGTTATGAGACGCTAGAGAAAGGACTTTGCCTTGCATGGGGATAAAGCTTTCAGAATTTTCAGGAGATTTAATTTTTCTTTTTAAGAAATTCAATACTCTGTGACTTCTTCCTAACCCTGAAATTTGTGCCATTACTTCCTCTCACTGTGCTTCATCGTATCTAGTTTAGGATGGACACCACTTTTTGCAATCTTTTGAACTTTTACATTGCCTGATGCTTTTGATTTTGCAACCTTAGCCTTGTGTTTGTATCCTCATGATGTTTAAGAGTGAAAAGGTATAGAAAGAATTAAGGTCAGGCTGGGGAGGTGAGACAGAAGTGTGGAGCTGTTTTCAGCGTAGGTCTGTTGGTTCCCAGTGTCTCCATGTAGCAAATTCTGTGTTGTGAAAACACACGTTTAAATTGTGCCGTGGAAAGCTTTTGGAAACTAAAACACAGATTGCATGCTGAAACAAGGACGTAATGTTAATTTGTGGGTATTAGCAATTTATTAAAGTTAAAATTTATTCTTTAATTTCTTAAGATGAATTATCAGTATCAGTGTAATGAAAAATTTCTTGCCAATAAATCTCCCCCCCACTTTCTGTCTGTCAAATACTGATACCAGTGTAGTAGTAACTTGACAACAGGAGTATTTATTCCCTGAGTAGCATTAATCTACTTCAATTCTGTCTACATCCAAAATAACATTAATGCCTTTGTTCCTCCTTGGTGTCTGAACTTGCTAATCCTGATACCAAAGTGGATTACAGTGTCACTTCTATGCGTTCAGATGGATGTGCAACACATAGATAATTGCACAGAAAAGCAAAAGAAAGGGAATTTATTTAGGTTGCTGAGCTGGAGGTGGTCTCTATACAGCTTTAAATCCCTAATTCAATTTCAGGTTTGTGTGCCGAATGTGGCTCAGCAAGCTCGTGGCCTTGCTTCATGCTCAGCTTTAACATCCGAAGCTGTGCTTCCACCAGAGTAGTATTTTGATGCCTGTTCAGCGCAATTCATCATGTGTTCATAAAGAGTGGAATTATTATATAACACTTAAAAAAAATTACAGGTTTTAATAAAATACTGTTTGTTCTAATGCAGCAGCGTGTAGCAGATACAGGCTTTTTGTTGCCACCTTGTATTTCTGAATTTGATAAAATTTAACAAATGAAAGCTTGGGTGATGTAGTGGAAATGAAGTAAAAACTATTTTGAGGAAGAAGCTGACATCAAACATTCTAATTTGAAAAGCCCTTTCCCTGATAAATGTTTTATGTGCACTGAAGCATCCTCAAAAATTAAATATGAATGAATAGTAGGAAACCTAACAGTACTATGAAACATTGAGATTTTATGATTTCAAGTGCAAACGTCTGCCTAGGGATTCTTGATTATTTTTAATGAAGGTGACACTGTACACATGATCAGCATGAGTGCTTAAACAAGAGAGTTCATGTAAGTAGTATCTTCTGAAGGAAAGCACAGCAGAGATTTATTTTGAGTAAATGAGCAGCCTTTTCTCCAGAGGTTCCAAAGTATTTTATTTAGACCAAGTTAAACATGAGTTGAGATTTAAAAAAAGGTCAAATAATTCTCTTCTGTTTTGAAACAGAAATTGTCCTGTGCTCATTTACGAGGAGCAGTGGAGCTCGCTTGGTACTTTGTAAGTGTTTTGTGAAAAAGCAGCTTGTAATAATATTTACAGAAGGAATGAAAAATAGCAATTACCTCTGTCATGGTTTTAGTTTTGACAGTGTGTGTGCACATGAGTCCTTTTTGATCTTTTTAATAGGTACAGCCCAGCTGGCAATGACATCATGTCATAAAAGGAATTAATACTACCATTATAAATTTCCTAGGTTGTCTTTTTCTGAAAAGTTGGTTCCGTCCAGTTTAAATTCCTTTTTTACAGTGGAATTCCGCTCCCAAATTCAGTTGTCTGCTTCATTCCTCCTGTGCTTGCGGTGTTGTGCGACGTCGACCATAAATGACAAGATCGTGTAAGGAGCCCAGGACTGTGCTTGTACGTTTGTAGCAGTTATGTTGCACGTTTTCCGTATGTTTTTTAGGTTGCAAAACGTGAGTTTGGTGTCAGTCAGTTCTACATTTTGATCAGCGGGTGAATATTCAGGTTTTCTTAGAAAAAGAGCGTGCTTTTTTCTCTTTTGGTAACCTCTTAAAAAACCAACCGATCAAGCAAACCCCACAACACCCTTTGCAACCTGCAGTATTCCGGCTCCTTTTCTCAGTGTTTTCACAAAGAAATGGAGCTTTAGAAATACATAAGAGTATTTTCAAAGGGCCAAAGGAGCGCTGTTACTGCCTATTGTCATCCCTTTAGGATTAGAGGAGGAATTCAGGAAATGGAGAACAGGTGATGGCTGCTCAGTCTGCACCATCTATGTCTGCAAACTCAAGTATAAATGAGAAGAATTAGTCTGTGTACGTCTTTTAAAATAATTCTGTCACTTTTGAGTGAGTGAAAAGCAACGTATATATACAATACCTATATAATATTTTTGTTCAGTGTTTTGCGTGCGTGTATTTGGTGCTCTCATCAAATGATCAACCTTCATTATTGTACAGTGAGTCTATTTTGCAAAGGCTTCTTAGAAACAACAGCTTGCAGAAGGAAGCTCACAGTAGTGCAGGTCTGCTGTAGCTGTAGCTGGAAGTAGCGCTTTTCTCTCTTGAAAACTCTAGGGTAAACAGCGGGAGATCTGGGACAGCCCCAGCAGAAAACTCCTCCTGCAGTGACTCCGAGGGTGTATGGCTTTAATGTGAAACCACAGGAATCTGACCGCATGGCAAAGAGTATCCCATACATCGAAATAGCTGCAAAAAGATATTCCACTGACTGAGGAAAAGGTGCCTGTGTAGAAACTAAGCAAATCCTGCGTTGTAACCTGGAGCATCATCTTCAGACAGGTGAAACGCCTTTAGAGATTTGCAGCGGTAGAAATTCTTACACATATCAACTGCTAATTTGTGGCATCCATTTTCGAACGCAGAAATCATTCAGATGTTGTTCATCTCAGTATTGTTAATCAGCAGCTCATCAGCAGAGTACATACTCTGATTTTTAAATTGAGGTTCAGTCTAGTTTCTTGCTGCTGACTGT
>VZSC01008093.1:622655-642120 GCA_013398225.1 Steatornis caripensis | reverse complement strand
GCTGCTGACTGTTTGAAAGAAAAGTGTATTTATAATAATTTCAGCAAAACTAGCTTTTAGAAGGCCGAAATCTTTATTTTTATTTAGGAAATACTGTAGGCTGTCCTACATTATGAGTGACACTATTGTTTTCATGGTGTCTATTTATTATATTTATTTAAGATGATAAATACTGGTTTGCCAATATTCAAGTAATTAGAGCAACAAATTAGAAATTAGACATCCTGGTTTGTGTTCTGATTTTTTCATAAGCCTTTTATGCTACTAGTCGTCTTGTGTCGAAGCACGAATAATGCTAAAGTTGCTGTTGTGGCAAGAGAAACAGGCAGAGCCGCGGTTGTTTTCATGTTTTGAAGCCCTGCTTAAATAATGACTCCCCGAATAATGACAACATTTGGCAGGGAGTCTTGGAGACCAATATAGTGTCTACGAAAATTCGTACTTAAATGTCAAGTCACGGACTCTGTTTAACTGAAATAATTGCGTATACCTGAATGGCCCCTGCCTGAACGCTGTTAATGTTAACTGAGCTTGACCTGTCTAGGGTTTGTCATGTGGAGAAACAGACACGTGGGTGATCCTGTAGGATGTCTGTGTCGGAGAGACCCGGGATAAACGTGGAAAAGGGAGCTGTGCCACAGAGCCATCTCTTTCTTTATTAGGAAGACTTCCTTTGTGAAAACAAAGAACGAACGCTAGAAAGTGCAAAAGCTCTTTCGCTTGGTGCCAGGCGCACCTCAGTCTGGGGCAGGTCCCTCTGGCCCGAGCCCTCTCCATCTCAGCAGCTGCCTCGGTGGAACCGTCCCATCTTCTGGGACCCGCAGTCAAGGACCCCGAAGCCCCATCCTTGGGTTGCAACCTCGTCCGCTTGTAAAACAATGAGGGTGCAAGATAAAGGACTCTTCTTTGCAAAACATCTCATGATTTTTTGCTCCCGAAGGCTGGATGTAGAAATTCTCATGGGATGGCTTGGCAGCAGTGCTACGGAAAACACTGGGGCGAGTTTTGCTCTTCTTCAGCGCCTTTCCTCATTAAATCTGGAGCTTTCTCTCCCTTTTCTGGGTTGGAATCTACTCTGCTCTTGATTAACACTGGAGGTTTTGTTTGAGTTTTGGTGGTTGTTTTGTTTTTTTACTCCCCCTCTTTCATGTAAATGATGTCTTGCTATTTTGCTTGCTTTTTTTCTTTTTTAATTAGAAGAATAAATGCTTGCATTCATGCACAGATTGCTTTGAAGTGCCGTAGGAATTCAGTTCACGAGCCTCTCCTTGGTCTCACTCTTTAGGTTGGGTTTTTTTTTTTTTTTTTTTTATGAACCGTTAACGTCTTAGGGCTCTGTTCTTTCCAGAAGATTGCATTTGTTTTCTGCGGGTTGCTCTACCTCCTTCTGTGTCCCGAGATAACAAGTTAAACACGAGGAAGAACGGTTAATCCGCCAGCTCCCATTGAGCGTTCCTGCGAGGTTTTGTTCGTGGAGAGGTGACTCATGCTGGACCACAGCTCTCTGAAAGAACGAGGGGAAAAATAGTCCTAGGGACTAACTGACCTCTCTGTTCGGCAGGAGCCAGCTGAAGGTGGGTTGCTGGATGCCGTGGGGCAGCTCTGCTCCTCTGGCCGTTGTTCTGCAGAGCATGGGGGTTATCTCTGACCTTGGATGAGCCCTAACGATTCACCTGGAAAAGTGAGTTAGCAGTTTCTTCCAGAGATCATCATTTTTGCTTTACTGACCTAGCAATTATTTGCTGCTCGGCATCTATACGTTATTTTTTGGGGTCCAGGATAAAACGTTTACTTCTGTTGTAGATCTGTTTAATCTTGTTGATAGGGTCACCTGGACTGCTGGCTCACAAAACAGAACGGGGAGAAGTTGTCAGGTAATTTAGTCCATTAGTGTGCTTGCTCCCTGAGTTCATTCTACCCTTGTTTTGGAAGCAAGAGGAGAAATACCCTATTTCCAGTGCTGGTTGATGGGTAATTATCTTTTCATTAGCAGCTAAGTATAGTGAAACGTTGTTTCCTAAAGCTCACAGAGAGTACCACGGGATTTCAAATTTCAAGGTCAGAAAGAGTGCAAATTAAACCAAATCCTTCCTGCTTTTGTAAGCATCTGGTGATCGACCCATGGTTTTAGTGTGGGGGTCACAGCTCTGGGACTGGCACCGTGTCCTCAGGGAATCAGAGAGTGGCTGAGGTGGGACGGGACCTCTCGAGGTCCTCGTGCCGTGTTCGGCAGGGGCACCAGTCCTGTTGGATTTGGGTACTTCAGAGATGGGGCTCCCCAAGTCCCTGGGCACTCTTCCAGGAGCACACAGCGTTCCCTGGCACATGAGCGTGCAGACGTAGGGAGTGTTTTGCACATGTAACGTGTGCTGCTATGAGAGCATGTTCCTGCACACGTGCTCTGGCTGCTGCTGCCCTGGATACCATTTCCACTTCGTGTTCGTAGGCAAACACGGATCCTTTCCCCATCCGTACACCTTTGGCTCCCACAGCCGCTGCATAAACCAGATTTGGTTTGAGAAGTGTTTCGGGAGGCTATGTCTGCAGGTGGGATATAGCCCCAGTACCTGCAGCAATTATTTCTTTCTAACTCATAAAATATTTTGACGTTAAGCTGGAAGATTATTTAATATATATGCCATCCTGTAGATCTCCGTCAAGAGCTTGATTTTCTAGCCACAGCACCAAAACCAGCCGTGTGAAAATGGGGAAATGAGTTAACCCGCGCAGCTCAGCAGCCGGTGGTATCACCCTCTGCAGGCATCGCTGCTCCGGGCCACGCGCCGTCGTCGGTGTACAAGTCTCGAAGTGCTTCGTCGGGTTTGGTGAGGTCTTGTACCTGAGAGGTAGCGTGCCTGAACTCACCTCTGCGTGGGCAGCACGAGGGCGTCAAGTTTAAGTCGATTTTAAGCCCTGGGTCAATTTGAAATGCAACAGTTATTTTCAAATAACTTTACATCCAGGTTAGAGAGAATGATTAAGATAATCGATGTAAAGTGGTTATCTACTTGAGTTAATTTTTTAACTTTTAAAATTTAGTTGAGAAATTAAACCTCCTAAGAATTTAGGAGTGTGAAGAATTGCTCCCGCTCCCTTCCACTTGAAAAAGGAAGGGTGTGGATTATATCAAAGAAAAACAATGCAAATGAGGTGTGTAAACAGGTGACCTTAAAACTCTTCTACTTAGTCATACAACTAATATTATAGCATGAGAGTACTCTTGTACTTCTTATTACAGACACTGACTCATACTGGAAGGGCCTTCCCATACAGACAGTATCTTTCAGGTTGTCGCTTCTGTTATTTTTCTCTTGAAAAAAAGCGAGAGTGCCTTGCATGGGAACAGCTGAGAACTGACTGCAGCGTGCATTAAGGTTTTAAACTTTTGTGTCTTTAGGGTGCAGGCAATATTAGTTATTGTTAAGAAGTGCCTCAGCAGCGTTTGCAGGGGAAGGCTGTTATCATGGTATTTATCATGTGCGTGTTGATGGTTCTTGCTGAGAGATCCTGAAAAATGATAGTCTTGGACATTTAAAGAAAACAGTTCTGTAATTATGTTAGCATCAGCCCATTCATTTTATGCACAGAAGTTTAGTGTCGTGATTTATGATCTATAAATTCCTATGTTTAAGCTTGTCGTTCTTAGATTTTTTTTTTTTGCTGTTTCAAGTCGATCTTTTTAATACCTCATGGCAGCCTTAGTGTTCCTGTGCTGCAGCGTTTCTCCAAACAAACCACAACAGCTTCTGCCTTGATTGTGTTAAACAGATCAGGAAACAAAATCACGTGCTCTCAGTGTGTGTGTCTGTATGTCCCTTTGTTTTTTGGGTTTTTTGACCTTGCTGTAAAATTACACAGTCCTAGCTGGAATGTTACATAAATTGAACCGTGGGTTTTTTGTGCTTACTTGCCGTATATTGAATTCATGACCAAATTGGACAAGCACAGGTAATTATACCAAAATTATATCAGGCTCTTTTGGCTGTAGCGTTGCATTTGTTTACATGTATTGGTTTGCTGCTTAAACCTTTCCCCATTTTTAGTGAGCCGTTTTGAGAGGAGCTTGAAAACAAACCAGAACATCAAAACTCAAAGTTCTGCCAATAGAATGAAGTTTCAGGTCGATTTTGCTCCCGATAAATGCTCAAATTTACGTTTACTTTAAAGGAAGAGGACCAATAAAATGCAGCGAGTTGAAAAATGTCCAGTAATCAAAAAGTTCTTAACCTGAAAAAAACCATATAAATATTTTAAGTTTCACATCCTAGAGGCTGGAATGAGGAATAAGCGTAGGGAGAAAAAATCCAATCCTATTGAGAGGACCATCTGCTTTATATCTTAAGGTTGGGTAGCATGACTTTCCTTTTTCTGAAACACTGCCATATACATTGTCATGAGTATAACCTTAGTCAAGTTACATTGGCTAAATGAATAATCTTTTTAACATGTGGAACTAATTTTCTTAGGGTATTTTCCTCTCTTACTCTTTTTTTCCTCCCTCTTCTCTGGTCCCTTGAAAAAGAAGACAAAAAAATCCGCTGGTTCTTGATTGCATTTTTGGCAGGTACTCAGTTTTCCATAGTTTTCTCTCCTTGCAAATGCCTGAAGTATTCCGAGGAAACACATTTATAAGTATTGTGCTCTACTTCGACTCTTTTCAAGCAATGCCGTACCTGCTTACCATCTCCCCTTCTGAATGTGGCTTGAAACAATCCCAAAGGCTTTTACCTCCCACAGGTTAGTGATAGTAGATTAATTATAAATGCTAACTGTGATGCTTTCTACCAGCGAAATTAAGATCAAACCTGAGTACCAGTTCTTCTGTTGTCCTCTGTGTTGCACAAAATGCTGGCTGCAGACCGGGGAGCAGCCATGCGATGAGCCGGCTCAGCACGTGGCAGAAGGTAACGGTAGCTTGACTTGTAAATAGTGAGGTGGTAAGCAATCCTCATTGAGATAAAAATTGGGAAGAGAGACGATGTTTTCCTGCTTAAAACCTTCTCAAATACTGGGGAATGTATGCACCCATGAAGTGTGTGTATGGGCACGCACGCTTGCATCTTGAGTGCCAGGAGGTTGGGTGTTCACTTTGTTTGTGGAAAAGCTATGTCTGATAGGCTCGGGTTTTTCTCAAAAAAAAATTTTTTTTTTTTTTCACAAATTCCTCCTCATTCCAAGTAATCATCTTGTGTAAATTTTATCTGTAAAGTAAGCGAAATCATTTAAACGGAACTGCCAAAGGAGTCTTTCAAAAGATGATGTGGTTTAACAGCGCTCCAGCAACGTAGATAATTGAGCACAGACCAGTTTGCCGATTAGTGACGTAGAGAGAGCTTCTCTGAGCAAAATGTCCACGGCAGGAGATGAACTGGGCCAGGACAGCAGAATCACAAACTGTGTGAATCTTTGCATTTCCTCATTTTTAATTGAAGATGCTGCTCGTGGTGCTGGCTCGCCGAGGAGAGGCTGTCTCTGCTGGGATGCTCACGACAGCACCGACGTGAGCTCAGCTTGTGAGCCCTGTGTCGCATTTCTCTTTGCCCATCCAGTAAAGGTATCTGTTCCGGCTTGGCTAATAATGTACTGAAAAAACATTAAGTAGTTAAATCCTTCCTGAAAAATTCTTCTTTTCTGAAACCCACAGAAAGGCATTTGCAGTGTGATGTCAGGATATTCCTTTTAGTCGTGTAGCTGCCGCGTCTGTCCCTGCGCTGAGCGGCGTCTGCAATACCAGGCTGCTGCCGTCATTGCTCTCGTCCCACCGGGTTTGCCTTTTGCTGTGTTCTCCGATTTACTTTAGCTTCTTATATGTATATTGTAAATTCTTAGAGAAAAACACAAAGCGTGTCCTTGATCTCATGGGGACCCACTATTTGATGTTTCTCGATTTTAGAGAATGGTAGCAAAACACAACGTGATAGGGCTTCAGACACTGCAAAAATAAACTCCAGCCAGAAGCCACAGGTTTCCCTCAAAACAATCTCACTCTGCCAGTTTCGTCAGAAAAAGGATTTGTTTTCTATTTGTTTGCTCACCGCTTTTTAAAACATTCACCTTTAAAATAAGAAACAGACCCTGGTTAGTAGCTGCTTGAAGTTTAAAAAGTATTGCAGGCCTGCTGAGCTAGTATTGCGTATATTTGACACGTGTACATTTTGCCACTGCTGTTCTGCATGCTTTCTAAATATTGTCGTTTTTTTTCATTCTGTCGTTACCCAAAGATGACAGGTAACAGCATTCTACACCCTAAATCTTCTGAAAGCTGGGGTTTTTTTTCTTTTTAAAGTCTTGAAGTGTAGATGCTAAAACAGCTTCAATAGGTTTACAGCTTAGTGGACATTTTGCTAATCCTGTATTTGTTTTTCCTGATTCTCTTTGTCTCTAAAAATGTTATTTTTGTCTCTAGGGAGATGGGTTCTTATCTCATCTGGCAAATAAAGTGGTGCGCAAATGATTGACCGCTCTGCAGAGCAGTTGGCGCTTGTATTTGGTTGGGGACCTTGGAGGTTTGGGGGTGGTGGCTTTTTTTGTTTATTTTGCTGCAGTGCTGACGGTCAAAGGGGGGCGGCTTTCCAAGTGTTTTCTCACTGCCCTGCATTGCTGCTGAGTTTATTTGAATCTCGAGTAACGGAGTGAACAAGTCAGTTAATATTTCACTTTTTATGCTAAGCTTGGTTTCGAGTCATCTCCCAGATTTAAAACTGAGTTGCCTTTGGCTTCGAATTGTGAATAACAGTCTCCTAAGCCTTGTTTTGGCACACCACGAAGCTAAACCTGAGCTGCCCCTTATCTCCGGCTTGCTGGGAAACCCGACTCCTTCCTACCCGGGGATACGGGTTTGGGTGCTGTGCCCATTCATCACTGTCAGACCCCACCTGCAGGAGGCATTAGGCGGTGTGGCCCAAATCGTCCCCGTCCCAGCCCCAAGGACCCCTGCCCTTGGATCCTCTCATCGCTTCCCGATTTATCTCACTGTCCTGGTTTGAGCTAGAACAGAACCGATTTTCTTTTTCTTTATTATCAAATATTTGTCCTGTAGTTCAAAGCTAAAAGTGAGGCACCAAGAAGCACTTGTTTGCAGTTAAAGTCATTGAAGGATATATCTGGATACCACAGAGGAATATTTTCTAGGAAGTCGCAAGTGCTTTGAACCAGACAGATAATTAAGGAGCTTGGGAAAGCAAGCTTCTCTAATATGTTTAAAATGTGCATTTGTAAAACAAACGCCAGGTTTCTCAGGACTCCATCCAGGCTACGGTCATCCTCTGCAGGCTTGTAGGGGACACGTCGCTCAGCTCTCCTGAAGTCTGCGTGTCTCCGAGCTCTCACGGATCGCCAGAAATCCTGCGGTGGTCCCTGCGGATGCCATGATCTTCTCTTTCTAGGCTTCTGTTTGCATAGCTAAATGCGGGCGCCGTGTTCCATAAGGGAAGGTGGGGATTAAGAGCATGAGCGATGTGCTGAGCATCGTGCTGCAGGATTCAGGTGTTGCTGGAGGTGCAGGGGCCCCGGGGATGGCGCAGGGCTTTGTGCTCACCCTCTGCCTGCCCTTCGGAGTTTAAACACGAGTATAAAGCAGCAAGCGATAGTTAGAGCCAACCAGACGAGTGTTATTTCTCTCTGAGCATCTCAAGTGTTTAAGTAATTTGCAAAGAAAATTACACTTTCACTGACTTTCTAATTTAGACCTGGCAAAATCTGGAATGAATGTTATTTCTAAAAATGCAGACACTTCAGAACTCCTAAGGTTTGAAGAAGTTTTGAGTTCTATTGACTTCTTAATATTGTGCTTGAAAACCGATGCTTTCTGGTGTAAGCAGCTGAACTGAATCAGGCAAGGTTTGCTTGCCATGCTGGGTGAGCTGTGGCAGCACAAAGGGGAAAGTTTTAACAAAATGCGGGTTTCTAAACCAAATCTTGAAATTTAGTTCAGAGTTCGGACTGGGGGAGAAAGGGGGGGAAGTTACTTTTGTTTCCATCAATTTTTTTAAGTCAGAAAACTTTGTGGAAATCTGCTTGGTGAAAGCAAGCCGTTGGAGTAGTTGAAGCACTGTGTGCACATGTAGGTGTGTTGCAGCACGTGTGGGGTTGGAGCACGACTGTGAAGCAACTGTTCTCAGCCCAGTACCTAAGATAAGTAGTGAACAGCATAGAACACGTAGTTTTGCCCGCTGCTGGGTGCTACAAGAACAAAGCTGCTGTCTTTTTTTAAAGATGTCGGGTTTAAAGAAATTTGAGAATTCCTGAGAAAATTAATCTTTTTCGCATAGTTGAGCGATGCCCAGCAAGAACCTGAATATTTATAAAGATTATGATAAACTTCAGATAGCTGATGGTAGCAAAAAGAAGGGGGCAAATGGAGAAAAATAAAATAAAATGCTGTTTCAGGGCTTGGGGCGGCGTGGTGTGGTGAGGAGGCGCTGGGAGCGGTGGCAGGGACGCACAAAGCTCCGTGTCTGGCAGAGCACCAGCTCGGTGGGGGGAAAGGCTGGAGGCCGAACCGGCGCAGCGGTTGCAGCCTTCGTGCGTTGTGAGAGTGAGTGGTGATGGGTTACGGCAAATAATGCCGGGCGAGCATCTCATTAAACACGTGTGTAATTGTTCCTGTTGGAGCGAAGTTAGGCTGCTGCCATCTGCTAAGCAGATTCAATTAAACAACAAGGGGTGGGAAGAATAAAGTACAGATGCTAACGCGCTGTGTAAAGTACAATGGGGAAGTTCTCCTAAATATTTAGATGAATTTTGTAAGTTTGTGGAGCTGACTTACTCTTGGGACTGTGAAGTTGCCTTAACTTCATTTGGAGGTTGCCACTTCGCTCTGTTTTTCTGCTTAAAGTTAGATCACTTCTTAAGTTAGTGAAATTAGCTTAAATACAACAGGGAGATGTTTTTTGCTTCGGGTGAAATTCTGCAGAGGAGTTCTTGAATAGGGAGCAGATATCTTGAGTAATAGGACAGTACCCAGGTAGGGGCCGAGCAGTCAACGTGTAGCCTCGGGGAGCTCGCTGTGCGACGGCGCGCTTTTTCCTGGGTGGGTTCTCAATCCTTAGTTAGTTTTTACTGTTGGTTTAGGCTCCTTGTTCGTGACGGCAGTTTGGCTGACAGTCTCCTGCTCCCCCGCCTCTCTGACGTGCACGGAGCTTTTAACTAAAAAAGTAGAAGATACCGTAATGTTTTCAAGAACTTGGTTAAATTATAAATCAAGCGAAAATAGGTTACAAACCTAGCCCAGTGGCCAAAGAAATTCCTGCTGTGACTCATATATAACTGTGCATAATGTTCTCTGGCATAATTCTGAAAGTTCATAAACCTGGTTACGTGTTAACGGGGTGGAGGAAGGGGTCAGCTTTGTGTTAAGGACAGAAAGCTCCGTTCTCAGTAGCTGACAGTCTGTTTCCTTCTCGCCCCTTTTGATGTCTGAAGACTAAATGCTGCGTGGAGAGAAAAATCCGATTCATTTAAAACATTTTGCATCAAAATGACATGCTTTAATGTATTCTCTTCTGATGTTTAAATTATCTTTTCATCTCATGGGGCGGGGGGACGCCAGCATGTTTGTAGTTAAAGTGCCCAAGCAAAGCTTGAAACAAAGGTCTGGAACAAGAGGAAGTCTCAATGTACGGGCAGCTTTTAAGAGTAGATGCCTCCTTTTTTTTTTTTTTCTTCCCCTTCTTGGCTCTCTGAGACTTGTAAACTGAGGAGATTTATTGCTGCCCTTCCAAATGCTTCTTTCGAATTAAGAGTTCAAATTTCTGAAATTCCTGCTGTCCTCAGGAGAGAGCGAGCGATGAGGGAAAGTGATGGCCGTAAGTGGAGCAGAGCACACCGAAGGCCTTTTCAGGCTGTGTTTGCCAGTTACGGCTGTGTGTCTCCTTACTGCGAGGAAATCGGCTAAACCTGCATCAAGAAAAACTCTTGGGAGTCTTGGACCTGTGGTTACACTGTATTTGGATGAAATTTAGACTACTTCAGTAGTTGCAGTTATTGCCAATAATTTGGAGAGGTGATTCTGCCTAACGTGCTGCTGCAAACACGAGTCTCGGCGATTTCACAGCTATCACGTCAAGGGAGGGACCCAACGGGGTCTTTATGAATCAGTCCCTCACCAGACGTGGCCGTGCCTACAGATGTTCTCGCTGGTGTCTTGCCGTGTGTTTGACTTAATGCCAATGTATGTGGTATCCACTCCGTCAGTGAAATCCCAGCTCCCCTTGAGGCTGGTAGAGAAAAATCCCCTTGACTTACTATTTTTATTTTTAACGTCTCCTCCACAACGTACGAAGGAGTTCACCCTCTGTGTTCTTTCTTATATCACGGATTTTTGGTATGTTTGAAGTCATAACAGCAGTTCACTCTCTTCCCTACACGATGCGCAGAAGCTCATGTAAGCATCGCACCGGCTGCGATGTTGAAATGCCCTCTCGGACCACCCACTCCCGCGGAGCAGCCAGCGCAGCTCCTTTCTGACTCAGACGCGCTCCCTGTGCCGTTGTTTCCATGGCAGGCGCCGACAGCATTTTTTGGGTTAGGGCTGCGTTTTTGTAAAAAGTGCATAGTGTTGGTTGCAAGCACCCACATTTGCAAGGAAGTGCTAGCATTTTAGTAAGGATCTGCTTGGAAATTTATGTCAGCTTCTATATTGGATGTCTTGCTTTCGCAGAGGATGTTTGATATATGGTGGGGAACTGGCCACTTAATTTCTTAGGAAACCTGCAAACCCTCCCTGCCTTTTGGCTACCCCCAAGCTTGCAGGGATTGGCATGCACCTTAGCAGGAGGGCAGGAGAAAGTTAGAAGACCCTTCATCAAGTAATGGGCATTTTTTTCTGTTTTCCAATGGATGTTATGTTCCTAAATAACCTCAGTGTATTACTATTATGTTGATTGATAATGAATAACCGACACTGTTCTCGTTTTGCATGGTACTGTTCTCTGAAACCTCCAACGCGCTACACAGCCACTGCGTATTGCTGTTGAAACAGATAGCAAAGGAGTATTTTTAGGCACACTTGTAGGTTTTCCAGTGGGGACGGCCCCACTGTCCCTAAGGGGAAGGTTGTCCTTGGAAATGAGAAATCTTGAGAGAGAAACTTGGGTGTATCAGGCAAACCTTTCAGGAATGCCGTTGGTGTAACCCAGAATCCTTCCAACCTTCTTTTTCGGTCTGGAAGCAGAGTATTAACACGGTGTTGAGTGTTTTGTAACCACTGTCAGTAGACAGGGATGGCAGTGTGGCTGTCACGATGGAGGCACTCCCATACCCATGGGAACAGCTGGGAAGCTTTCCCGGGGGAGGACGCAGCTCTCACGTCTATCTTCTGATATGTCCTTTTTTTTTTTTTTTTGGCCATTAGTGAGGTTCGTCTGGTTGTGTTCAAAACCGAGTCTCATTTTTCTCTTTTCCCGATCCCAAACATGTCTAAATTCAGCTCACAGCCTCGCGTGTGTTGGAAACAAGTACTTTCAAAAATAGTTGTGTTGGGTTACATGTTTAGTGCTAGAGAACAGTCATAGTTTGGGCGGGCAGTAGCTTTCAACTGCGAAATATTTTTCTTTAGCACCTAATGTCAGTTTGGTGAATTAACACGTTTTGAAAAAAACTGTTACGTGTTTGCCTTCAAAACCAGCATCTTCACGCAGATCGAGAAACGGGTATATGGAGGTGTGATTCCCCTGGGGTGGGCCTGGCGGTAGGCTTCCCCGGTGAAACGGTCCTTTTCTGACACAGATTTCCTCACGCACGCGCCTTTTGGACCTGTGATATTTGTGACAAAAGGTCTCTTACGCAACGTTTCTGATTTTTCTTGCAGAGGATATTCAACTCCTTTGTGTACACAGAGAAAATCTCGAATGGAGAAAGCGAAGTTCAACAGGTGAGTCCGAAAGCCCCTTCCCACGACCTCCTGCTGCCCACTGGCAGCATTGCAAAGGCAGAGGCGACTTAGAAATTGCAGTCCGTTGGATTTATTGTGGCCACTTCCCTAGTGCCCAGCACATCAGATACCCCATCTCCGTTCATATTCGATTCCATTTATTGTCATATGGGCTGATTATGTGTTTGAGAGTTTTGCGTTGCCATGAGAAGGCTTTCCATCTGCTTTGTGTAGGTTCTTCCCTTAGAAACAAAAGAGCAGAGGCAGAGCTGAGGTCCTCGTGAAGCATCTCACGTTAATTGACTAGTTTTCAGGTTGAAAGTGTCTCTTTTAATATCATTCTAATTCAAGGCAGAAACACTAATACTGTTTATGAATGTGGAAGTGGTATTAATTGCTTTGTGTAAGTACGAGACAGCTACAGCCTTATGCATAACAGTTGTGCTTGAGGTTTTTTGTAATTTTGTGTGGGCTTTTCTTTTGAGAGCACATTTGAACATTTAACTCTTCAATTTAACATCGAGGTAATGTATCTCAACACATGGACTATTTGCATTTTAATACATGCATACGTTTGGAAAATTAATTTTGGATCCATTTTAAAACAGATCAGATAGATCTCGTTTTCTTCTTTAAGAAGTTGCGGTACCAATTCTGTACGCTCACAACTGCACCTTCGTGCTAAATGTGATGAGTTTTGGTAGGAGAGGCAATGGTGGCCCTGCATGGGCAGCCTGGGCGTCGGAACAAAGAACCGGCTTTTCCTTCCAGTTTAAACATGGACTCACTTGCACAACCATCAGCGAGTAACCTGACCTTCCCAGACCCCTATCAAACCAGTTTTAATGTTCAGTAAAAACAAAAGTGCCTCAGAGCAAGGCCCTCCCTGGAGACAAGGGAATTGCTCTTCAGCCTTGCAGGTAGCTCGATTGCGCGTGAGCTGCTGTTGCTGGTTTCCGAGAGCATATCAGTACATTGCATGCTTGTGTGTATTAAAATTGGTCAAACAAATTAACAATCTTAAATTGTGATTACTGTAACTAGTAAAATTCCCAGACTTTTTTTTTTTTCCTTTTCCCAAGGAAAAAGTCAAAGCAGAGCTGGATTTTGAATCTCTGCACACTGTATTTAAGCTTTGGGAGAGTTTGCGTTGGAGAGCAGGGCTCAGCTCCTCTTCTGTTTCTCAAGAAACATGGTGGCTTTTGATGCGATTATGGTCAATGTAGGCACCAAATTAATTTGCTGAAAGCAGTATAGTTCAGGAAAAGTTCCAACAATACCGTGTTTCTGTTAAACAAAAACGAAGTCTTCCGTGTAGAAGCCTTGTCCCATATTGGCATTAAATTGAAGCGTGTAACGATATTAACAGATAACTTTGATAAATATAAAAGCACGAGATTAAAGATCTCATATTTAAATTAGACTGTTAGAATGATGTCGTACAAATTTTAAGATGACTCTCCTGCGAGTGCTATCATAAAAATGGCAAGGTTTATGTTTAGAAAAAACCCAACAAAGTTCACCTTTGGTACTGCTTGTGTCTGTCTTAGATGTTTGGTGAGATACAGGTGGGTGTGGGAAACAACAGAAGAAACCAGAGCAACGCGTTAATCCTAGTGAATTACCCTAATTTTGGTATTAACGCTTGCTTGACCCTGCAGATAGCAGTATCTCAACCCTAGTAATAGATGTTATGCTTTACAGGAGGTCTTTCCTGGCTCTGGTTTGTTAGAAGACGTTTGATGAAAGTTTTTCCTGAATCCTGATCATTTTATGGGAGTCTGTCCTACATACTCTATTTGGCTGTAGCAACACATTTCTGATTTTCAGTCATCACAGTTGAGATCCTCACCTACAATACAAGAGTAAAAATAGATGGGGAAGGGTAAATAAGCCAGGAGGACGTTCCCTCTTCTGGTTTCAATCCTGTCTTTGTTATGCCACCTTTCCCACTTCGCTTCTCGAGTGACTTGTGTTGAAGACTTTCCATGCCTTTAGTAATTATCCGTGTTCTCTCCTGGGTTTGTTTGGCTTCTACTTTATTTTTTTTCCTGTCTTTTTCTTCTTTTTTTATTGAGCAGTCAACCATGTGAATGTCATGACATGGGGGCAGCAGATGTGCTGTTAATGTTGTACTGGTACCCTTCAATTATTTTTTAAATCTCCTTTCTTCCATGAAAGCACCCAAATGATTTTTCTTTTTGACATCCTCTAATTGGAGAAGACATAATTAAAAAGAGGTTATATGGAACTGAGCGTAAGGACATCCCGTCCTCTTCATAGAAGTGGTACCTTTTTTCCACGGAGGTCCAAATACATATGGCTGTGCATTTGAGTAGTTCCTTTTATATCATTGTTATTAATTTATACAATTCTGATGTCTGTTCCTATTACTAATTTGGGCATACATTTTTTTTTTGTTGATGTATCAGTAAAATATTCTAAATAAAATTAAAAAAAAAAAATTGGATTCCCAAGTTACAATCCCATGGAAGAAATCTGCTGCTTGGAAAGGCATCATGCAGTTGGTGATGCGAGGTGGTTGGTTTATGTGGTGCCCAAGGTCGATGTGCGCAAACGGTGATGGTTCGGCGATGCGGACAGGAGATGTGCGCCGTGCTCGGTGTGATGCTGGAGCCCACCGTCCGCCCTCGGGAGGCTTCGTCTTCCCTGTAAGCATGCACAGGTGGGTGCTTGCATGCGAAGGGACCACGAAAGGGTAATTGTCGCGTGACTTTCAAAGGTTTAAATCTGAAACCATCCTGACATCTTAAAGAGTTCGCTGGCTTTGACATTGCGCTAGGGTGACGTTTTTCGTGAGTATTTCTGGGTGGTCTGCACACCGCGAAACGGCCGTGTGGGCTGGATTATATGTATCAGATGGCTTTTGAAAGCCAGAAGTGGTTTTGGGGAAACCAAGAAAGTGGATTAAAACTTCTCAGAAGTATCGACTATCGATTCTTCACTTAGGAAAAGATGCTGCTTGTTTCCCAGCCACAGATGTACGTATTCACCCTAAGTAGATACAAATAACTGTCTAAACACTGTAGGTAGTGTGATGAATTCGGAGCTGTCAGAGGAGAAAAACGAGGCCCTGGTGAAGCATAATTACTGTGGTTAAAAGCTCAACAGTGAAGTGGATAGAAGAATAATTGAGCACTTCTGTTTCATTAATA
This sequence comes from Steatornis caripensis, assembly GCA_013398225.1. Classification (NCBI taxonomy): domain Eukaryota; kingdom Metazoa; phylum Chordata; class Aves; order Caprimulgiformes; family Steatornithidae; genus Steatornis; species Steatornis caripensis. The sequence goes on along the minus strand of VZSC01008093.1, from coordinate 627,072 downwards.
ACCAGGTCTTTTAGCCCTAATGAATCACAAGCAATATAACCCGAGTTTTATGAGTAAGAGCAGTACATCGAACGGGATCGTCTTGAGCAAATGCAAACAAATGTAAGCAAATTAAATCCCCTGTCGCTCATTCCTGATTTTGTCATTCATTAACATTTTCTTAGCAACTGATACCCGAAGGCAATTAATTACGGTTTTATGTCAGCTGGGCTTTTTTTCTGGCAGACCATGGAATTGTTGGGGGGGTGGGTTTAGTACCAGACTGTGTAAATAATGACTTTCAGTTTGTTGAGAAACTGAAAAACTACAGCTGTTGGCCTTCAGGCCTAAGTATTTAATACCCTTGGCTTTCTTCGTGCCACACAAGGAGTGCTTTACCTTTTGACGTTAAACTGCTTACACTTTTAAGGTCTGCAGTTACAGAATTACTATTGTACGTGGCAGATAAAGCCCTTTTTGCTTTGAATAGGTTATTAAAAATTGGATGGCGATTGCCAAAAGTAACTTGGATTCCGTTCCTGTAAGTTATTTCAATACCAGAGGACTCGCATAATATGGAAGTTTCGTGGTGTGAACTAGTGATATAAATAAAATGGAAAACGGTTACTTTTATTAGGGGAAAATCCAAATTAGCCGTTTTCAGGGAAGTCAGCGTGTGTTCAGCGTCTTGCCAAACATCTGGTTTCTGTGGTATAAGAGAATGTGAAACTGAGCTCCAAGGAGGAGAGAGGATGGTGACGGAGTCTTAGGCGGGAGCGTATTTACCAGCTTCATGCAGAAAAGTCCTGATGCATTGAACTCTGGCAGGGAAGTTGGAGCACAGCAGCAGCGACATCTCTGCAGAGAGAAATTAATAATTATTTCTTGTGTCCATGCATCCTGGGGAAAGAAGCAGTAGCAAATTAAAGTCATTAAATCAGTTGAGATGGTCAGTTGTAAGTACGCTTATGTCAGCTGAAAATCACCTTACGGGAATATTCCTGGGAATGTTTACTCCTATTAAAAGACCGAGAAGGACAGGGACAGAGGGAGGATTTTGATTTAGAGTGAGTGCACAAGCAGTGAGATACACCTTTTGTCATTAGGTTTTTCCTTGTTTGATGTATCCTCTCCATGTATGTCCTGTGTTTAGAGCTAGAAGGCTGTCATTCCTTTTCCTTCTAGCTCATTCAGAGCGTAATTATCATCCATGAAAATAGCAATAATCACCTAGAGAATCATTTTTGTATAAATCTGCTAGGAGCTGCTAAGAAATAGAAGTTAGTTAGTTGGGAGGTTTCGGGGCAGGATTGTGAGGCAAAACACTGGTTTTCGCAGGTATGCAATTTTGTTTCTAATAGAACCACGTTACCAAGAGTATTTTATTTGAGAAATGGTATATATTAAAAAAAAATCCCTGAAAGCCAAAATCTTTGATGATTAGAGATTGAATAAATCACGTCTGTCACAAAAGTATCTTTGGGAGTAATACCAAGGATTCTTCTTGCAATACAATGTATTTTTAATTCAGAAACACTTAGATTTCAGTTATAAAAGCTTGGACTCGATGAACTTAAGGGTCTTTTCCAACCTAAATAATTCTGTGATTCTAAATCAAATGGTTAAAAAAAATCAGAGATGGAATGATATGTTACCTAATTGAAAGTGAAACTTCTTTTTTTTTTTTACTTTGCTGCAAAGAACGCCTACACCTATTTGTTGTCAGTCTGCTAGAGAACTTTTTATCCAGTTTCGGGGATTTTTTTTCCCATGTCTGACTGCAAACTGAAAGATCCGCTGTTCAGAGTTTTGCTTTGTATTGCTGTTACACTGCCGATGGNCTGCTAGAGAACTTTTTATCCAGTTTCGGGGATTTTTTTTCCCATGTCTGACTGCAAACTGAAAGATCCGCTGTTCAGAGTTTTGCTTTGTATTGCTGTTACGCTGCCGATGGACAAAAATTATTTCATACATTGCTTTTGCTGTCATGGTTGGGTAAGTCCAGTGAGGTGTGTGCTATTCATTGCAGTGAGAATAATGAGAAATTTTGCACAAGTGGGATGCAGCTGTTGAGAATTTTTCGCCCTGGCAGGCCTCTCATTTTTTGAGATACTTTTAAATATATCACCGTGTAAGTGAAGGGCACGTGCTCGTTTGCTTATGAAGGGTTCTTCTCCTATGACTATTATGGAAGTAGCGTTTATAGACAACATCAGCTTTAGTTCTGAAAATACGGTCAAGTATGGAAGCTGTGCCCTCCAAAGTGCATCGGGCACAGGCACTCAATGAAATTGGGAGAGCTCTCTCTAAAGGTGAAATAACTCTTTTGAAAACTCCATCGACTTTGTGGCACGTGGAGAGCAATAGGCTAAGGCGAATAAAAATCCCAGGCTGATGTTATTACTTTGAGTTTCTTTCATTGGCTCCTCATGCTGTTGGGCTGCTGTCGTCTGCTGGGTTTCTGGAGGACTTTCACGTAGCCCGTGTGAAACTCATTAGATAATGCACCACTTTTTCTAAGCCTGCTTCACAGCCAGACCTCACTTGGTTTGGTTTTTGGTTTTTTGCTTCCTCTGTTGCCAGCTGCCAGGTGATGGGATTACGTTCAGAGCTGTAGCCATGCCTTGGGCTTCCTTGGTTCTCTTGGCCAGTTGGTTTGTATTCTATGCGGGTGGGGTTTTTAATCAGCTGTGGGACAGGACACAGCTATCTCTACCATTTTGTTCTCCGCGTGTTCCTGGCTAAGGCCAGCATCACGTCAGACACCAGCCACGCCCAAGATGTTCTCTGTGTCTTCAGGGAATGTAGTTGTTTTAAAAATAATTAATGATACATGAATTTAAGGAGCTCCTTTGCAGTTGTGCTGGTGAAAGGACTCCTCATCGCCTGATTCCTTTTACTTACTTATTTTTTACCAAAATGGGATGTCTCTCTAAAAATAAGCCATGCCTCAACCTGGAAGGAAACGCTTGTGCTGGTGAAGGACATGGGCCATCAAAAGCCTTCTTGGCTCTACAGCACCAATACCTGTGAGACAGATGAATGCATTTGCTCCCTCTGTCACCAAACTAGAAGAAAACGTCTTGCTGGCTTTCCTCCTCCTCAGTGGGAGGAAGGGTGCTTTTGGCTGCCGTGTCACGCGTCGGCAGTCGGTGCCCACGGCTGATGGCTTTGATAGTCACGGCGATCCAGCGCCAGCCTCCTGCAAAACCAGCACATCAATCTCGGAGAAACCAAGCGTTCTCCTGAGCGATGGTGTTAGTAGAAAGAGAGTCCTGATGTATCTGGCGCGTCGCTCAGGTTTTGTAGAAGCAGCAAGAGAAAGCTCTGCACTTGCTGTAATCGCTTTCCTCCTGGCGGCGAGATGCAGGGCGGTAAGACCTAGCTGGCATGGCGGCGTGCTGTGCTTTAGGTTGGGTTGTATTTTTTGTTTGTTTTTGGACTGGGCAAACAGCTTTTGAATTCTTTTGCGAGGAAATATATCAGTGTGCGGAAAAACCTAGGTTTTGCTGTTGTGCGTGACATCTCCCTGGCTGTGAAAAGCGTTATGCTTGCACAGTGTTGAATTTTACGTCGATTAATTGTGAGCCTCATTATAAAAGGCAATGCATACCGTGTTTAACGTATCTCCAGAATGACTTTCAGGAACCGTGGCCCTTTCTCTAGTTTTTGTTGTGCACTATGTTTGACGTCTTCCTTGGTGTAAGTCTTGGAAAGCCTTGCCAACGTTACTGGCCAGTGGAAAACCTCAGATGAGTGCCGGTCTCTTTGAAGAAATGCACGTTGGAAAGTGGTTTCCTGCAGCCTGATTGAATGTTCATGAGTGTATTTTCAATGTCACCCAGAGGAGTAGGGATGGTTTGAATCTGTTAAAGCAGAGGTGTGGGAAGAAGCTGGTGGCAATTCTACAGTCCTTTTTTGAGCCACGTCCCTGCAGACCTCTGTGCTCTTCTGGCTTTGTACAGAAGCAGTGGTTCGTTCAAGACCCGAGCAGGTTGGGAATAAATCTGTTAAAAATTTTCCAGAATAGGAATCTATGGCTGCACAGTAGTGTTAAGCCGTGATACAGCGGGAGGAGTGCCTGGTGGACGTTGGAGAGAGGTACTTTTGTTCCAGGTTCTTCTGGTTCACAGAGGGGATTTAAAAGTAAAAATCCTAACTAAACTCTTCAGTGTGTAAGCAATACTTTTCGAGGAGCCTGGCAGTGTTAAATCCCCAGCTGTGAGTCCGTTATGGCATCCATGCCTGTCGACCTCATTGATGAATATTTTATATACAGTCTTGAAAACATTAAAAATACCTTGGCTTTCAAGATACAGCCAGAAATAAAACCTAACCTTGGAGCTCTGCTTTCCCTCAGCGCTCCCTGAAAAGGGAAGACTTCAGAGCTGGGGAGCTTTGAGGGGAACGAAGCTTTAAAAAAAAAAAAAAAAAAAAA
>VZSC01008093.1:602832-622512 GCA_013398225.1 Steatornis caripensis | reverse complement strand
AAAAAAAAAAAAAAAAAAAAAGCTCGAGGGAACTATGCAAACGAGGAAAATGTCTCTGGGAGAATTAGAGAAGCCCACTGATGTTGTGATGAAAGGTTGTCAGTGGAGATGGTGACAACTGAAGTGCATTACCCATGGGTGCTGCGGTAATAGGAACAGGTGTTACCGTCCAACCTGTCTGCAAACTGAAATGCTTTGGCTGCGTGCCAGCTGCCAAAAAAACCCCGATATATGGGGGAAAAAAAAAATGCAGCTAATGGCTGCGTTGTTTGAAGTGAGCACTCATTTCGTATTATTTGTTTCCTTAAAATGAAGGAGAAAATACAGAAATCTGAAAAAGGATGAGAGGAACGCCAAGCAAGGCTTCTCCCGCCACCCCCGGCCTGCTTTGTTTTTAAAATGAGGTGAAGAGCACTTTGAGAATTGACTCAAGCATAATAGCGTTTTGTGTCAATCTCGACGTATCCAGATTTATTTTAGTCTCCATTAAAAGGGGTGAATTTGAGCATTCCTGCGAGAGCAGGAAATGTCTGTCAGGCTTGATACCTACCCAAGGCTATACCTGAGCGTGGGGTGTCAGCCACCTGCCCCTGTTATGTGCCTGATTTGGGCCACAATTTTCTATTTTGCCTTAAAAATTGTTTTAAACGATTATGTTAGGATGGTTTCCTAGTTCGATGCTCTGTCCTTTCATGATTTGTTACCTCTTTCTTTCTGTACCTCTGAGGTTTTGTAACCAGCGTGGTGTGCATCCGTCAGTCTGCAGTGGCTTTTCAGCAGGTTAAAAAAAGCAGGGTGTATGTCGGAAAAAACAGTGACCTTTTGGTTAAAGATTTTGGTTTGTTATTTAGAAAAATGAGGAGCTGATTTAAGCCTGCAGCTTTTATTCTGGCAGGCTCTAGCAACTGAGTGCATCGCTTTGCAAACTGAATAATGTTTCTGAGCTAATGATGTGAGCGTGCATGCATGCATGGGCACGCAAGCGTAGACGAGGAGCTAGGAAGTATGTATTAGTTTTTGCTGTTGTTTTAATCACTGAGAGCTGGAATGCCTGTTTGCTGTCATGGATTTTTGTGCTCCAGTGAAGCCCAACTATGGAAGAAAAATGAAGTTAGTTTTGTTAGGTTTCATCTGGATTGTACTTCTCGATTTGATGAATTAGGACCATTTGTTTTTGTTAGTTTTGCAATGGATTGGTGTGTTACCATTAGGTTCTTATTTTTTCATTTAATCAAATTTCAGTGGAAAATTGCCTTTGGATCATCTTGCCATTGGTGACTTTTTTGGGCTAGCTGTTTTTAAAGCGGGTTGGATTGTTGGGAGTATCCTCTTGCTATCAGAGGGCGGTGTTTCTAGGGTTCTTCAGATTAGACAAACTCGGTTCTTCCAACCATGCTGATGTCCGTGGGCACGGAATAGATGTCGGTGTAGCTCTGGGAGGCTTCAGGTCCCTTGTTGCTGACATGCACTTGACTCTCTGCCCCGACCGAAGTGTTAGATCCCATTTAGTAAGAGTAATGCAATGACTTTGAGCCGTTCAGAGGTTTTAAAATGGGAGATGCAGTTTTGGTACTAAGCATTTGCTTTTTACCAGCTTCTGAGGTACGGGCTCTTCTGAAACACAGATTTGTCAGCTCTTCAGACTCTGCACAGCAGGGGAAAATTCAAAGGCTGTGGGCTGCTTTTATCATTCAACCTGGAAGGTGAAAACTCATCAACACTGAAACCTCATGTTGTACAGCATACATTTATCAGAGAAAAGCAGTGATTCTGAGCAAGAGTCCTTTTGCTCTGATGCTCCGCGTTAGTTTTGTTACTGCTAGTGATGGTCGTGTGGTCTGTCCTTTCAGCGTACTTAAGCTCTCGCACCTTTTCGTGATTTCAGGTAGGGAAACCAAGAAGGAAGTGTATGGATTCCAGTATCTGGTTTGCATAGTGCTTATGCAGAGGTATTTCATTTGCCCGAGCAGAGGTATTTCATTTGCCCGAGCAGAGAGAGGAACTTTGTCACTGTGAAACTTAAATGCTTCGATTTAGGAAATTTGGCTTGTGTATGTTTGAGACCCTCCAGAAGAACACGTTCTCAAGGACGTGTTTGAGAAGTACAGTCAGACAAAAAGGAAGTTTACTGGAAAATAGAAAAGGAACTAGCCCACAGCTTATTATGTAACAACTGGGAGCAATTTAATAGTGTTGGATGCCTACCGTGGAGGAGACCATTAGTAGTTCTCTGGTGCCTTGGCACTAAATCATTCTACAGTACTAATTAGGTGTAATTCTGCAAGTCATTTGAGCAAGTTCTTATTAAAACCGGTGCTCCTAGGAGACCTGTCGTTGAGCTGCAGCATTTGCTGGGAACAATGGAGGCAAAGGCAATGCTGTTATCAGCATGGGCCTCGTTATTCGCACAACGAAGTAAATCATGATGAAATGTCCTGTTAATAGTTGGGAAAGACATTTGTCAGTCCAGGGGATCTGGAACAACTGACTGCGTTCCTCAGCACACAAGTGTAGCGGCACCGTTAAATCATCCCTGTAGAGTTTGGAGCGTTCAGGGAGCAGGAGAGTTGAGTGTTACGAATTAATGAGCTAACTGCAGCTCTGAAAAAAGCTTGCAGAAATGCAAAATGCAGTATTTCTGAGTACCCAACAGTGCAGTATATTGCTTGGAGATTATTCTCGTTCATTTAGGATGCGTCTGGCGGATGACTAAGTGTAATAGATACGTTGGTGTGAAAAGGGTGCCGAATGTGCCAGAGCAAATTTTGTATGTGCCTGATCCATTTCATTAATTTCTCACCTTGAATGAAAGACCAGGAGCAAAAGTCTCAGCCAAGGTTTCTTGTAAAACCTGATGCTTCCTAGTGGCAGTGTTTACTGTCACGTTTGCTCAAATAACGGCCGCAAATTTTCCCTTCCAATTTTCCCCTGCAAAGTCATTAGTCAGACTGGTTGTGAGGTGCCTAATGAACTAGACACAAGTGAGCTCTTAACCGACAGCGCGGGAGCTTCGATAGGCCTGTGATGTGTCCCAGCAGGCTTTACCCTTGTTAATGCTGTGTGCCCTCCGACTGCTTTGAATCTGCCTGGCAGGGAGAGAGCACAGGGCTCTGCCTGCAGAAGGCACGGGCGCAGCCGTGCCTTTGAATCGCACACCAGCAACCCCTGATGCAGAGTTCAGAAGTATTTGTTTGCAAAAAAATGTCTTGACTTGATTATATTTTTTTTGTTTAAGGAAACATTTAAAGAGAAGGGCTGATGTACCCAATTTGCTATCTCTAAAGTATTTTTACTGTAATTTTTTTAAAGGCCTGAGAAATGCTGGAGAGGGATGACAGCCTGTTTGTTTTCAGTTTCGGAAAGGAGAGAAATACGATCATCTGCTCTTACAAGTAACGGTGTAACCTCTAAACCTTGTCCTGATTTATGAGTGGCTACCTTCATCAGAGGCACCTCTGGCAACTAAAGGCTGGTGGAAGAATTTCACCTGTGCGAGACGGTTGCCGTTATTTTTATTCTGTTACAATATAATGTCCGTTACAGATTTTTCATTTTGCTGTTATTTGAAGTCTGTAGTTAAGCTGTTGTAGCTTATGACTAGCCACAGTGAGCCACTAGATCGATTAAGAAAATCACTGGGAAGATGCTCAGCTAAGAGCCCGTGGTGCTCCCCAGGAGCGCAGCAGGAGATACAAAGAAAAAAACCAAGAACTGGGATGGCTTATTTTGCCCAAGTCGCGATGAGGAGACCTACATGAAAGGAGTTGTGAAATACTTCTGCGTGGACCCACCTCACTGAGGAGGCTGCTGATGAACAGAGAGATAGGCCTGGTAGTATTCAGGGTTACCTGGGTCCTGAGCTTGTTCCCTTAAATAGATTCAGTGCGCTGGCAGATGTACTGTTGGCTGTTTGCTCCTGAAGCAGTAAGAGATTTCTGTGCGGGTGAGGTCTGTAATACTGTTGTTTGGGCCTTCCTTAAGTGTCCGTTTATAGGGCTTCTTTAAATTGACTTGTGGCCTGTTTGTTTTGGTCTCCACCGTGCCCTTGTCAGGCCTTGTGAGAGCATCGTATTGGAGAGCTCCAGCGGTAAGCCTGTAGCATGGGTAGAGTTACATCCAGGTGTCGGTTCTTTATGAAAGGGAAATCCAATATAATGGAAATTTCATGCAAAACTTGATGTTCAGGTGCCCATCGCTAGATAGTAAATGTATTTTATCTTACCATATAGACTGCTTTCTGTGGCCAATATTGCTAATTGCTTGCCTTCGCAGTGCTGAAGCCACTAAACTAGAAGTACAACGAGCAAAGCAGACAACTCTTATCTTTAACATACGCAGTTTTTACTTTCCATTTAAGTTGTTTAATAAGGAATGGGGTAATACAGAGAAACTGGCTTAATTTTAATCTTTCTTACTGTTTGTTTTTTTTTTCAGTTGGCAAAAAAAATTCGTGAGAAATTTAACCGTTACTTGGATGTCGTGAATCGTAACAAGCAAGTAGTGGAAGCATCATATACTGCTCATCTCACGTCGCCCTTGACTGCAATCCAAGACTGCTGTACTATTCCGCCATCTATGATGGAGTAAGTGTTAAATTGTGAAAACAGTTATGCTGTCATTTAATATGTGAAGAAAAAAGATGTTTTTTTTTTTTTTTTCACAAAATAGCCTGTATTTTCTGCCACTCTTGATAGCTCTGAAAAAGAAGGAAGACAGTACTCCAAAGGTGCTTCTTGTCTTGTCCTCATATTCTTTTGCATTTCTACTACGCAGACGTTTAATGAGGAGCTCTAAACAAGAACTGGGACTCAGCAACGATGGATTGTAAGATGAAACAAAAAGGAAAAAAAGTCTGTTCAGCCCTCAGTTGCATGGAATAGTCTTCTACACAAACGAGTCTGTCTATATCCAAGATACCATTTTTGCATTGAGACGCTGCTTACCCTGATCCTTATTCTGAAGCTAGTCATGGGACTTTTTTTTTTTCCCTTTGAAGTGCAGTAACCAAAATCACGAGTTGGTCAGTACATCACATGCTAAAAATATTGCATTACAGTTTAATCAAGTTGACATGCTGCTGTTTGATACACAGAGGTTTACCAAAATTGAGTACATTGCTTGGAAACTGAATTTGTTCCTTTTCGATTTGTTTTGTTTTTAAAATACAGAAGTTTTGAATAGTCTAAATCCAGGCAGTTGGTTGTCTTTAATCACGTTTTATTATTCTGCATATTTACAGAAACTTCTTTGGTTTTCCTAGTTGTAGGAAGGTGTGATAGAAAGTCTGATTTTTCCAGTGAAAGTGGTATAATTTGTTTTAAATGCTCAACATTTTAAACATTTACTTCCTTATGCGCTACAAAAGAACAAGAGTAACTTTCAGTTTATGCAAACCTTGATTACAGAGTATATTTTCATTGTTTATATCTCTGATTTTAACAATTCAGAGAGGTAATTTGGGTAAAAGAGTATTAAAAGCGCTTTCTGCAATCTAACTCTGTAAGTAAGACAGCTCTTCTCTTGATGACAGTGTGCTTTCATCTTTTCTGAAGTATGACATTAACCTTTGTTTATATAAGGATTTGAAATGCTCACTGCATTCAGATATATGATACGAATGTGTGCCTGGAGAGAAAGGCCACTTGCTTGTTTTGAGGGGGTTTTTTTGTTTTGATTGGTGTGAAAGAAAGGAATCTTGACAGGGTTAAGCCTCAAGTGGCTCCAGAGAAAAGGGTGTCTTGCTGTTGGGTTGTGTGTAGACTAAGTGGTCTTGGTGCAGTTGGTACTGGACAAGGTGCCTACGTAAAATGCTGGCACATCTGGTGTTCAATGGCCAGACCGTTGGCAGCATTAGTAGAAAGGTCAAGGATTAGTTGAGGATAAAAACCTTTCTGCCCTCTGATCTCTATGTGCAGGAACTGCCAGCCAGCAGTAACACCTCTCAAGCAAGGGGTGACGTGAAGGAAGAATGGGGAGATTTATAACCCCCTTGTCAGCATTGCATAATTTTTCATAAAGAGAGATCTGCTCTTAGTGTGGAAACTTTCATTAATTTCTTTTCAGTGTGACCTCCAAATTACTTGATTTGGAAACCTTTAGAAATTTCTTTACCCGTGTGGACTTGCGTAAGTACCCTTCACAGTAAGTCATTTAAAAAACAAACCGGCGGTCACAGCTGGCAAAGCAGAGAGGTGAATGCTGTTTGCAGAGCTCCTCATTCAGGCTCCACAGTATGATTCTCATTATTCAGTTACTTGGCTTGATAATATTAAATCTGCTAAAGTCGTTAGCAGACCTGTCTATCAGTCTGCAGGATCTTCCAGACAGCGCTTTGGCAAGACCTGGTCGAGTATGTGTTGTTGAAGAATGGTGGCTTATCACACCATCGGGAATATACCCACTGCCGTCTTTAGGAAATTGTCTGCAAGTCATACAATGAAAGAATGCAAAAACATGTTTTTCTTCTGAAACTTAACTTCGAGGTTGTTACTGGTGCTGTGCTTTGTTAATTGCCCGATGGTCTAAATGATTCTGCCATCATTTCATTTGTCGTTTCTCGTTCTGCCTCTCCTGCCTGCTGCTCTCCCTTTCATTTTCCTCCTCTGTGGCATCTCCCTTCTGGGAGGTTCCCTATTTTGGTTGAAAATGTCAGGGAAAAAAGCTAATGTTGATATCCAACATGGCATTATTAGGTCTTTGTTTGACCCAAGCCTGCTAAAGGGGAAAGTAAAACAGTTCACAGGGGCAGGAGGCTGTTGCTGCTGAAAAGCCAGGAGGGCGCCTCACGCCGTTCCCCTGCTCAGCATCGTCAGCTACCTCAAAACCTGTCCTCATCTCCCTGCCTCTCCAGAAAAGAGAATAATTTTTAATAGAAATCTCAAAATGAGATAACCTTCTTTTTAAGCAGAAGCTTTCCATCAAAGTTAAAAGATTACATGCTCGTCAGGATCCCCTTTGAGTACCTCTAGGCCCGGTTAAAAGGCGGGAAACGGCCGGCATGGCGAGTGTCTTTGCAGGCAGGCGTGTCGGAAATCACCGATAGCTTTTTTTGTTGTCCAAAGAGCTTCATAAACTGAGATTTTTGACAGAAAATGCTAAAAGTTAAGATACCTACCTTAATAGTCAGACTTTTGGGAACTAGAACACACACAGGAGTGTTTGAACGTGAATTGAGGAATTAGTTGTGTCTGTGTTCTAAAAACGTTTCACACCTGGATATTGTGATCGTCTTTTGAAGGCTACTGATTTACTTGAACTCTTCCACCTTTAATTTTTGGACTAGGTTGGTCGGACAATGAGAAGGTCTGCCCTAGTGAGGAGTTAAGTTAGGTGGGCTTTTGCTGGTGACGGGTCATCCTTGACATTTAAAAGTTGTGTGTTAGTGCTGGGCAGAAGAGTGCTGCTGGTGTTTGAGCAACGATAATTATAGTGGTTTGGTTTAGAGCATTTATTAGCTGCTGCTACAGAAGAGGTCACATTGAAAAAGACACGGATTTGTCTGTGCTGTTTGCTGTTTTCAGGAGATACTTTACTTCAGATTGTAACTTTAAAACCTGTGTGTCCTTAGGGCGCTGGTTTTTCTTTCAGGAGGGTTGTGAAATATTTGTGTTACAACTGGTTCACTCTGTGTATTCTTTTTCTTGGTGTAGGGGGGCGTTTCGTCATGTGGCCTCTTTACTTGAGTAAACATTTGGTGCAAGAACAGCGTCAGAAGCACGTTATCTTCAGGGTGTATTTTTAAGGTAGATTTTGAAGGCTTATCCCACAATGTTTAAGTTAGTGTGTCGCATGGTGTTCAGCCTCTAAATGCCTGATGACGTTTGTGAATCTGAAGGCAATTCCTGTTGTCAGGCGATTCCTCCATCAGCCTTTTACACTGCTGTCTGGCTTGGTGACGTTGCTTTAGGAATGCAGCAAGTTTGGCTTGGTTTTGGAAAAATCACATGGAAAGATATTTACGCTGTCTGTGCAAAGTGGAGATGATGAACTATTGTGTAGAGAGAGGATTTATTTTGAGGGTTTTTTAATGGCTGGGTATCTTTATTTTGTTTATAGTTGTTGTTAGCAGTAACAAAATTATCCATGTGTGGCCTTGTATTTGCTTGTATTTATCTTGAAAATCTGAGCGTTGGCTTGGAAGACAGTTTGCGATGTTGCTCGAGATAAACTGTGAGAATACCACACCTGGTGTCTATAAATAAATGATACAAAACAGGACTACCAAAGCATGAACTGGGATATAAAATGAACCCGGGATTTAAATTACTCGTTTAGTTGAGTCATAAGATATGGCAAGGAGAACAATATTTATTTTCTTGCCATTCTCTGGTGCTGACTTCTACAGCGAAGAGCCCAGGTGAGTACGTTTCCATGTGACTGTGATTCCACTGCATAAAAATTAACAGCCTGACCGTGCTTTCAGTTGCTATATTGTACCCAGTGTATACCAGCCCAACTAGCATAAGTACTAACAGTCACATATTTGTTTTCCCCACCAAGTTAGGTTTCTGCAATGGAACTACCTTGTTTTGGAAAGTGGTGACAAATAAATAAATCAGAATATACCAAATCATCTTGATGAGGCAGTGCAGTTGGTGGTTATTGAGTGATTTTGGCAGGGGATTTTTCCATAGGCCTTAATTCAACAAACATTTAATCATACACTTATGCTCACCTGGTTTACCAAAGCATTTAAGCATGTGCTCCTGTAAGTGGAAATTAATCATGCGCTTAAGTCTATATGCAAGTACTGGTAAGTAGAGGTGGCTGCTAAATTGGAGCAGCAGAGCAGGGACTATCTGTTTTTCTTTAGTTTTTGCTGTTCCTTGCTTCAGATATGGGTATTTGCATTTTCCGTTCTATTTAATGGAGGTTTGGGAATGGAAAAAACCATGATGGCAGTGGAGGGAGAGACAACAATTGAGAAGAGCAACCAGAGATCACAGCTTTCAGACAAGCTCGGCAGCGGATGGTACGAAGATCCGGTGTCTGCCCTACCACCCAGGCTATGTTTGTGTCCGTGGGGTCAGAGCCTGGAGACTTGCTCCTTTTCCCAGGGCTCTGTGTCGTATCGAGGAAGCGCCCAGAAGAGTTGAGAAGAGGCACCGCTCCAACCGGAGAGAGTTAATAAGGATGAAGTGCTCCGGGCTCTTAGCAAAACAGATGGGTAAACTCATGGGAGACAAGGAAGTTGGATGTCAAGTGACATGCATCTTCTAATCCTTGAGGAAACCCCTGCTGGAAATATCAGGCCTTGTGTGTTTCCTCACGAATAAAGGCTGCTGAAGAAACCATGAGAAAGAGATTTCATGCTGTCTCCAGACATTCTTTGTCATGACTGAATTGGGTGGTGATTTACAAGACAATGTTTTAATTGAAGCATCTTCCTTCTAAAGAGGATAAATACCTTTGTGCACAAGGTGATGTCTCCTGTTTGTCATGCCTGAGATGCTTTGTTCCCCAGAAGGGCCTCGGTAGGTCGTTAGGAAGTCTTGGAACGGAAACGGCCTGGCATGCGTGGGGTGCAGATGGGGCTATAGCAGAGTGTCAGCGAGAGGGTACGAGAACGCTTGAACCGTGTTAGAAGTACGGAGCACCTGCAGCTTCCCTGCACCGTCAGTGGGAACTTACGGGTTATGTTTCAGTTATGAGAAGTGTCTAGGGGTGGCGTGGCCAACCACGGTCCCCCCATAACACTACATCTGCAGATGGGACGTGAATACACACGTGTGCTGGTGGAACATCGCCCTTTCTCTTTGCTTCTACCCTGGATGACAGAAATGAATTTCACTGATAGTTTTTACGGAAAGTTGTCGTAGGTCTCCCAAAACCATACGTTTAGAGGCACATTGCCATTCATTGATGCTCTCGCTTCTGCTGCTAACATACATGTTTCAAGGCGACTGGAAATCTATGTTTATTCTTTATTTGACTATGCTGATAAGAGCTTAGGGAATGCGTTTATCTAAATTTGTGAAAAGAGATGGAATGGAGAAATTTGTTAGTAAAACGTGCTACTTGGCAGTGCTGCATTGCAAACGTTAATAGAGCTGTTTGAATAAGTGAGTTTACAAACCTATGTTTGAAAATCATTTACTCCGTGACTGTGATACTGCCTTCAGAAGTGGTCTTTTTTTTTTTTTCTTCTTTTTTAAACAGATGGTTAAATATTTGCGAATGCAGTTCAATTTTATCACAGCTCTTTCTGTGTTTATCTTTCCTCTCCGGAGCAGTTAAGTGGGAGATAACGGGAATCCCATTCAGTTCCTTCAGTTGCTGCAATATCTGAAGAGCTGCACTTCCAAAGGAGAAGTGGGTGGGCCACACTAAACAAAATTCAAGATGTATTTGCTGTTTTTGCAGAGTATCGGACTACAGTAATGCATGTGGGTTTCTAGAAAATGTGGGGAGCATGCGTAATGCTGGTCTTGGCAAGACCTTGTTTTGTCCATAAACTGTAGCAGGTATTTAGGAAATTGCTCTCTTGGACTGTTGCTTTTGCCTCGTAAACGTGGCCGTGTTTCTCGTGAAAAAGTGGGGTTTGGAATAGTTTGTGTTACTGGGTTGCTGTCCTCCTTCCAGTAATACATTTCTTCACATCTGAGAGCAAGGATACTTGGACTTTTTCAAGCAATAGTTGGAAAAACTGGAACGACTTACATGCTTTGCCAGAAGAAATTGGTTAACTGAATCATGAGTAGTTTTTTTTTTTTTGTTGAATTTATTCATAAACACATTGTTTTCCAGCATTCTGTTCAGATGCAGTGGGACCCATATGTTTAAGTATTTATTTAGGTATATAAAGTATGAGTGAAAATCTTGCCTTCCAATAAGGAATACGTGCCTAGCTGTGAATTTCAAGGGAAATGCAGAATTTTCGGTGCACGTTACGTAATTTCGTTGGCATACTAAAATCAGCTTTAAATTTGTATGAACGGAAAGGGAGGGAAAGAAATGAGTCTTAAAACAATGAGAACCCCTCAGTAGCTGCTCAAGTGTCATTTTTATATGCAGCTCCCTCATTATTCCCTAAACTGAAACTGTACGAAAGAGGTTGATTTACGCTGTAAATTTAGGCCGAGCAAAATCCAATTGGAGCTCACTTGAGCACTGTTTTGATGTACAATTCAAAGCTTCTGCGAATTTATTTTATCTTCGACACTTGCTGATCTCCTGCTTGTAAATCCTGTTGAAGGAGAATAAAAATGAGTGCAGCCTGATGGGAATTTAATGTCTGAAGTTCAAAGCAGTTTGCACATCAGAGCAAACGTCAATCAAATGAACATCTTGCAAGCTAGGCAGGGAGCGCGTTTCTCCATGGGGAGGAGATCAAAGTGGGAGTCGCAGCTCTGTTTGCTCCCTCGGGATGCAGTTTCGATCGCTTGTTCATTAAAGTGAATCCAGAAGGAAGGGCTTTTTAGAGAGGCAGGGAAAGGGGGATGGGGTGAGTGGGCCTGTCTTGAATCTGAATTTCAGCCAACGTCTCTTGCTCTCATTTAAGTAAGTACAAAAACTAATTAAATCTAAACACAGGTTTTATTGTGTTTTTCTGGTAAGGATTTTGGAGGACTTCCTAAGCGTTGGCTGCGGTGTTACCACCTAGAACATTTTGGGCCAAATCTCAGAGGAGACTTTGGTCAGACGTCACTGTTACCATCCACCTCGTAGTCTTGCTGCTGGCTGAAGTGGGAGACGCTGGTAAAACTTAAGTCTCCTTTGTGCAGAGAAAGGGTGGTGATCAATGCTTGCCTGCAAATCTTAAAATATTAAAGTTTTGGGATGGTTTTTTTTGGGAAGGTTTTTGTACGGTTTGCAACTTGTGTGGAAAACGCGCAAGGTGTAAATACGTCGTAGGAAAGGTAAAACCAGTAGTTACAGCCAAGAATGCAAGCGTTCACTGTAAATGCCACATGGCAGTCTTGAGGCTTTAGTTTTGATTGTTGCTTTAATGGTGAAGATTGCCAAATAGTTTAATAGCGCATTCTTAATTGAAACAACTTCAAGGCATCCCAAAGAAGCACATGGAAAATTCTTCAGTTTAATTAAAATTATGGCAGGTATTGCAGTGTTGCTCTGCCACGGCACTGCCTTGCCCAGTTTCTGATCTTGTTTTTCTGGGAACGTACATTTGCCATGGCAGCTGGTCTCTCCTCAGAGTCCTTGTGTCACGGAACCAGTCGCGCTTTAAAAATACACTCCGTCGCAAGGTGCAGAATATCCCACACAGCTCAGTCTGGAGCAGTCCTGGCTCTGGGATGACAGATCAGTTTGAGGGCTGGTCTTTAATTTATGGAGTTGAAAACAATTCTTCTGCATATTTTATTTATATCATTTTCTCATTAACTGTATTCTCTTTTTGCTACTTGTGTGCTGTAGCAAGAGAAAGGAGGGCTGGGCTGGGCTGCAGTAATTTTTTGCTTTCCTTTTCGAGCTCTGCTGCAGATTATTTAGGCATCTGTGCCTTCATTTTCCTGATGGGTAATACAATACTTTCTTACTGAGGAAAGCTGAGGGGCTTTGTTGATTTTTTGCGTTAAAGTGCTTCGACATGCTCCAATAAGAAGTGCAATGTAAACAGGGTGCTTATAGGTGAAACACTGATCCCCTCGGCCTGTGGTGATCGGTTTGGGGCTGCAGTAGCACCCGTGGTGGGGCAGTTGAGGATGATAACTTTATTTTGTTCATCTGCTTGAAACCCCGCGTTAATATCTTTCGTAACCGAGAGACCTGAAATTCAGTTTGGTAGCTTTGTGTGTACGAAGAAGTGATGTAGCAACGCACTTAGTATTTTGAATCAAGATACGTACAACTTCGCCGCCAGGTAATTTAAAGCGAGTAGTTTGGGTAGTGTGAGAACTGCGTGCCAGGATGCGCGTGTCGCTGTGAGCGAGTGTGAGCGGTGACTTTCGGCATAAAATAAAATTGGGAAGATTTCAGGTGATTTTGAATTAAACTCCAGCGTTTCCCGCCCATGTTCTGAGACATGAATAATGTTAGTTGCTAACAAGGTATCCTGTTGCCATCGCTAATAGATTTTGATGGCAGCACTGGGACAACTAGCTAACATCCTGAAAAGTCGTTACCTTTCCCTAAGAGTTTGTTCTTTCGTATTCCTTGGAAATGTTTCTTTAGCATGGAGATGTTTAATTTGCAGTCTCTAGCTCTTCTCCGTCTGGGTTTGCCCAAAGATAAACATGCTTTTTGTGAAACTCATCCTTTATCGATCAATCTTAGTCTTGAGATTCTTCAGCCAACAAAAAATCAACAACATTTCTGCTTGCTTCATAGGAGCTGTAGTTTCTTGAAGTGGTTACGTTTTAATGGGGATAGGAAAAGCCACAGCCTTAATCTGAGAACTGTGTTCCTGTGAAATGTCAAGTCTCTTCCTCGATGGAGAGGACTTTGGGGAGTTTTCAGAGAGCAGGTTGCCAATAATTTCAACAAGCAGTTCCCGGCAGGGTGGATGAGCCCATGCAGAGCTCCGCGCTGTCACCGTTTGGCTGCTTTCGGTGTCGTGACATAGCATCCCTTCTTGATCTTCCAGCCTGATGGTAGCAAGGTCTGATCTGGAGGGCAGGAGACCTTTCTACCTGTCTGTCCTTCCGCTTCTCTCACTGTCCACTTCTCTCTCTCTATTCCTTGCCAAGAAGAGCGAGGATAATGCAGAAGAGGTAACAGTTTTAAAGGAAAAGAGGGTGGATTTAGATGAGATATTAGGAAGGAATTCTTCACGACAAGTGTGGTGAGACACCGGCACGGGCTGCCCAGAGAAGCTGTGAACGCCCCCTCCCTGGAAGTGTTCAAGGCCAGGTTGGATGGGGCTTTGGGCACCCTGGGCTGGTGGAAGGTGGCCCTGGAGATGGCAGGGGGGTTGGAACTGGATGGTCTTTAAGGTCCCTTCCAACCCAAACCGTTCTGTGATCATCAAAAGCTGTTCACCCCTATCTGAGCCTTGAATCAAAACACCAGTGCTGATGGAGTGCAGTTGGTTATGCCATTTTGGATGAAATACCAAAAGCAGCGAACATCTGCATCCAATAAGGAACCACAGTACTTTTTGTAGAGCAAGGAGTTTAGCTGCCTGTTCTTGTTCCCGCTGTATGCAGCATTATTCACTTTGCTCATCACTGATGTGTTGAGCAACTGCCACAATTAAAGATGTTTCTCCAGTGATGAGCGAGCCCATAATTGCATGTGTTAGGTGGGGATAGAGGAGAGCGAGCGGAGTTAAACATTTGTGTTTGTGTACGGTAACCCGGCTATGTCAAAAGACTGAGTTATGTGAAATATTTGTAACGAGATGAGAAAGAGGATTTGTGTAGAGACTGCTCTGGGACTTCCTGATGCAAAAACTTATATTGTCCGTGTACATTTGCGTCTAAATGGTACAAGATTTGCAACTTAAAAATATATTTTTCTAAAGTATTTATATATATTTATAAAATATTGACCAAAATTGATAGAGCTATATTTAAACTGCTTTTATTCTATGTAATTTTTAAAGTGTATGGAGGGCAGTTAATTATAACGTAACCCCCCACCTCAGTCCTAGATTTGAGACAGGATCAACAACTGGTGGTGCCTCAGTAACTCTTAACTGTTCACTGGTAGTCTCATTCATCTCCTTTAAGAACAACGCAGTTAGTTTAGGATGCGTGTAGTGTTTATGGATATAGATTAATTTTAAAGCATGCCAGTTTAAGGAGGCATTGTTTTTATTGATATTTCTACGTGGCAAGGAAGATAATAAAACGAAGCAGTTAGTCATCAATAACGATCGCTTTTTGCATATTCAAAAATCCGTTTTTATGAGAGCTTCTTCAAATAGAGCCTCTAGTCTGACGAGCTGTCTGTAAAATGAGACTTGTTGTGACTCTACAAGAATCATAAAATTTAATCTGATGTTAAGACCAAAAAGTCACTGTCTGAGGTTTTGTTATGCTTTTGCGTAAAAGCCTATTTTACTTATTTGTAATTCAGAAAATAATTAAGGCGTTTAATAGTAAGTTCTTGGGAAATTACTTCTGTACTTGAAGGACAAATTTCTGAACTTATGAGAAGGCTGTGCTGTACTCTTCGCTCTTAACAGAAGCTAAACCTCTGCTTTAAGCAAAAAAAACCCCAACAACCTAACCTTAAATATGGTTGTACTGGCATGAGTCATGAACAAAAGGCAAACTCATGACCTGTGTACGCAACAGCAGTGCCGCTCGCAGTGAGCTCCGGCGCTCCTCTCGGGAGCGTTGGTCTGGTTTTGTAATGCTGAAATTTCTGAAAGTGGATCCAGTCACGTACAGAGGTGGTGATCTTAAGCCCACTAACAAATATTTTTCTTTTCCTTAGTCAGTTTTCACAGATCTTTTCCAAGTCATAAAAAGGTTCTTGTACATCCCGTGTGCAAGGACCCCATAAACCGAGACAGGGAGGCTCTCAGCAATTCCCGCATCTGGCTGACTTCGGGCTGCTGCAGCTACCTCCCCATAGGATGGAATTATTTTGAATTGGGCTGAAAGAAAATATATTGGATTAGGAGAGGTTTAGTTTGCTTAAAAAGACTTGCTTCCTCTGGTCGTAACTTGAAATTTCCTTGTGGTAACCATTTCCATCTGTCTGTGGTTTTTGTTTCTCCTAATTGTTGTTTTAAGGGGATGATTTAGAAGGGCATTGTTTTATTGTCTGTTTGTGTCTACGAACCCCAGCGCTTACAGCGAGCACTCTGTGAGGAGAGAACCAGAAAATCGGCGTCTCCCCATTCTTACCGGGCACCATAGTTGTTGCAAGTAGTTGCACCTCACCGGATTTCAATTTCTTAATTAAAATCTTCAACCAGAAGAGCGGCGCTTGTTTTCCATACCGCTTTTGCTCGCAATATTTTGAGCCACAACCCACCACCCTGTTGGCGTCCTTGTATGTGTACGTGGACATTTATGTATGTATATGTGTACGTGTGTGTATGAAAAAACCAAGTTTAACCAGTTGAGTGCGGTTGACAATAAGCAACTAAACAAAGAACCTTAGGCACATGTATAATATACATGTGCATTGAGCAAAATGGAAAGCATTAGAATGGCACTGGATGAGCGGTGTGTAGATGTAAGGCAGTGGTTGATGTGCCGTGAATACTAAAGTAAGTGGGTCAGTATCTTTTGATGTAGCTGGTTTTTGTGTAATTTGCTGGTTTAGTCTTGACAGTATTGAACAAAACCCTGCTCTGCCCAGTTTCTCTCCCAGGCTGGTTTCCTATCAGCTTTCAGCCCAGAAAGGCTACTAAGGCTCTTCTTCCAGGGCGATGTTTTCTGCAGACCTCGCCTGCAGTTTGTTGTAGTTTCTTAGGAATAGGTTGATGGTAGAAAAATTCTTTGATGGGAAGTAAATCGTTTTTTGAAGTACTAGAATAATCAGACCGTAAGTCAAATGTCATCAAAATATCCAAGGTCACAAAAACGGTAGCGAATAAAATTGGCCTGTGTAAATGATGCAAATTGCATTTAAGTCCTTGAAAGCTTCAGAAGTGTTTCCAGTTATCTATAACCCTTTAAAATGCTTTTTATTTGAATTTTGTTAAGGCATTGGTTTAATTATATTTGATCATCATTAGAACTGTGCACTAGAATACTTCTTGCATTAGAGTTATGAATGTATTTGAATTATTTAGCCTAACTAAAATGTGGCAGAACTTCAGACTGACAAGTTCCTGCTGCTATTTGTAATGGAAATCCTCAAGTTGTGTTACAGAAAACAGACTTACAGTTGCTCTATTTGATCTTTTTCATAAAGACATAAAGAGGAAATCCTCTTCATGCAAGACACTTGGAATATTTTTTTTTTAAAGTGACAGATGAAATAATAGTACTGGTGAAGGAGTCTCTAGCAAGGAAAAGTTTGGTTCAACAGCAGGAGGAGACACTTTCTGATGGCACGCCTGGGTGCTACGCACATTTCCCAAGCTGGAATCTCTGCTGTTTAAATGTAGTTTGAAAGAGCACACTCTTCTTATGATCCTGTCTTTCAAGGAATATTGTGGAGGAAAATGCAACATACGATTGTAGAGAGCAGGTGGAATCCAGCGATGATAAGCTTATACCCTCTAGTTTTGGCTTTCAGATTTTTTCCTGGACCATTAAAATACGTATAATGTTCGAGTTTCCAAAACAATTATTTTTCATTGAACCTTCAGAAAGATTCATTTCCATCAGAAATGCTGTGTAGGTTTAATAAATAATATTAGATTGCTAATCCTGATGTTCTCATTTCAGGTTTGATGGAAATTTTAACACCAACGTTTCCAGAACTATTAGCTGTGATAGACTGTCTACCACTGTCAATAGCAGAGCCTTCAATCCTGGACGTGACTTAAATTCTGGTAAGTAGTATAGTTTGGGGTTTTTTCTTTCTGTTGCAGGTTGGGGGTTTTTTTCCATTCGACTTCAACATTTCCTTGGCATAGAGAACTAGCATTGATTGCCATAGCAACAAGCTTTTATTTCTCCCTGAAACTGTCACACTGCTCTTAATTTGAGATTTCATGATTGAAAGATGATACCTAAAGTAATGCCCTTAGTCTAAGTACTTTATAAAAATGTCACAAAGATTTTATTCCAACCCACCATGGATAATTTTGTTGTGGTTTATGCCCTTTTTTCCTTTTTTCCTTTTTTCTTCCCGAAGACACTTTCCTCCCTAGGCCTGTCTGCTCTGGCATCAGTAGTGTCAGCTGCTGAAGGAGCCAGGCAGAGAAGTTTCTCTGATCTTCTTAGCTGAGTTCAGCTAATGTGAGGCTGTGTTTGCAGCGATATGCAAAAACTACAAAATACAAGGAAGCCCTAAAATATTTCCTTTGTTTGCCTTGTCAGGGCATTTCGATCTTGGCAGTCAGTGCATTTTCTCGACACACTTAAAGAGCTAGAAATATGCTTAGGACCAAAATACATCTGATTTATCCCTGAACAATTGCACTTTTGGACCTCCAGTGCAGCAAGGTTTTCTTTTTTTGCGTCCTGGTCAACTTGAATTCATACATGGATTTCAGGTTTTTTTAGCCATAATTTTGTCTAGCTGTTCCCTCTTGTGTTTCAGGTTTTTACAATGCCTTAGTGCTGTAAATTAGAGAACGATTTTGGTTGTGGATTTCTTCTAACGCAAGTTTGGGGAGTGTTTGGTTTTTGTTTTTTTCTTTGACTGGTGATGCAGACTGATGACAATGATCTTTATTTTAATTCTCATGTGTCTTTTAGAATAAATACTGATTTATTTGTTTAACTTGACTGATGAAGTGGCAGACCGACCATTCCACCCTCACCATGCTAAACATTTGCTTATCTTGTAACAAATAGGATGAAAGAAATCCAAATTTCTGTCTAGCCTCTCTTACTGTGTCCCTTCTTGTAGCTTTGTGTTGTTTCTGGTTAATTACTGTCGTCTTCTCTTAAAAGAAAAAGTAAAAAACAAAGGCAAGACAAACAGTCCCTATAGGTTCCTTTCCATCTTGTCCACTGTATAGCTCATCGTGAATGCAGGTGCCGGCCAGACAAGCCCATTTCCTGACACGCTTCTCATCACCATAATTTGTGTAGTATTTTCCATCTGAAAGATGGGCAGTCTTTGTTCACTTACTATGATTTGCTGGGCTTTGTTTTGCTCACAAGCTCTCTCTTTATTAAAAAAACCCAAACAACTTATTAAAATAATGTTTAAAATCACATGCAGTTGTTGATTAATCCAAATAATTTTTGAAAGCAAGTTTTCAGGCACTGTTGTAAAAACAAACCGTTGAATGAATCAATTGATGTTTTTTATTGAAGTAGAAAAACCATTCTTTACTTTTTCTACTGCGGAAGATGCATGTAAAAAAAGTACCAAAGAAATATTCCTTCTTCTTGAGTGGTGGCAAACAGATAAGCTGTAGTTTTCCTTAAATATGTTTTAAATTTTTGGTCTGAATTCTCACAGAAACAAAGTGAGCGCATGTTCAAGCTTTTTGCTGTCCTGACTCGACAGTAAGACTCGAGTGCCTCCTCTTCCCTTGCCTCCGGCTCAAAAGCTTCCTGATGAAAGGAGCATCTTCAGAAAATGGCATTGGCAGGAAAGAGCAGCAGAAGAGAAGAGGGAATTGGAGTGAGAGTAAGAACAGGGAGATGCTTCAGGATTTGACAGCAGACTTTTCTCCAGCTTTCCTGTTAGCAGCTCTCAGAAACACAACCTTGGGAGAGAGGTTTTTTGTTAGCCAGAAAACACCTGTAAGAGAGAAATGGAACGTAAAGACTGTATTGATGCAGAAAAATGAGATGGAAACAGGTTTATCTGATGATACAAAGCTGGGTGGAGCGGCTGACCCACAGGAAGGCTGTGCTGCCATTCAGTGTGACCTGGACAGGCTGGAGAGTTGGGTGGAGAGGAACCCGATGAAGTTCAACAAGGGCAAGTGTAGGGTCCTGCACCTGGGGAGGAACAACCCCAGGCACCAGGACAGCTTGGGGGCTGACCTGCTGGGGAGCAGCTTTGCGGGGGAAGGACCTGGGAGTGCTGGGGGACAGCAGGGTCACCGTGAGCCAGCCATGGCCCTCATGGCCAGGAAGGCCAGTGGCATCTTGGGGTGCGTTAAGAAGAGCGTGGACAGCAGGTCGAGGGAGGGGATCCTGCCCCTCTGCTCTGCCCTGGGGAGGGCACATCTGCAGGGCTGGG
>VZSC01008093.1:547162-602253 GCA_013398225.1 Steatornis caripensis | reverse complement strand
GGAGAGATTCAACCCCGCCTGGCCGCGTCCCTGTGCCCCCTGCGCTGGGGGCTCCTGCTTTAGCGGGGGGGGGTTGGGCTGGGGGAATCTCTGGAGGTCATTTCCAACCCCTGTGATTCTGTGGTACTGGGTACACACCTAGTGAAATAAAAAGTTAAGTTTTCTGTAGGTGAGCTACAAGGAATACCCTTAGTCCTCACCTCCTCGTGCTGGTGTTTGAAAGTTTGTGAGATGACACTTTCCCCCTTCCCTTCCCGGGCCTCAGCTGAGAACAAGTAACGCGTGTGAGCTCCACCTTGACCACGAAACAGGAGGCTGCTGTGGCTTCAGGGAAGGGTTGCTGCCAGGACGGTCATGCGCAGCAGTGCTGGCGTGGAGCTGGACGTTGCCCACGTCCAAAGCAGCATCCCTGTATCGCGGCAGAAGTGTCTGGGTTTTGGAGTAAGCTGGATGTGGGAAGGCTTAGGGGCAGGAGCCTGGGTGTTTGTTTTGCGGACGAGGGTTACTGTGTTGGTGGTATCGGTAGCTCGCGCTTATGTAGGCGTGGGCTGTGACCCGTTGTGCCAAAAATCAGTTTATGCCCAAAGGAATTAATGGTCTAAGACAGTAGTTGGCTGGAGATGGACTGGGGATATAAACACACCAGGAAGTAGTTTTGGTCCGAAGGAGAGAGTGCTCTTAGTGCATCAGCATCCTTACAGCTGTGAAGATGGCTGTCAGGTTAGAAATGGTTCTTAAAAGTACTTACTGTGTCATCTGCCTCTCGAAACTTAGTTTTTCTTCTTTCTGCAGCGACCTACTTCTGTGAAATGACTTCGTTAGAGCATGCACTGAGGACAGAGCACTCTGCACAGAAGCTGTTTCTCTGTGTGTATTCATTGTCCTGAACTAAAACTGCCTTGGAAAGAGGATAGAGATAAAACAGGAGAAAAAGTTCCTCTCATCTCAGTATTTTTCTTACTTCTCTTGTAAGTGCCCTCATGTACAGCTAGTGAGGAATAGCTGTTGTGCTTTGGATTCAGACTCTACCTCGGCCTGAATTATTTTCCTGCTCTAAAAAGCATGAGATTTGTTGCTTCGTCTGGGTGTTCTGACCGTGTTTTTTCTCTCCTGCCTTGCTTGGCTCCTTTAGACTTGGAGGCAGGATGGGAAGCCATGGCTTCCCAAAAATCGTCTCCTAGACTGTCTTTCCCACTGGATACGGTGTGTTGGGGAGGACCCCAAGCGCATCAGCCTCCTAGAGAAAGGGTTTGAAAGCCCTCTGCTCCCCCAGCCCAGGAGCAGGAGCTCTGGTTTACCCACGGTTTCCAAATCCAACGTGGCCTGCCCGTCGACCAGATTGTCTTCCCGAACGGGTTGATCATTTCATTCTTAATGTAAAAAAAAATTCCCATGAGTATCTCCCCTTTCCCACATGAGTTTTGCAGTTTAAGTAATCTGGCCTACAAAAAGCTCTCAGCAAAACATAAATTTAAACTCGGCTCTGTTCAGCCTCGATCTCGGCTCTTTAAATGTTAATCTTGGCCCGCTCTGCGCACAGCGTAAGAAAGTGGGATCAGAGTGGTGAAGTTGTAGGTGTTGGAAGGGAATGGAATTTGCACCGCAGACTCCAGGCAAGCCACAGGAGCAGAGCCTGGGAGAGCCCTCGGTGCAGACAACCACCTCAGCTTCTGGTCTGAACAATGTGTTAAGACGGGCCAGTGTAGCTCATGCAACTTTTAAAAATAAAGAGCGTGGTTTTTACAGTTTTCTATTGGCTTTTTGATAATACAAAAAGAAAACAAACATCGACATCGGGGAAGAGAAGAAGAAGAAAGAAATAGATGTACGTCGCTCTCTTCTCAACTCTTAAAAGATAATGCTTTTGCCACTTCTTTTCTTTGATATTTTTAATGTTGTGGAAAGATTTTGTGTTATCTCGGCTGGAGTTTTCCATTTGGATTACTTTTAGCCATTACTACAGAATAGATAAGGAGAGAGAGTCTTTATTCTTCAGATGGAATCACGGGCTTTGGTTAGTTAGATTAAGAGATCTGTCCTCACTGGTATGAATAGTCCTTTATTTATTAGACGACAAAATCTTGCCCACAGCCAGTGCATTATGTTATCAGATTCCTTCGGGGTTTTTTTTTTTTTCCTTTTTGAATAAACAGCGAACCAGTAAATCTTTCTGCTTCTCATCCTTCAAAGCGCCGAAATGGCTGTTTCGAGTCAGGCAGCTTTAGCAGAGTGCTCTTCCTCAGCAATATGCAGAGATGGCACCAAGTTGCTCAATAAATTTTGTCTGTCCCTTATTTGAGCTGCTGATCATTTAAAATGTGGAGTGCCTTGGTCATCCTGCTTGTATTGCCATACTCTAAACTGATAGCTAGAGTGAGTTAAAATAGTTGGGAGGTATTCGAGCAGATTAGTTAATACTCTCGCTCCAAATCCTTTTAATCAAAGAAGCTGGGCTCGTTCCTTAAAATGAATGGGGTTTTTTACTACTTTGCCCTTCAGAGTCAAAAGAGCTCCCAAGGAGCGAGCTGGGCTCCGTCCTGGCTCACGCCATCAGCAGAATGTTAATTGGGTTTGAGCTGCAGAGCCTTTTATTTGTGGTGAAAACGCATGAGCTGGAATACAGTTTGACTCAGAAAATCCTGGATCAGATTTGTAGGTCTTAGAGAATTTCTTTACTTGTAAAAGAAACACATCCGCTTTCTGCTGTCATTTCTGGGGAACACTAAAGGACCTTCACGATGATTATTTTTAATGGAGGTGCTTGTGAGAGAAGACCTGCAGTATGTGCGTTGCGCAGAAAATCAAGCTTTCCCTTTCTTTGCAGGATGAGAACCGTGAGGTCTGCAGCTCAATAAATGTAACGCTAATGAAGAGGACTGTAAGAAACTCGCATAATGGGCAATTATGTTCAGTAGTTCCTTCTTTTTTTTTTCACTGACTGTTTGTGCTGTTCTTTGAAGATTAATTAGTTAATGATTTGACTATGCTTTGAAGATGTGAAATGGTATCTCGAAGTGCTAAGCGTTATCATATCACATTCCCTTTGAAGTTTTATAAACTCTATCACATAGGGCTTGCTTTCTGAAAGTCCTTTTTGCCTTGCGAGATGTTTAAAATTAGAGAGAATGATCCTTTCAAATACTCTCGTGTTAATACTCTCCAACTTTTTCTGTCCGCACCAGAATTTGGGATCAGATTCTGATCCATTGTAAGTGGAGAGAACAGAGGTTTCGGGGTGACTTGGCAATGCCAGCTCATGGGCAGCTCCCAGCTGGCAATTAATATCCCCAGTCTGGGTCTGGAATTAGGGGATACCACTAAGATTTCTGCATTTGTAAGACTTGGGCTCTTTGCTTCCTCCAGTTAGCGTGATATCCAGGCTGGGTCTTTATTTAGCTGTGATGTTCATTTCAGAAACGCAAAATCTTTACAGGTACTCAGTAATGCAAAGTACTTTGCAATTTGTGTTAGAGCAGAGACATGTGTACCTTCTTGTTCTTATAAAAATGACTTGAACCTGACCAGAAAATGAAAAGTAAATTGCTTTTGAGTTCAAATGGGAACGACAGGTCTTGGTCAAGCATGCAGGTGCCTAGAAAGTGAGTATCAGGGAGATGCCCTGCACGTGTTTATGCTAGTGCTGCCACGGGTGTAAGTTTGACAAATTTAACCTTAGCTGTAAGCTCAGCAGCTCGCCTTAAAGTATGCTTTTTGTTGGAGTCTTCTGATCGTGTAACCTGTCGAGAGGCTGGCTTTGCTGGAAGAAGGAGGTGAGAATAAAGTACCGGCAAGCAACTGAGGGAGCGGAAAGTTTGGGGTAAGTGAGGTTAGGCTAAAAAAGAGCATCTGCTGGGTGTCCTGCAAGGACCAAGAAATGTGGAAATACCTGCAGGGCGTTCTTTCTGCTTTGGTGGATGGAAAATAAAAGTGCACTTAAAGAAAAAGTATGTATTTTCAGCTGTGGCTTATCTGCTGGGAGATTGTCTACTGTGGTCGTAGGAAAAAGAAAAAAAGAAAAAAAAAGAGTTACAATAAAATTGGTAGTCTATGGGGAAGGCATTATTGAACTAACATAGGAACTGAAGGGAAACATGAGCAGAACCTTGTGAAAAGGAGGAACAGCAGAGAGAGGCACTGAGGCTGTAGGGAGTTTGGGGTTCAAAACCAATCGGTTATGGGGAAAACGAACACTTTCAAATCTACGTACTCTCTTGGGGAAGTAGATACAAATCATGGCCTTGTGGGACTGAGAAGTTTATCTTTAATATGGCAATGATTAAAAAGAAAACCCTTTTAATTATGAGCTCCTTTATTTTAATGCTGTTGGTGAAATTAAACTGGACAGGTTAGTTCATCCAGGCTTTAACTGAGCGCTCACATGTCTGATTTGAAAATACATTCTTTCACATTCCGTAACCCATAACAAAAACTTAAATACCAGAAATTCAGCCTCTTTATACAAAACAATTGCCATGCTTCACCCCCAGAACTACGAAATCCTGATGGCTAGACATAGAAAGAAGGATTTAAATGTTCGATACTCTCTTCGCCCTCCCTGCCTGCGAGGCAGGGCAATCCCGTGAAGCAGCGGTTCAGCCGTGGTGGTGGTGTGCCTGGGCTTTGATGCCTTTATTTATGGCAAAGTGTAATTGCGTTAGCCTTTTCTAAGTTTTTTGGATTGCAGTAGAGTGGGTAATGTTGATTGTCATACACTGCTGAAAGACAGCGTTTTAAAAAAAAAAAAATCAAATAGTTATGATTTTCTTTTCTTTTTTTCTTCCAAGGTTTTGATACTTTTAAAGGATTTTTTCCCAGGCTTCTCTTTGCAGCTTCATAAAGGGCTGTCAGATACTTTTGTGGATTCCCACTGCCGTGGCCGTGCAGCATCCTGCCACGCAGCAGAGCGGTGAGCACTGGTGCTGCACCTCCTCTGAAGGGTCAGGCTGCCAAACCCTCCATGAGTTCAGAAATGAATCTGAGTTTTCCCACAAGATTTCAGAGAGGAAAAGAGGATGGCTGCTTTAGAGGGGGGTGAGGAGAGGAATTTCTGGTACTCCTAGCTATAAAAGCGAGAAACTCTGTGTGTGTTTGTTAGGTTTATTTTGGTTTTGATTATAACTGATTTTTGCCTAAAGTATTCCATGGTCCCTATATTTGGTAATATTAAAACTTCACGTTGCTTTCTGTCCATGCTACATAGAAACCATTGTCCGTGACCCAAGAAACCTGCGCTTTGTACAAACCAGAAGTGGTGCTGCTGAACTGGTATCATATCAGGAGTAAAACCAAAACAAGGACTTGAAAGAAACTTAGGGGGACCCTCAGTGAAACAAACAATATCTGCAAATTTGTTTGACTTGGTTACAAGATCATGGGTGCTTTCTTTGAAAGTGTGAAAATTTCTGAGAAAAAGATCCCTGCTTGCAAGAGCGTTGCCAGGTTGACTTTAACTATGCCCAAGGCGGAGGGAGAAGCAAGCTTTGGCGTCCTTGTTGGGGTTGAGTTGGTATTTCTTGGAGAAAGATGAGAAAGTGAGAGGTGTGAGCAGAGTGTGGTTCTGATCCTCAACTCGGTCATTAATGCACTGGGAAAACCCTTGTCAAGCGTTTCATGTCTTGTTCTTGTTTCTTCCTCGATCCTCCTCCTCATCTCATCCATTGAGCCACCAAATTCTTCAAAGCCACAGTTGTGCAAAGCTGCGTCGTTGTACAGACTCCAGCATGGTGCAACCAGGACTTCCGCTGGGACTTTTAGGCACTGTGGCAAAAAGGGAGGGGAAAAACCTCAAGATAGTGGGTTTTACAGGGTGATTATGCTGAGCTGAACGTGGAGAGAACATCGTGGCCGCAGCCAGTCTGGGAAACTCGAGAAAGTGCTAAACTGTTGAGGATGTTGAACTTAAACTGTACTGTACGTGGGTATTTTGTCGTAGAATGTGTGGCTAAGGTTCATAATGTGCCTTGCAGTGATTTCCAACCCAAATATTGGCGTATTTGATAATGACTGAGTTTTGGGAGATGAAACTGTCTGGCCTGTTTTCAGTGTCAATCCTAAGGGAAATGCCTAAAGTAAGTGCTCAGCAAAAGGTGAAGCACTGCAAATCAGAGCTGCCCTCTGCCACTTCTGGCAAGTTTTGTAATCGAAGAACATGGAAGGAGAAATGGCAAGAAAATAATTATTTTCTTTTTTAAAATGCATTTTAAGCTAATGTGATCCATTTTAACTGTTAGGCGAAAACTAAAGAATTCAAACAGTCAAGTTTTATTTTCAGTTTGCTGCAAGCAGAGCGGATGATTTGCCCCAAGTGGAATATAATCCTATTACTGCTGTGGTGGTGAGAGGGTTTGTGACTCTCATGCTAATGACCTTCCGTTCCCTCTCTCCTGGGAGCATTCTTCCTCTTGCTTTAAGGGACTCGGCAAGCCTACGGCTGCCTGACGTCCCTGCCGTGGCAAAGCTGGAGGATGCATGGGATGAGCGCCAGTCCCTTCATCTTGCCAGGCTGGCAGGGAGGGCAGGCGAGGTGCACACACTGGGTTGTAGCTAGGACTTTGCCATCGCACTACGAGGCAGAAATCCCAATGCCACGTCTGCCTCGGGTGATTCAGACATGACTGTCCCCACCTGGGCTCCGGGTGCTCGGGATTTCCACCGTATCTGCGCGCTCTGGTTTAGCTGGTGTATTAAATATCTTGATAAGTTATTAGTGCAGACGGTCTCGGCCCTGGGGGAGCTCCTTCATTTGGTTGTTGGTTTTGGTGGTGGTTTTGTGTTTTTACTGATTTAGTGAGCTGTGTTAATATTGCTAAGCTGTAGCACTTGACTTTCCCATTGAAATAATCTTTAAGGAAGGGAAGCACATTGTAAAGAGAATTAATGCGGCCTATAAATCACAGGAGGGTTTGAGATCCGTACCCTCTGGTTGTCTTCTGAGCTCAGCTCCTGCTTGAGTACCTGACCTGGAAACATGTCATTTACCTTCTTTGTACTTCATTTTTTGTCCATGCAAAGAGTAACTAATAATCACCTGCCACAGACGAGTTTCTGAGAGACTTGGAGGAAAGTTGTGATATAGCTGCTAAGAACTGTATTTATCCTTCTTTCTGAACTTTTTATGGTCTTGAAAACAGGAACCTGGTGGTGATGCTGATGGTGAGGATGGGTGGGACCAGCGTGAAGCCACCACCCACCAGGTAGCGCTTGGAGAGTGTGACCCTTTGAGGGAAGATGTTGTATTTTCCCTGGAAAGTGGCCATTTCTCCTAACAAGCAACACACGGCGGGCCCACAGCCTTGTTAATTATGGCACAGGGATGATGAGAAACTTGGATAAATTCTTGAGTCCCAAGAGTGGGAGCTGTATCTATCCATCCTTACACAAACAGGAGAGCATGGTGAACAAAGAGGAAAGATTCTCCCCCCGCTTCTTTTTTTTTAACCTTTTCAAATATTTCTATACGGTGACTTTTTCGGCGTCCACATTTGCGTGTAGAACTAATTTTGCGAAGTGTTCATGTGCACATTGTTAACAGATTGGTTTACAGAGCTGTAAGCAGCAAACTTATTGAATATTTTGGAGTTATTTCAGTATAAAGAACACAGGATTTTTTTAACATTAGGGGTTTTATTTCTTTATGGAAACTACGTGGACAATGTGTTTATCGTTACATGTAAATGTATCTATGTATACGTATTATATGTAATTGCCTTAATCTCTTCCTTCCTTGCTCCTGCCTTGGCTTCTTGGGCCCCAGTTGTACTTCAGAGATCCAGGAATCATCATCGCACGTTAAACAAAATCTTTCAAGTCCAGTGTTAAGTTTCCAAAAGCCTTTAACTGTTTGCAAGTCAGGTGTGAAGCTCTATCAGTCCTCAAATAGAGGTACTCGTAGTTGGTGTCGAGGCCCAGGTTATTCTTCTCCAAGCACATATGAGAGGCCTTGAACAAACATACCTCCAGGTCTGACCTCCCGTTGTAACTCGAGTTCATTTCTCATTTTTCCTCTCGAACCTTCAGTTCTTGCTGATAATCTGAAGTCTAACCCAGGAATTAAATGGCAGTATTTCAGCTCAGAAGAAGGCATTTTCACCGTTTTCCCAGCCCACAAGTTCCGGTGCAAAGGCAGCTATGAACACCGCAGCAGGTATGAGTTGTCTCGTATGATTTGTCTCCTTACAATTTAGGGGGCAAAGCACTAAAACTGGATTCCTCAAGCACTGATTTCATTTCAGCATTACACTTTGCCAAGACGACAACACTCATGAGTAAGTTTTAATGGAGTCCCTTGGGTATTCTTAGGTTTGTTTTTTAAAGCACCAGTTTTCGCTTTTAAGAAACTTTGACGTAAAATAAAATTACATACAGGTTCCTCACCTCTTCCAAATCAAATAAACTGTAAATAGCAGTAACTTGTAAATTGTAGTTCTGCCTCTAAGTGAAATTTGTCATGTGTTTGACTCATACTTGACCTTCCTTAATAAAGTAGTGAACATGTATTCTGCTGATTTGGCGGGTGCGTCGCTATGGGGAGGGGGTGGAAGGATGAGAAGCCTGGAAAGAGCATAGGTAGGAGCATTTTTCCAATCTCCAGCCGAGGTTCAAGTGACACATTGTGGATAGTAGCAGCAACAGTGGAAGCTTTCTGTTTCTACTAAGAAAACTGTAGAAAAAAGGATCAGATGGTGACGTGGTTTTCCTGCTCAGGGAGATATTCCCATTCTGTAGGCATGACGCAAAGCATTTGCAGTGCAGTATTTTTTCCCTAGCCTTTGCTGTCAATATTACGGGACTGATCAGGAGTCGAGGGTGGAATCTTCTGAGAACGTGCAGCAGCTTTAGTATCTCTGATCATACGTTAGCTAATTGTACCAGTTAATCAATCTATGCGGAGGAAATATCAGCACATCCAGGTACGTTTCTATGTAGCTGAGTGTACAGAGGCTCAAAAGTGTTCTGGTTACCTCTCTGTGTTGAGCAATCAAATGTTTACAGGTGTTGTCCTCTATGTGTCATCAAAGCTTGAAGTGTCCAGGGTTGATTAAGTTTTCTGTGATCTTGGAAAGGTGCGGTCTGAAGACGTGAGAGCCGGGGGTACTCCAGCCTTGATGAGAATTTTGACACTAAAACCATTGGTGATTTCATGCAAATCACTTAGGCATGGTTGCAATTTCTCCATGGCTAAATAAGGGCTATCTTTTTGCTAGTATTTACTTTAGCGGGCAGTTTGGATGGATTAATTAGTTAATACTTAAGTGCTTTGAAGATCAAAGGCCCTATTTAAGTTCTAGGTATTAAAACCAGTGTAGAGCTGCAGGCTGTTTTACAATTAAGAACTGATTTGTGCCAGTTGTTTATTGCAGCGCCTTGTCTAAAATCTTCTGCATTTCCTTTGCTCTTAATAAGATTTCTGTGGCTGCCTTTGATAGAATAAAATGTAAATCCCAAAACTCACGCTTGACTCTAACTAGTTTTGGGTCTCAACTAAAGAGGGACGAGAGTCCTGTCTTTTTTTAAGTCTTCCTCCTTGCTGAAGATCTTCCTGATTTGTTCCAGGTTGAAACCTTGGTGCGAGAGCTTGTGAAATCTTTCACACATCTCGCACAACATTGAACTGGATCCGAGCATCGTTTCACTGAGAGTAGGTTTTTTTGATGTTAGCACGAACAGGCACATGGCAGCACCGAGAGCCTTTACCAGAGTTAACTCAGACTGTCCGCAGGGTTTAAAACTGCACAGACCTGAAGGGTTGTGGAGCATGACCTGCATGAAACGCGTTCCGGGGCACCAAGAGAAAACCCTTCCTTGGCCAGGAGCCTTCCCATATTACAATAAACTGAACACCCTATGCTAATGCAACTCCACACAGCTGCACAGGTTCTTACTTGTCACGTAACCAGCAAGTACCCACTATTACGCTCACTTTTACATGTGAGTAAGGTTCCCGACACCCAACATTTATCATGAGGCATTTCTTGCTTGTCTACACTTAATCCAACACTTGATGTAAGCTGCTGCAAACAATAACCCCAAACACTGCTGCTGCATCAGCAAAATTGTTCATTCCTGGCTGAGAGCGGTTGCTGTGACAGAGGGAAAAGGATCTGACACCTGATCTTGGTTAAAAAAATCAGAAAGCGAGTGAAAGCGAGGGCCTTTTCTGTATGTTTAGATTCTCAGCTCATCTTTCCTAGTAGAAGCTTCCATGAAGGCCAGAATTCCTGTTATAATTAATTGTTTTTTCATTGAGTGTTTTTGTTTTTAATTCTCAACTCTTTTCACTTGTAAACGTTTTAGTGAAAATTGCGAGATGACTCATGGCAGTGGTTTGGGTTTTGTTCTCCTTCAGGCCTGTCTATGTTTCTACTGTTCGACCTCAGTCCAAGCATATCGTCGTCATCGTGGACCATGGGGCTTCGGTGACAGAGACGCAGCTTCAGATTGCCAAAGATGCTGCTCAGGTTATTCTGAGCTCTATAGACGAACATGATAAGGTAAACGTTCTCCAAGCAATGAGCATATTTGCATTGGTTTCAACCATGCTCAGTGTTTTCAGTTTTCATCCAAAGCGGTGTTTTAGCTTGTGGTCCATGGACTCATGGGCATCTGTGGTCTACCTCTAAAGGGTGATGAAGACTTGAACTCACTTTCGGAAGCCTGTAATTACTGCAGGGGAAATATTTGGGGATCTGCAGGCTGAAAAAAAAAAGTGAAAACCACAGATTCTAAGGCAAAATCTTGTTTCTGAGTAATCTTTAAAGGCTTCTGCATCTTGGCAGAGACTTTAGGTGATGGTCAGCAGTGTGATACAGTGTGCGATTAGGAGAGCCATGCTCCGAGCCTGACGACTTCTGAAGTACTAGGTTGCTTTGAGCAACTCATTTTACCTCTGAGGCTGTCTTTTTTGCTTCTGAAAATGGAAATTATTTATTCTGCTGCTATACTGGGGTGAGCCGAAAGAAAATTAGTGTTTGGAAGATTCCCAGACAACCGTGATACCAGCAAGAAAAGGATAAAGCAAAGGGCCAAGAAACCTGGATTTTATTCCTTGCTCTGCCACAGATACTGCACTTGACAATGAGAAAGTCACTTAACCTGTAATTTTTTTTGAGTACGGATTATAACCATAAAGTGCTTCTGTGGGACCACAAGCAGTCCCCAGTTTGGTCTTTACTCTCAGTAATTCTCTGCTAATGGGACCTTGATTGTTCTTTCTGCTTGGTTGGGTTTTTTTTGTTGTTTTGGTCTTTTTTTAATAGGAAGGGAGTTTCAGTGAAATCAAGTTGAAGAACAACTGATAATAATCTTTGCCTTAAGTCTTCTCATTAATAGTACGGGAAAAACACTTCTAGCTTCGGTGTTTTTACTGAGTTTTAATCCTGGAAAATAATGCTTATAGTTCAGCAGAAGTAATAGTTCTTAAATTTAAGTGTCAAAAGTGTTTGTCTTAATATAGACCTATAATGAAGAAAATACATTTAAGATGTGTATTACTTGCTCAGTAGCTCAGCGGTTATGAAACCTGTTACACGGGTGTATAATTACTGCTTAATTCTGTGACTGTCTTGCATCAGTCATTATTTATAATAAAGTATGCCGCTCATTTAATAGGACTGGTATGTTATGTGTGTGTTAATGCAAGTGTTACCACTACATGCCTTAACTTATGTACAGGATAAATATTGACGGTAGGTTCGGCTTGCTTTGACTGAAACGTTAAAACAACGTAACGCTTTGCCTCTAAAAAGTTCATAGAGGGGTGTTTTTTTTTTATTTTCTGTATGCACTCCACTTTTCTATAGGCGCTCGAGGCTTTCCTGAAAATACTCTCTGCTGATTTGGTTTGCAGTTATCTCTAGTTCACTTAGGCTTCTGCCCGGAACAGTATATTAACTATTATGTACGAGCAGAGTGAAGCTGACTTCGTCTGAGAAACAAAGACCGAAGTCTCTTTCTCTTGAAATCACCATAAGTCTAATCCTTTTCAGATTTGATGGATTTATGCCTCAAGCATTTATTTTTTAACAATTGAATTTTAAATCCACGGAATCTCTTCAGTGGGCTTATCATTGTGTTTTCTGTATCGGTGCGTAAAGAATTATAAATGGTAAGGTAATCCAATATAGTTTCTTCTCTTTCAAGATCTCTGTGTTAACCGTGGCAGACACAGTAAGAACCTGCTCGCTGGATCAGTGCTATAAGACATTTCTGTCTCCTGCCACTAGTGAGACAAAAAGGAAGATGTCCACCTTCGTCAGCAGTATAAAGTCATCTGACAGCCCGACGCAGCATGCGGTGGGATTTCAAAAGGCTTTCCAGTTGATACGGAATACAAACAACGGCACAAAACTCCAAGGAAGTAAGTCCCTTGTTGTGCAACCATGACGATTTCTGGGGCTTGCAAATGTTTTCTTAGCTGAGATTCTCACTTTGACAGAGGCCAAAGGAGTGTAGTGTCTTGAATACTTAAAAAAAAAAAAAGCACATGTTTTTATTGCGTAGCCTTTACTTGATCTGGAATCTGCACGAGTGACTGTTGAATATGGCCATTCCGTTTTAATTTATTTCACTTGCTGACTTTCTTTTGAACTGTAATATGAAATTGCAGGATTGAAGTGCCTGGTAGCTGAATTATTTCCCGAATGTGTGCAGGGGGGGCCCTTTGAATGAAAATCGCTGTTGGTGCAGGTTCATTGCCTTATTGCTAAAACATCTATGTATGGGTAATCCGCCTAACTGGAGTCCTGTGCAAGTGGCTCTTCCTTCTCAGGGGAAAGGGGTTTTTGAGAATGCCAATTATGGGTGCTATTTTATGGAATGTGAGGTTGGCCTGACTACATTTTCCTTCATCTGAGAATATCCTCCTGAATTTCTGTGTACGCATTATGGGCTTTCTCCTTCCCGTGCCCAAAATTGGTGGGGGGCGGTGTGTTTTGTGTAATGAGGATGTGGTGAAAGATGTGGAAAAGACGGATGTAAAATTGAGTGGCACGTTTGCTTGCCAGGAACCCGTGGAAAGCAAATTCTTGAAGCTGTGCTCTGAGTGCTCGTTGGGAGTAACGTTGCCAATGCGGTGGCAGGGTGGAGAAAGCAGACCCATCTCTATTGATTTAGTCAATTCATGTAACGCAGATCCCATAGCTTCATAGAATCATAGAATCATAGAATGGTAGGGGTTGGAAGGGACCTCTGGAGATCATCTAGTCCAACCCCCAGCTTGGTCCTGTGCCTGCTCCAATTTGTGCAAATTCTTCGTTGTCCTGAAGGGCACCAGCTCAGAACAGAAAAAAAGTGAAAAAGGAAAGGCCAGGAGTGAAAGTGCTCTGGAAAGACTAAGGAAATGTGCTCCTGCTTCATGTGACTACTTCGGTTTGTAAAATGGTGCTTTTGCTATTAAAGTTCAGAAGTTGGCTGAACCTTTAGGCCACAGATACAGTGAAACATTTACCTGACTGTACACTGCTTAGCTGAAAGGCAGGGGTTTCAAGGGTAGGTTTTGACCATCCTGTGGCAAAATGATGAAAGGGGCGCAACTTTCTAGAAAAGAAAAAATTTAAAACAAAATCATAATCCAGCACAGCTGAAGCTGGCTGGGGTAAGATGCATTAGTCATCGGCAGTTATTCCAAGAACATCAGCTGTAGAGTCTTGCAGCATCCTCCTACGTGTCTTTTATGTTTGGCACTGTTTGTATATTAGGAATAGAAGGTTTTGGCATATTCTTCGTTCATGCGAAAACACATACTTTTACTAGGTTTCATAGCAAACAATTATTTTGGGGCACAAGCACAGAAAATTAAAAGAAAAGGCAAATGCGTTGGATTTAGTTTTTCCTCTAAGTGTGAAAGATTTTGAAAGCCTAATGTGTGTATAGCTAATTTCAGAATTCATAGGGTGAGACACAATACGTTTGAGAAGAGGATGTTTATAAAATGGGTCTCATTTTCTTGTAAATAGTCTTTTCATCTTTTAAAAAAAGAAAAATAAACCTAGAAAAAAAAAATTCATTCATTTCGCTGTTAATTTTCTAACATCCTGTTCCCGGAGAACAATGTGTGGGTGTGTCAGGGAAGCTGTTGAGATACAGCATCGCTCCCAAATTCTCACTGGAAAAGTTAGAAGGGAACTACTGGTACGAGATGGAAGAATTGTGCGGTTGAACACGTCTGAATTTCCTGGCTTATGCCCGTTCCTATTGCAATTCTGCTCAGCAGAACCTTATCCCAAAGTGTAAGAAAATGCTCTGCCACTGAGTACCATCATTCCCTGAAAACACTCTGGTTAAATATAGAGAGTGTGCGTGTGTGTATTAAAAATTGCAGGGGATGTATATATTACATAGACCCACATACACTATAGGAAGATGGGTAGGTGCTGTAATGGTACACTGAATATAAGGGCCCTTTCCAGCCATCGGAAGTGTAGCGTATCAAACAGCACGGGGTGATCAGCTATTGAATGATAAGTTGACCTGTTTAGTCTAGGTCCCTGATGCAGACTCAGGACTGTCTTATGTTACTCCTCCTAGCAAAGCTTTTAGACTGCAGCACCATGCCTGGATGCAGTATGTAATAACTATGCTATAGCCTAGGAAACGCGTTAACAATTTTCCTTAAACTACAGCCAAAAGTTTATTAATAGCTGGCTTTGGTTTTTTTCCTAGTTTTAGCTTCTAACAAAAAAAAAAAAAGGCAGAAATTCCCCCCAAATTAACAGCACCTCTGAACTAGTTTGCATCAAAAGCCAATTCTGGCTGAAATTCTTTTCAAGCCATGATGACAAAATGTACACATCAAAGCATTCATACCTATTTAAAAAAAAAAAAACAAAAACAAAAAAAAAACAAACCCACAAAACCCCCACAAAAAAACCCCGATGAGACGACAGAGTTGGTGTAGCCAGCTAACCTCATGTGCTTCAGATTATGTGGTGGTGTATGATCCCTACAGGCGTCTTAATTATATGCACAAAATACTTTTAATACTGAGATACAATATGATGAAACAGGATGATGTGTAAGCAATGATTTGAATTTACATATTCAAAGGCTTTGAGGCAGGCTTTTCGCTGAGAACATACTCAGCTTGAAAAACATGTTTGACTTCATGCGAAATGAGCCGCTGGCGAACGGCGGCGTGCCGTGCCGCATTCCGCAGGGATTGCGCGCTCACCTACGCCATGCGACAGCGTCGGGTGCCTTTCATCCTGCGGCATCCTCCAGCTATCGCGCCACAAGCCAGGGACTAAATTGCAGCAGTGCTCATGCAGGCGTGAAGAAGCGGTAGTGGGTGAAAAAGGTCTTTTGCAGGGATTTTGAGTTTCGCGCTTGCGCCTGTTGAGGTGCCCACCACCGTGCTTTTGCAGGGGCTGGTCTGATCGCTCGGCCAAACCTTGCTGGAAAGGAGGGCGGGGAGAGCCCGTGATCAGCAGCAATAGCAATGCTGAGCCCCCTGCACTGCTCTCGCAGCAGCAGTGGCTGGGAAAGCGCCGTGCCCGTGTCACGTAGCAAATACGATCAGATGCAGCCACAGCCCTGCTCTGTAGGACTGCAGGACAGGAGAAGAACAGTGGGTCAGGAGACGAAACTTGCAGGTTCTTTTGCTTTTGCCAAGCCCTCTCCACGTGGCAGAGCAGCTTCTGCAGCGTGCTGCACGCCGGTCTTGCTCACACTCCTGCCAGGTTGCAGCCGGGCCGGAAGGTGCGTGCGAGGTCTGCTCAGCAGAAACAAGCCACAGGGCTTCTGGGTGCCTGGTAGGCACCGGATCCAACAGGCCTTTGTTAAATGCTCTGAACAGAAGTTTACTAACTAACATTGTAATTCATAAGACTGCAGTGTGTTTGTCCGTTGTAGAGTCCTGTGAATCTCACAAATGAAGCTGTTGGCAATGTATGGTTGTAAGTGGATGTAAGGACTCTTAGCACATGACTACCTTGAGTTAAAAATCTAATGCACTTTCTGCTACATATATGTGTGATTCTTTTTAGATACCGATATGGTCATAATTTATCTCTCGGCTGGGATTACATCAAAAGATTCCTCGGAAGATGATAAAAAAGCTACTCTACGTGTCATCAATGAAGAAAATAGTTTCCTCAATAACTCAGTAATGATTCTCACTTACGCGCTTATGAACGGTGAGAAACGTTTTTGTATTTCCAGTGGATGAAAATTCCCTTTCATTGTGCAGCTAGTTTATGAAGCTCATCCAAATGTAATTCCACGCCTTACTGGGAGCAGTTTGTTAGTGGATTTTGGCCGGTGTGATCCAGCGGCTGCATCCAGGTGTTAGGTGTATAAAACTGTGTGCCACTCCCTGCTTATCTATCACAGTGCAGCTGCTCAGGATATAAAGTATTGTTGCCTAAATTGCCTAGTGGCAACCAGACTGAATTGAATTTGATAACTATTGCAACTGCCTGTGTTTCCTGGTGCAGCAGAATGAGAGTATATGTGACTTCTGTCTCTGTCGTTAGCCGAGGAGCATGAATGTAACATCAAACATAATCTGAAGTGCTTTGATAACTTAGAACCGTAATATAAGATTGAAGTTAAATGTGAAGATCACACACGCAGTAGTTTGGCATCCTGTGCGTTTTCCAGCAAAGCATTTTCAAGAAGAAGGCTATATGTTGCATTACTAAAACTTGTGCATCGACTCTAGCCAAGGAAACTAATGCTTAAGCTAATGTATCGTTTGACTGTAAATTTAAATGCTCATTTGAGATTTAATGTGTACGAAGGTCTTTGATTTGTGTGCAAGCATTGAGCCTGGGACTTGTGTAAAATGTGCGACTTCAATGTTTCAGCTAAAGAACAAAGCCTGTTATCTCCAAGGGTGTATAATATGCTCCTGGTCCTTTATGTGGACTAGCCACCAGCAGAGAACAAAGAGCTGTCCTGTGGATTTATGGGTCACATAAGTCTTTGTTAAAAGATCTTTGTTTAAAAGGGTGATGTGAACAGCATGTTGAATTTTCGTTGTGCGCAACAGTGTGTGAGAGGCAATCTTAGCAATTTTGTTACTAGCTAATTACTTTTTCTAAATCCATACTAGTCTTTCAGCACTTCAGCTTATTGCTTAAATAAGCCTATAGTATATTCAGTCCTACAGTGTAGCGTATGTATCATTTTGCTTTTATTGACAGCACTTCGGAGTAAGATACCGAAGTTTTGATGGAAAGCAAGCTGCTTCTATCTCCTTCTTTCTATTTCTCACATCTCCGTTTCAGAGGGAGTGACAGGTTTGAAGGAACTGGCCTTTCTGCGAGACCTGGCAGAGCAGAACTCGGTGAAGTATGGGGTGCCGGACCGAACGGCCCTGCCTGTGATCAAGGGAAGCATGATGGTCCTGAACCAGCTGAGTAACCTGGAAACCACAGTTGGCCGGTTCTATACAAACCTCCCCAACCGAATGATCGATGAGGCAGTCTTCAGTCTGCCTTTCTCGGATGAAATGGGAGACGGTACGTGCTTGCGTTGATTTTAGGTATAAAAACGGAAGAGATTAGGTTCCCTTTGCTCACATGTTCTCAAATATACTGTAATCTTAGAATGTAGGTGTGTTCCGAAGGCAAATACAAAATTAGCCTTTCATGCCAGCAGGTTTTTTATCTGCAGAAGGTCTAGTGATGAAAAAAGTGGTAATAAGACATGGAATAGGTAGA
The DNA here is from genome assembly GCA_013398225.1 of Steatornis caripensis. Lineage (NCBI taxonomy): Eukaryota > Metazoa > Chordata > Aves > Caprimulgiformes > Steatornithidae > Steatornis > Steatornis caripensis. The sequence continues at coordinate 584,593 of VZSC01008093.1, read as the reverse complement.
TTTAGGTTGGATTCTTGGAGGTGGAATTTGTTCTTCTGTATGTGTACACGTACCGCATCTGTAATTTAATTTGCGGAGAGAAATTCTTTGTACTTGAGGGAAGCAATGTTGTCACGTTGAAATGGCAGCTGTGACCGCGCTGTGCCATTGCAGGGTTCATTGTTTCAGTGCTACTGTATGTCTTGAGGTCTTACAGGTAGACTCAGGGGATTGCATAGGTCCCCACCGTGGAAGAGAGAAAAAGTTATTATCGTTTGAGCCTCCCTTTTCTGTGGAGCCATGGACGTGGCTTTTGAGTCATCTTTCCTGCCAGAGTTCCCATTTTTCTGTCTTTGCACCCCAAGCAGCGGCTCTTCACAGCTATAGTTTAGCGTCCATTCCCCGCTGCCGGGCTGTGAACACTGGCAGTCAGACCTCTGTAAGAGGGGGAAGGCAACCAGCTTAGCTAATGGCACAAAGCAAGATTATTAGTTATTGTCCAAAATTTGCTATCCTTAGCTCTTCCTTTAGCACACTTGGTGTGCCCCCGGCACTGGGCGGAAGAGGAAGCCTGAGCTGGCTGGTGATCGCTTGGCCGGTCTGGAGCAAGTCATCCAGTGAACTTAGTGGAAGCCTGGTAACAGTTTTTCCACAGACTGTGAATGCATCCTGAAAAATATCTTAATGCAGCAGATGTCTGCAGTCTGGTTCTCCCATCAGTTTCTAATTTATGCTGATGTGGTGGGAAGGTGTACGGATCTTCCCTTTTATCTTGACATTAGATGCCATGTTAACAAAAACTGCGCGTTCAACTTGAGCTGATCTCACCACTACATCCAGTAGTGGAGGGACTGAAGGTGTAGATATCAATAGAGACTTCTGCCACCACGGTGCTGGCAGAGCTCCCTGGCCGGACACACACCCAGCCGTGGGTCCCGCTGCCTGAGCTAATACTTAAGCGTCATCAGCTGTAAACTGCAGTGCTGCTGCTGCTTTTCCCTTTGGGATCTGGTGCCCTTCCTAAAGCTCAGCGTACACGCTTCGAAGGTCAGAGTTGTAGGGTTAGCCACTGCTAGTCCTAGGGCAGCTCACCTGACGTTTCTCTAGCACCGCTCCAGTGCTCTGTAGAGTTGTGACCATCACAGTGATGTTAGGAAACACACTGGTGATTCTGTGTTGCTTTGACAATTGAGCAGATTCTGTACCTCTTCATTCAAGACTTTGCATATCCTTAGTCTCGGCTAGTACGTGGGAGTGGTTGAGGGTTATGCTGAATAGTTTTCAAGGGCTGCTGAGTTTAGGTTGCAGGTTTGCTTTGTGTGTTGAGTCCCAAAACAAATTTAGGACTATTCCTGAGCAAACCTCTTCTGAGTCAGAATGCTTGCTACTTTCTGCGTTTTCCTAACCTTGGCCATTAAGCTGTATTATTAATCTCTCGCAAAGCCATATCCAACCAGAATGGAAAATCTGAGCAACAGAAGGATTAGAAATGGTGCAATACAGAAGGCTTGTCTTGCATAAATGTCAAAGTGTACTTAAAAGCTTATACATGCAAATGAATTTTATATTGGTATGAAGAGTCGCTGAGTTTCCAAATAGCAGGGGTGTAGAAAGTAAGAGAAATAAGGTATTAGCGAGAGTTCTTACCTCAGGCACAAGACGCGTCCTAAACCATTGTGTAATTATGAGTATGATTCCCAGGACCGTGGCCATATTGGGATTTAGTTAAGCAGAGGAGGTTTAATATTCTGAAAACGCAATTAGATGAGCAATAACTCATCACTACTGTTGCTTTACAAGTACAAATTCTCTTCCTCCTCCTATTTTTCAAATTGCCTTAAATGATGTTAAAGGAACAAAATACTGTCTTGGCTTTTCTTGCAAATGCATTTATCATCTCTAAGGCATCCACTTGTAGACTGACAAAAACCCCTAAACATTACTTGTGGCGTGTATTTTAATGAATTGATTAAATCTACCTTAGGCCACTATCAGGAACATGTACATTAACTAGTTAAGGAGAGTGGCTAACAGCAACCGGACACGACAGATAACCTGCTCAGCTTCCCTGTAGGCATGCTGATTTTTGTCCATATTCCAGCAAGGAATACTATATAAAATTTAACTGTGTAACGCTTTGAAATAATAGAGCACGTGCTCAGTTTCCTCTAAAAATAATTGACTAGGTATTGCTGATGGCTTTATGTTGTTTTTCTCATTCTAAGGCCTGATAATGACTGTAAGTAAACCGTGTTACTTTGGAAACCTGCTGCTGGGGATTGTTGGAGTAGATGTTAATCTCGCATATATCTTGGAAGATGTCACCTATTATCAAGACTCTTTGGGTTCCTACACTTTCCTCATTGATAATAAAGGTAACTTTTTGGCTCAGGTAATCTCTTCTAGTCCCACTGAGATCATTAACCATCAAAAGGAAACTCTTAATCCTCATACTTCTGAATAGTCTATAAGTAATGAATGATGATATTGATTAAAAGAGAAATCGCGTGGTGTTTGGTTAGTTTTGCCTGAGAGTTGCTGGAGACGGTAGGTGGATTCATGACTTGAAATGTCCGTCCTGGAGTTCTGATGTGGAAATGCGTACTCACTGTTGAGATTTTCTACGTCTGTAACATCAAGGTTTTCTCTGTGTGTAGGGCAAAAGACAGAACTGGTGTATATGTGTGTTCAGCTCTTTTCCTCTGACCCAAACCTCTTTTATGGCTTGTTTTTTTGAGCTTTCTTTCATTTGCAACTTACCAAGTTCTTAGTTTGCAGCTTCTTTGATGATAATATTGCTTGTTCACTTTTATTAAGCCTTTGTAAAAATCGTGTGTAGTTACCGTGTTTCTTTTTTTTTTTTTTCCTGTAAATATTCCTCCTGGACTCAGTTGTTAGAATGCACTCAACGTCTAGTTTTGTGTCTTTATTTTTCAGGATACACTCTTATGCATCCATCCCTTACCAGGCCCTACCTGCTGTCTGAACCACCGCTCCACACAGATATTATCCATTATGAGAACATTCCTAAATTTGAGCTGGTGCGCCAGAACATCCTTAGGTAAGGAGTTGGGATGCAGGTCCAAACATTAGCAGTCCTTAGGGCACTGGAAGTATTTCTAGAGGAGTTTTAAGAAAATTAGAGGTAAAGTTCCTTTTTCTACAGTATCTGGATACTCAGACAGATTTTTTTTTTCCCTCTTCCTTCCCCCCAAATGCAGAACAGTTCCAGTTTAGTTTTTCCTCCAGCTTTCTTCATTTTATCACTTGGTGTGCTAAACAGTGGTTTCCCCAGCTGATCTGGGGGATATTCTTTCTAATGTCTCCCTTCCTTGTTGGGAAGATGTTCCACTGTTCAGTCTGGAGTTTTCTTTAGCCTTTGTCTTAACTGAGTATGTGTTTCAACTCAAACATGGCAGTACACAAGTGCATTTTCCGCATACATACACGTTTTCTTCACCTAAGACGGGTAACAGTTAGTCTTCGTATCTTAGAATATTTTGCGCTTTGCTTAAGAGCTTTCTCAGTGTTTAATGAAATGCTGTATGTTGTGTTTGCCGATATAGCATTCCCCTGGGCAGCCAGATCATTACGGTTCCTGTGAACTCCTCACTGTCTTGGCATGTAAACAAACTGAGAGAAACTGGTAAAGAAGCCTACAACGTCAGCTATGCTTGGAAAATGGTAAGGAATAAAAGTGATGCTGTTGTGGGATGGCATGTAGGGTAAGTTCGTATATTGAAGAGTACATTAATGTATTGAATGTAGTGAAGCATGAAGTGTTGCTATGTATTGAGGTATGAAAGGTCTGAATTACTCATAAAGTGTGTGAATGCGGAGGGTTTTTTGTTGCGGTGAAGAACCAGTGAAATTACCATTTCAGTTTATTTACCGTGTCATCTTCAGAGCTGTGCCTTTCTTCATGAAGGCACTCGTTTCATAAGACATACGTAGTGTACAGTCACATAGAGATTACACTCGTGCTTTCCCAATGCAAGTAAATCTACAGTGCTCTATGCTACACTGCAAGCCCAGTGACATGTCAGTACCTGCCAGAGACCGCGTTGGAATACAGTGCTGAGGCAGTATTTAGTCATTCTTTTGCTTCATACTGTTGTTATGTTTGGGGCAGAGTAGTATGATCCATTAATTAATATAATTGGGAAAATGTCAGCTTTTTCACCCTGATCCTATCTTGTTTCAGAAGTGTATCAGTAGCCATTAATGATGTTTGCTGTAATTTAAGGCTTCTCTTACAATCACTGGTTGTATCAGAGCTTTCATTGAAACTGAGTACGATGTGTATGCAACAGGCTATATTACCAGTTGTCAGAGCTTGAAGAGAGCTTCTAGCAGCTGTCTTCTTTTCTTCAGTTTAACTTCTGAACATATCTGAACACTAATCTTGGCCCAGGGATTAAAATGGAATCTAAAGTTAAATATAATCCAGGTGAGTTTCACTGATGCCAGAAATAATTGACTACTTTTTTGTGCCAGCAAACTTAGGAGGGTGCTTGTGGATCATTTCACAGTATTAGGTTAAATCCAATCTAAAAGATTAAGCTGAGCAGTTTTAAGAGATTAAATCTGTCATTGTGTAGCAGAAATTCACATAGGAGGGTGTCTGGGGCTAATTTTCTCATGTTGTAATGCTACATTAAGTATCAAACACCCTTGCAGAGCATCTGGGCACCTCCAAGTTTTGCTGGTCTGATGGAGTCTAGGATACTTAAAATATACAAACAAGTAAAGCATGTGACACATGCAGCGCACAATTAAGAGTGGTAATGATGAAATCTTGGTTTTGCGAGTTAATTTGTCCATATTCTTCATAGTGGGGAATACCAGTGTGTTTTTATCAGCTGTGACGTAGAAGCCTCTCTCTATTAATGACACTTCAAAAAGTATCCACAGAAGAGTGTCAGAAATTATTGCTAATTGAGCAACAAAATGAAGGCCTTAATGTAATGGTTTTTTCTGAAAACTAAATATTTTTATTTTGTGCATAGACTACAGAGAAGTATTTTTTTGTACAGCTTAGTGGCTCTGATACCTACAGGATGATTGGAGACTGGAATGTGGCCGTATGGGACTGAGTTGCAGGAATCAGACCACTGTCTCCGTCCTGCACGGAGACCAATATCGCTTGAAAATTTTACCTGCACGATCCTTCCCTTGGTTTTCTGTAGGATCACGTCCATGTTAGCTGCTTCGAAAAGGAGTTGTCTGTTTTCAGAGAGAGTGGGAACTGTGCTCCTTGAGAATATGGCGAAGTGTGGTGCCGCCTTCCAGAACTGGACAAGACGAGCAGTTAAAGAAAAGAGAATGAATGCTAAATAGAAAATAAGTTCTGTAACACCTCCGCCTTTTTGTTTCAGTTTGATGACTTGCCCATGTTTTTCAGGTCCAGGACACATCCTTTATTCTGTGTGTCGTGGTGATACAGCCAGAAATTCCTGTTAAACAGCTGAAGAATCTCAACACTGTCCCCAGCAGCAAGCTCCTGTACCATCGACTGGATCTGCTGGGCCAGCCAAACGCCTGCCTGCACTTCAAGCAGCTGGCTACCTTAGGTAAAGCCTTCTTGCAGTTCGTCTTGACCACCTCGCACGTGTTTCTGTAGAGTGTGGCAGCAGAAAGTAAGGCTATTCTCACAAAACACTGGCAGCAGAAAGTAAGGCTATTCTCACAAAACACTGGAAATACTCTCTTCTTGAGTGGCTTTTATTTCCAAGGGTGATTTTCTCATCAGCTGTTACTGCCTTATAGCTCTTTGTTGATCATAGCTACCCTGCTCAGTGGCGAGCGAGCACTTGCATGGGTGAACGCAGTGGGGCTGCTCATCAGAGTACGAGGTGAACGCGCTGTGAGCCTTGCTCGCTCGCATTCCCAGAAAGTGGAGTGGGGAGAGCGAGGGATGTCTCGCCAAGCTTAAAACTAAGTGCTCTTCTCTTGGCTGTAAAGCAGCTTATTGACAAATAACATAAGGAGGTTGAAGTGCCGGCCAGTCGTGCAGGAGTGCTTTTTGACTTTGGATTTATGCAAGTTTTTCACTGACATAAGCATTTAATACCATCAATCCATGTGAAGTCAGAAGTTAAGTCTGTTGGGGGAGACTGAGAACTTCAGTGGTGTGATGGTTTCCAGACCCTCCTTGCCTGCTTAAAAATTCTCGGGTTACTGAGGCATTCCTGCTTTTGGTAAGCTAAACTGATTTGACAATACCTGACTCATTTCAGTAGTTGCTCAAACATTGCTGGAAAGAGGAAGAGTCTCCGTGGCAGTATAAGTTTTAGCATCTGGAAGGATAGAGAACTTAAAAAACATAGTATATCCTAAGTTTTTTTTTCTATAAGCATCATAAGTTGCAAGCTTTCGTATTTTAAGTATTCATCTTGGGGTTTTCGCTGAAAGCTGTGCTGTATTTTAAGAAGCTCTGAACTAAGTGCTTTTGTTGGTAGCAAGGTTTGAAGGTCTTGTGGTGGATTAGTGGCACAGTTGTGATATTTTCTTAGCTATATTGCAGTGACACAAATAGCTAAGTGAGATTAGACTGGAGGAGTTGCAGAAGAACTTGACAAACCTATGGAAATAGCTTTGTCAATTGTTTAAAACACAGGGTTTTTTCTCTTTAATGTGGTGCCTAGTCTTGATTGTCTTATATCCAGAAAGACAAAATATAAATGGAAAATATCCAAAAAACGCAGTACTAAGCTGACAAGTGGAAGAACTTCATGCAAAGCAAAATGCAATCACATCAGAATATTCGGTCTGGGAAGCAGATGAAGGACTGTAATAGAAGTTCATAAGTGATGACTGCAGTACATATGGTTGCTGGACGTATGCTGATGTGTTTAGGAGGAATGTGAATAAAAGCATAACACATACCCCAGTGAAATTTTTCCTCTGGAGACCATTACACACAGGGAAATCGTGTTCCATGGGTCAAATATTCAGAAAAGGCGTTCTGCTCAACCTTCAGCCCTGCATCATCATAATCGCTTTTCTTTTTAAAAAGAAAAAGCTGTCTGGTATTGCAGTTTTCTGCACAATGAAAGTTTACTTTCTAGTCTGTTCTGAAGCTCACCCCAGACGGCTACACTTTCATGGGTAAGCTCCCTCTTCTGCACTTGTAATTCTCCATTTGCTTCTTGTCTGTAACTGAAAGTGCTTGTTCTCATTTTCCTCTGCCGTATCTAACCTAAACACGGATAATTAAATACTTCTTTAGCACAAAATCTTTTATTAAGGGAAAACAGCATCTGTAATCTTTCAAAAAGTAGTAATTCAGAAATTGTTTAGACTCTGAGAACAAAGGCATTAAAGTCTACCAAATAACACGTGGAGATCAGAGTAGGTGGACTAGCCTTGTGACTTCTTTATTTTGAAGCAAGAAAGGTAGTTCACGTACAACGTAAGTTTTGTCAATGGCCAGGGAGGCAAGCTCTACTGGGTAGTGCTCGCGTTTGGGTGGAAAAGGTCCCGTTTTCTGCCCTCTCTCGGGGTCGACCCATGCCCTGAAGAAGCTGTGCGCTTTGCACACTGAAGTATGGGAGAGCGGAGGAGCAGGCGGAGGATACCATTTCGTGGTACGAATCTGTTTATGATGCAGTACGTGCAATTCATTGTCCTTAGCTTTCTCATGTTTTGCTATTTTTAGAAAGCCCTACGGTAATGCTCTCTGCGGGCAGCTTCTCTTCTCCATATGAACATCTCAGCCAGCCCGAGACGAAGAGGATGGTGGAGCATTACACGGCGTACCTCAGCGACAACACACGCCTCATTGCCAATCCTGGCCTTAAGGTATGTCCTCGGTGCTGACTGCTCTGGTCAGCCCTGAAGACCTTGGTTTCCTGCCATCCCATGCCTTCATCCAGGAGGGCAGTACCTGAAACACTGGTCTCCTGATCATGGAATCACAGCATGGTAGGGGCTGGCAGGGCCCTCTGGAGCTCCCCCAGCCCAACCCCCGCTAAAGCAGGTGCCCCCAGCGCAGGGGGCACAGGGACACGTCCAGGCGGGGTTGAATCTCTCCGCAGAAGGAGACTCCACAGCCTCTCTGGGCAGCCTGGGCCAGGGCTCGGGCACCCTCGCGGCAAAGAAGTTCTTCCTCACGCTCAGGGGGAGCTGCCCGTGCTCCAGTGTGTGCCCGGTGCCCCTCGTCCTGGCGCTGGGCACTGTTGGAAAGAGCCTGGCCCCATCCCCTGGACACCTGCCCTTTGGATATCGATGAGCACTGAGGAGATCCCCTGCCAGCCTTCTCCTCCCCAGGCTGAACAGCCCCAGGGCTCTCAGCCTCTCCTCATAAGAGAGATGCTCGTAGGGTTCTGGAGTGGTGGTTTGGAGTGGCAGCCTGTGTCTGGAGAGGTGGCCGTGGGCTTCAAGGAAGAGTGGAGAGAGGAGGGAGAGGGCTTCCTCCCCAGAAAGAGGGGAGGAAAGTTGATAAGCAGCTATTGAAATAAACACTAGAAGAATTAAAGCTCCAGTAAATTCTCAGCGGAAATGTCTTTGTGTCCGTAGGCATATGAATGAGAAATTACTATTTTGTTTGCAAGAGGAGCAGTATTTGTATTTAGGTGAAGTAAAAAAGCAAACCCTAAAAGCCACAGAGATAACGACAACAATATTTTGTTATAATAAGCTTTTCCTTTACTTGGAATGTGCCAGACCCGTCTGGTGTGAGAAGACTTTAAACAAGTAATTGAGTTTAGATGATCTCCGATCACTCTTTAGGGAACCCCGCGAGCAGCTTATTATCTTTTCATGCAAGTCTTAGAGGAACCCTGCTAGGTCCGCCTTTGTTTTGCAGTTCTCTGTCAGAAATGAAGTAATGGCTACCAGTCACGTCACAGATGAATGGATGACACAAATGGAAATGAGTAGCCTGAACAGTTATATTGTGCGCCGTTACATAGCAACCCCCAATGGGGTGCTCCGAATTTACCCCGGTTCCCTCATGGACAAAGCATTTGATCCCACCAGGAGACAATGGTGAGTTTTTAGGGTCCTGTTATCAAAGCTTTGGATAATCTTGGAGGGCAATAAGGAAAATATTTGGTATCGATTTCATGGCCTGTTTTTTTTTATGGCCAGCTTTAAACTATTTAACTAGAAACATTTTCGTCGTGGGTAAAAGGCTCGGTGCTTAAATACAGCTAGTTAAAACCTTTATTGGTTCTAATTTCAACCCTTTTTGTTTTAAGTGATAGTTTCTGTTTCATATCCCTGCTATGGCAGATGGGAATGTAAATATTCACAAAATGAGCATCCCCTTTAGGGCTTAGCTAATTTGGGAGTGTTTTCAACTCCCCGTGCCATTTTTGGCCGTTAATATTTTAGTCTGTTTGTTTGTTTACAGCAGATTTCCTTGCTAATTTAGAGTAGGAATTTGCTGGCTCGGCTGTGCGCTATTAATTATGCACTAGCATCTGATTTGGGAAAATATTTGTATACATTACAAATGAGAGCCTGAGACGCGAGAGTGCTCTGAAGTGTGTTTTGACGCGTGTGCTTTGTCGAAAGGAGCCGGCCAGGTGCTGCCGCACAGTGACGCTGGGGAAAGGCACAAGCCAGCGCCGGGTCCCAACCCTCCAGCTGTACGGGGAAGGCTCTGAATTGCTCCTGGCGCTGGCCGTGCTGTAGCTCTCCTGACCCATGTTTTCCCTGAAAAAAAATTATTACCATAGCTACTGATGAGCTTTTCTCCAGGCTTTCTTCCTTTTCGTTGTTATTTGTGTTTTTGCTGACAGATAAGGTGATGGAATTTTGCTCTCTTCTTTTGCAGTGAGATAAACAAGGTGCATTCATGTTGTAAATGAACTGAATGCACTTTTACAAGCCCTTGTCTCCATTTAAAAAGCTCTCAAATGACTTCCATTATTATTTTTGCAAGGAGGTTGGTTTGGCTTTGGGGTTTTTTTGCTTTTACACTTCACTGATTTTCTCGAACCGTGGTTTTGAAAAAGCCTCCGTATGCAGCGTGCCATAGTGTCTTGTTCTTTATATAAAGGCAAATGGCAGTGTTTTGGAAAGAACATGCAAGCAAAGCACTAATAATAAAGTAGAATTCAGTCCCTTTCACAGTGCAGTCCAGACTCGTGGGTTAGTATACTGGAAAGCAGAGTAATAGCTTTTTCATACACAAGAATGTATCCAACAGTTGGAATGCTTTATAAACTTTCTTACGACAGTAAGAAGATATTTGACGGGATTGCGGCTCGTTTTACGTCGACAGTCTTGTAATTTGTAATCGCTTTCTGGTATCTTTCCAGGTTTTCACGTGTGCATTCTGCCTCTACGACATCCTTTCTCCTGTGTTTGCAACGTAATAGTTTCGCCAGTGTTTGCTTCGAGTTTGAGACTCGACTGGCACTAAGTCTTATGTTGTTCTGGGGAAAAATGTCTACAATGGCATTAAATGTATTCTGTGGATAAATAATAAATGGAGTAATTTTTTTAGTGCAGTCATATGTACTGAGGAACCATTTATTGAGCAAGTCTGTTTTAGGTCTGGGTCCTAATCATACTCAGGTACTTGTTTAATATTAAGAAACAATAATTTGGTAGCACGTTGTTCACAGTGTGCAGAATTCAGTGTTTCTCTGTGTTTCTGCAAAATCAAGGATACTGTCTTAAAGCTTGCGGTAACCCTTTTTCACTAATTATAAGTGTTTCTTTTGGCTGCCCTTAGGTACTTGCACGCAGTGGCTAATCCAGGACTGATTACCTTTACTGGTCCCTACTTAGATGTCGGAGGGGCAGGCTACGTTGTTACGATCAGTCACACAGTCCATTCTTCCAGGTAAATTGTGTTTTGAGGTTTGTGTCAAGCAAGAATACCCTCAATTATCAAGATGTGCTTTGGGTGCGAGAGAAATAGGCTGAGCGACTCCTGCGTGTTCAAGAACTGAAAACCGAACCTGGTTGTAAAGTGCTTTTGATCAAATGTAATGTAACCTTGTGTAGATTCAGTGGAAATAGTATATTGAAATACTGTGAAAAATCCATGTTATATGAGTAGGCTTATATTCTGTAGCTTTATTGATACACGAATAATAACGGCATACAGAAAAAAGATTGATTGGTGAGCTTGTGCTCCTGGGTGAACGTGAGATGGGATGTCATGTGTGCGAGACGAGGACCTAGGAGGAGGAGAGGGATCGCTTTCCTTAGGCAGTTTGGGATATGTTCCCTCTCTGCCGGTAGTGAAATACTTTTTCATCAAGACTGCTCATCTCTAAATTTCCTGAAGTTACTGGCATTTACACTTCTGAAGTTGTATGTACCAGGGTGGTGTTTGGAAGGGAGTAAGAGGCGAAAGCAGATCTACCTCACTGCACATAGAGGTCAGTCCACAAGACCGGTTAACTGAAGAGCTGTCCGTGCTCCAGAAACTGGGGGAGCTCCTCGCCTGGGCTGTTCGGATTCACCACTTCTGGACACGGGCTTTCAGGAGCAAGAAGAACTTGAGGAAAAGCCTGTGGACCCTCAAGTGCCCTTACAGTACTGCAGAAAAATCAGAGTGGAAACAGCGGCCTGTGCCTTTGGGATCAAAACACCACACAGCTGAAGGACCATCATAGCCATATGTCAATGCAGTTAATATTACCAGCAGGAGAAGCGGAGTCAGCCAGTCTCTCTGTGGACATCTCGTCAGTACTGAAACGACCCTTTCCTCGAGGACCAGACTTTTTCTGTTTCAGCTTCCTCCTGGCCAGGCCCCCAGCCTAAGGCTGAGGTTTGTTTGAGATGTAGGCTGTTTAAAGGAGGTCAGTTCATAGAACGTGTACTAAACCTTTCTGGCATAAGCTCTCCCAGGGTTCAGAAATGGTAGTTACTCTTTTTCACTTTTACACGGAGTCTCTTCCAAGACTTTCATGGAGCCTGTGGCTTCTGCACACGCTCCTTCTAAGACCCCACGAGTACCGAGGTAACTTCTAACATTGCGCTGGTAAACACCGATCACAAAGCCGGCAGAGCTCAGGACACTGCTTTTCTGCTCTTCTTAGAGACATCTCAGCATTGTTTGGGATTTCCCACCACAGGACATCTGCCTGTCTCTTTTGGCAGGAGTGTTATCAGGCCTAAAGCCTGCGTGGTGCTTCTCACAGAGGAATTTACTTAAGGGAAATAAGCACTTTACTAGGAAGAGAAGTGCAATTAATCAAAATTCTGATTTTTATCTAGCAAGCGATGGTTCAGTTAGCTTTAAGAACTTAAAGCTCGTGTAGGTGATTAGAACATGATTAAAGAACGGTTAAACAAAGTTTGGCAGATGTGAGTGTGATTCCAGGGTAAATATGACCTCTAAAGCCTATAGTCACATGCGGTTATAATCCCCAAAGAGGTCTTAGTTAAAAAAAACGGAGGGGTAGGGGAGGAACCAGTGGAGTTAATAGGCATACTGGCATTAGCTGCTGCTGTGGGGGTTTAAATAACGTTGGTTTATCTGGAACTGAACGCTTACCTCCCATGCCCGATTTATGGATATCTGATTTCTTTTTTGGAGGCTGGGAGTAGAAGATTCGTGCAAGAAGTTACTTAATACAGCTTGCATCAGCAAACCAGAAGGATTTAATGCTTAAAAACAAAGCGAAAATATTTACAGCATTCCTAATGGCTTTTTGTCAGTTAGGACAGAGCAGTAACTGCATAGCTTGATGCCTTGTCGCATACGGTTAAATGTTAAATCTGTGCTACTTCGCTGTCCTTTTTCCCATTCCTTCTCCATGAAATGAGTAGTGTTAAAAATAAATTAAATGCAGGTTTTTAGAATCTATATTTATAAATCTACAAATTAGATTTGACCGCATCTTCACTGTACCTCTTTGAAAGCAAACAGGGCAGTTAACAGAGTTGGTTTTATACGGACAGGGGGTTGCCAGCAGGCTCTGCTTTGTAAAGTCCAGCTGTGCCATTCAGCGTCTTCTTTTTCTAAATGTTTTTATTCCTATCTTCAGAGACAAAATTATTTAGAAAAGTAAATTTTGAAAAGTAGGCAGTCCAAGGTATCTCCTTTGTCATCAACGTAAGGCCCACATAGGTGCCAATTAACACGCCCTGTGATTTTGAGGACGAGCGGATCGTTTTGTGTCCTCCGGGGGTGAGCGGTACCTTGGTCTGGCCGTGCCATCTCGGTGCCGCAGGAAGCAAAGTTTGAGAATTTGGGTGTTAGAAATGAAGGAGTGACAGGGATTGCTCAGTGCCCTCAGGCTACTGCAGACCACCACATAATATAATAATTTCCATAGCCTGCCATAATGAATATCAGTTATTTCCCTCTATTATTCTATTAGAAGGCTTTTGTTCCAGAACCTCACTGCTCTGATGCCCAGCTGCCCCTTGGCGATTTGCACCTTAAGGTTCGAGTGCGTCGATTGAGGTCTTGACTATCTGGGCGTTTCTGCCAAGGGGAAGGTGGGGATTTGCCAGGACAGGAAGTTTTGGAAAAATTACAACATAAATAGAATCTGATTTCTCTTTGGAGCTTTCAGCATCCAGCTGGTCTCAGCCGAATGTCGAAGCTGTGCTTCTGCCGGGAGAGCTCTTGCGATTGCTTCCCTGATAGTGGGGAAAGTTAAAACAATACGACTGAGCAAAAGCAGCACTTTTTTACCATTACAGAGAGCTGTAAGAAAATGCCACAATTCCATACATCAGCCTGAGACTCTTTCGTTGGCCTTTGATGTATCAGTTGCTAAGGCAACTGTGTATATTCCTGAACTGCTGTGTAAAAATAGGAACACAAGCGCACTTTCAGTACGGGCGAAATACTGCAATTCACAGCAGCTCGTGCTGCCAGTGCTGGTGAGCATCCACAGGGACTCCAGGTTCTGCCCTTGCCCTAAACATTTATTTTACGCTTGCCCTATATTGGGGAAAAATACCGAGTCGGAACATTTGTTAAGTGATACGGTTTTAAATGTCACCTGGCACTGCGTAGGCAGCGGGAGGCAGTGTCAGGTTAACACGAATTACTCCGGTTTAATTCCAGCTAGCCGGGACAGCTGGCCCGTTACGAGGATGTGATTTGAAGCATTTAATGCGGTGCTCATTAACCAGCACCAAAACACCACCTAGTTGTCTGGTGCAAGGTAACTTCGTTCACGTCTGTACCTTGGCCAGCTTGTTTTTCTGTCTGAAATTCATCATCACTCCCACACTTTGGAATGTTAGGGATTTAGCAGAACGACTGCAGCAGTTTCGTATTCAGGTCCTAACGCTGGGGGCTGAGCAACGAGGAGCAGTGCAGAACATAAACCTCCCTGAGGCGGTGGGGCTTCGGGTGCTAGAAATGCAGGAGCTGTGTGCTGCGTTCATTTGTGCAAGTGGGGAATTTTTAGTCCTAATTAATGTCAATAAATATGAAACGTCTGTAGGTGGTCGGGGTGTATGTAAGAGCCGAGGGAGAAGGGTCGGCTCCTGGGCGTGAAGTCCCGTCCTGGCAGTTCCAGTCCTTGCTGGGCTGTCGCCTGTCTCCTCCGTGTTTCGGTTGTACGATGTGCAGTTTAAGTGAAGAGACTTGAGGATTTGCACCAAATAACTAACGCTGTTAAGACGCTGTTCTCTGTTTGCAGCTGCTGTAACTGTTCATTTAAACAACAAGCAGAGTGAACTGAGCTTTAGCGCGGAGGTGTGGATTTGAGCTGGTCATTTATATGCCGGGGAAGCCAGTCCCCTTTTCGAGCAGGGAACTGAGTAATTAAAATATCAATTATTAATATAGCTACCAAAGCCTTTTTATCTATTTTTCCTCCCTCTTTGCAGTGCACAGATGTCTTCAGGACATTCGGTGGCAGTAATGGGCATCGACTTCACCCTGCGATACTTCTACAAAGTTCTCATGGACCTGCTGCCAGTTTGTAACCAAGACGGAGGAAACAAAATCAGGTAAGCCGTTCCTTTCAGGCAATACATATCTAAAGCTTTTTTCTTTTTTCCCCTGTAACCAGATGACCCAGAGGTACTCTCCAACTCAACTTACTCTAAGATTCTGTTACGTCCAGCGTGTGTTCTCTGATTGCCACTAAAATTTGTGCTTGTCCTTCTCATAAAGATTACATGGACTTTTTTGTTATTCAAGATTGGACTGACATCAGCTAAGTAAACAGTCTGCGGGAACACAAAAACGGAAGATAACTGATTATTTTTTTTGGCTATATTTAGACTTCACTGAAATGCTGGGCAAAAAAACATTCTTTATTAAATGAACACACTTCCCATTCTCTTCTGTTTGTTTTCATTTTACCTATTTCATTACTGTGAGCATGTAATGATGATGTTTTGTCTCTAGTTGTTTTAACTATCATTATTAAAATATTCTGTTAGATTTTTCTCAGAAATACATAGCACGGCAGTAGTCAGAAGAAGTCTGATTTCATCTGGAATATCTAGTTTTATTTAGACCTATGGGTATCTTAATTGTTCCTCTTTCCTTTACCCTTTTTTGAAAAACCACGTTGGGTAGACTCTGGTTTGGATCTGGATTGATAACATGGTTTGGGCATTGTTGTTGTTTCTTTGTTTGTTTTTAAACCTTAAATTTGGGAAGGGATGTGGTTTTCTGTCATCCTCCCAGTTCTTTTCTGGTTTGGTTTGGGTATTTTTTAGTGTATTTTGTGGTGTATAAAAAAAAAAAATACCAGGATTTCTGGTTTGGCATTCCTCCCCCCTCCCAGTTAAAAACTATTAATAATCAACGGGGTCAGACGCTTTATTCTGTTTCTCATTTAGGGAATGTAGGAACATCAAGCATATCGTCAAATGCTTTGTTAGACCATTCTAACGCAGAAGCCGGATCTAACGCTTACGGCCTCTGCGTAAATGCACGCAGGTACTAAGAGGCAACTGTTCTAAGTATCTGGCAGGCATCTGGGCTTGTTTAATGTTGCTCTGCTGAGCTTTTTCCTCTCTGCAGTCATTCTGGGGTAATCGCAACCCTCCTCGTTCTCCTGTTTCCTATAGCATCTTTCGGAAAAAAGAGAAAACGCAACATCGCTACATGTGTTTCTGATGCAAAACCCAAACCGTATACCTAAAGTGTACACCTAAGTGTACGTGTGCTAAGATCAGCAGATCTATTTAAGTTGCTTTAAATGATATCTGCTCTCTCCCTCCCCGAGCTGGTGTAGGTAGAGTTTTACACTGCAGACTGCCATGGGAATCGAAGACATTAAAGCTGCCCCAAGTGTCCACCGGCCCCAGGCAGGAGGCTGGGGCAGCACCGGGGACGTGGCTGCTACCCCGCTGAGCGCTTCGGGAGCATTGAGTGGCCCTGTTAACCTCCTCCCGTCTCCCTTCTGCGGCCACCGATTCTCTTGATCTTGGCGCAGGCCGCGCCGTCCCCAGGGCCGTTCGCTCCTCTGCCTTCCACAGTGTGGCTGTCTGCGGCTATGGAAACAGGAGATGCCGAAAACATTACGGATTAAAACCTCGCAGCACACTGCTTTCTAGATAGGGGCACAGATCCGACATCATTTCCCTGAGATCACACGGGAAACTGATGGGAAGAGCTGAGAAGGGAGAGGAAAGGCTGAGGAGGCTGAGAATGAACCAGGGGTGATTGATTTGTCTCCCTGTTAAAATAGAATTCTAAAGCAGGAGGTCGTTAAAGGAGAGTGTGAAATCTCCGTTTAATTAGTAACATAGTAGATTAATAAACTGTTACAGCTTTCCAAGTTCATGATGCTTCATTTATTTCTGCGTCTTCCTCGATCAGACAAGACAACGCACTGATCGGTTTTCCTTTCTGTTTCGAACCGGCTCAGTTTTCAAGTCCTTGATGGTTCAGGCTTGCTCTAACAGTAACAGATTTAAAAGCTTCAGGGAAATAGCCAATATATTCCTTAAAGACATTTTGCAGTGAGTTTGTTTAACGGCCCTGTTATTTTAAAAAACTGAGGCTTTTAAAAATTCTTCCTCGAGCCGTAAATTTAAGATCAAGTTTTATTTCGCCGTATTTCCCTAAAGCCCCGGGAGGTCTAATGGAAGGCTCTCTGCTTTGTTTGATGTGGGGCAGGTGCTTTATAATGGAGGACAGAGGGTACCTTGTGGCACACCCAACCCTCATCGATCCCAAAGGACACGCACCGGTGGAGCAGCAGCACATTACACACAAGGTCTGGCTCCTTTTTTTTTGGTTTGTTCCTACCTTTTCTAATTTCTCAGGGGCTAGGGACTGTAGAGAAGCTGCTGTTTGTGTCCGATTTCAAAGGCGTAAAATCCTTTTTTCACCTAGGAGCCTTTGGTAGCAAATGACATTCTGAACCACCCAAACTTCGTCAAGAAAAACCTCTGCAACAGCTTCAGTGACAGAACAGTTCAGCGGTTTTATAAATTTAATACCAGCTTAGTGGTAAGTGTGTTTTTCTATTTTATTTTGGTTTTGAATGTACTTTGGTTGGGTTGGGTTTCTTTTGGTGGAAACGCAAATCCTTGCCAGGATCAGCAGACGAGGCTGGAAGCCAGCCTTCCGTGTGGGTTGGCCTCCGCTCA
Source organism: Steatornis caripensis (assembly GCA_013398225.1). NCBI lineage: Eukaryota > Metazoa > Chordata > Aves > Caprimulgiformes > Steatornithidae > Steatornis > Steatornis caripensis. Next base: position 567,121 of record VZSC01008093.1, on the reverse strand, counting down.
CCCTCTCCAAACACAAAGTCAGTGATCTGGACTGCACAAACTGGGCTCGCACAAGAAGTCAGTTGACATACAAGGGATTGTGGATGCGATTGCTGGCCAGCTGTGGTCGATGTCTGCAAAGTCTCATCAAGCATCATGAAAATAAGTTCTCGGTCGTTGGGTGAGGAGTTTCCAGTAGTCGTTGGGATTTTTTGCTTTGGATCCTCTCCTGACCTCTGGGTTCCGGCTCTCACCAGTGTCACGTCCTCCTGTGACACAGGTAGTAAAGGTCTCTAATAACTTACCTTTAGCTAGGTGACCAAATAAATGCATTTACTTATGCAACTTGCATGAGCATTCGGAGAGTATCATCTGTCAAACTGACGTCTTTGGAGATAGGAATGCTCTGCAGTCCCCGCCGGTCGTCTGAGAGGTGTAAGCCAGGGGCTGTCGTCTCTCGCTGCGCTGTGAATGCTGCTTGCAGCACCACAGATCCACCCTTGCAACATCACTGCGGAATTATTCAAAAGATGTTAAGTTCTGTGGGAGAAGCTGCCCTTTAAATAATGCTTTTTGGTTATTACTGGGAGGAGAAGGTGAGAAATGAGCGTCAAAAGTATTTGAAAGTTATGTCAGAACACGCTGATTTATGTCAAGGTAGCCTTAAACGTTTTCCCCACACTTGAAATGCGAAATAGCAAATGTATTACTGTAAAGGAAATTGTATAGGACAAAGCAAAAACTTGGGACTGTGCCGTGCGATTAGGAACCAGGAATGAGCCTGCCTACCAAATAGAGCACAGCTGTACAGTGCTGTGGTGTATTTTTTTAATAGTACGTGTGCCAGGAAGTTCTCAACAAGTCATGGTGGTGCCGCCCCGTCAGAGCGGAGCCTCTCTGCAGAGGTCACCGATGGCTGGCACAGCGGGGATGGGCCGGCGAGCGATGCGAGGGAGTGAAACGTAACCTGCTGTGGGCGGGTATGGGACTCGGCTGCTGCCGCATCTCGTAACGTTTACAAACGAAGGGTATTTTTTTCTATGTGCAGCAAAGTCTTTCCACCCAGCAGCTGCTTGGAAGCAAAACTCAACAGGTCGATGAACAATTTTCTAGGTCTCTTATTTGTGAAGGTGGCACTCCCATGCATTTGTGTTCTCTCAGCTCTGAAGGTTTCCTTGGAAGGGGGAAAGCCTTCAGCTCCCTAAAACGAGTTTCTTGCTACACCACTGACGTGATGTGGTTTTTCTCTAGGGTGACCTGACAAACCTTGTGCATGGCAGTCACTGCTCCAAGTACAGGCTGACGAGAATCCCGGGCACCAACGCCTTCGTGGGAATCGTCAATGAGACCTGTGATTCCCTTGCTTTCTGTGCTTGCAGTATGGTGGACAGACTCTGCCTCAACTGCCACAGGTGAGCAGGGGATCGGAAATGAACGGGCTGGTCCAGGCATTTACTTCTTCCCTCTTTCTTGATCGAAGGTTTAGAAAAACACATTTATTTTATAAGCTAAATGAAAACATGCAGTGCAAAACCGAAGTGAAACCAAAATAGTTACTTTACCTATGCTATTTGTAAGGGGCACGGTGACTTAGCGTCCCTCTGATCCTTTGCCACGGTGTCAGCATATTCGAACACGGTGTAGTTTGTTCCCGACGTGTTTGTACGCTTTGGGTAGATACAGACGGTGACTGATTCAGTTTCTCAGAGCGGTTATCTGTGGGTCAGGCCCTTTGTTCTGGCATGTTAATGCCCACAATTTAATGCGGATTGGCGTAGTTTTTCATCGAGGGCGTCCTCGTGCTTGCGGGTTTTGCCTACACCAGCATCATTGCGGGTTTGTTGCACTGGTGAGAGGGAGCCTTGCTTCTAGGGCTGAGACTTGTCCAGGGGTTGTTTGCTTTTTAAATTTCAAGGAGAAGGGTTACTGAACCTCCTTCTCCATGGTGAACCTCCTTTACGCAGCTTCACTCTGGGGGTAACCTCAGGGTGTAAGGTCTGACGGGTTTTGTGTGTCTTCTGCCCCTGAAGGATGGAACAGAACGAATGTGAGTGCCCTTGCGAGTGCCCTCTGGAGGTAAATGAATGTACCGGCAACCTCACGAACGCCGAAAGCAGGTGAGGACGAACCTCCTCTAGTGGGACAGCAAGTGACCGGAGTTAATTAACAACATTAATTGTTTGCTCATGCGAACCTACAAGTGATACAGGATAGAATACAAAGTATTTTTAGTACAGTTCTGCCGATGATATGTGATAGGTAAAAATGATGTTTTTCATTGATTGTGCTTTGACTGCTTCTTATAATCTAAGGCTTAACTTTTTGCCCCAATACAGGAACCCGAGTTGTGAAGTTCATCAGGAGCCAATGACTTTCACAGCAATCGATCCGAGCCTGCAGGATGCTCTCCCGCAGTGCATTAACACTCAGTGCAATCAGAGAACAGAGAGCGGGTAAAGTGGCATTCTCAGTCCCTCAAAATATACTGTCTTCTTGAAATAATTAAGTGTAAATAGCTGTCCTGGTTTCACCAAATGCAGTATTCCATCCCGTACACGTCATGCTCAGCGTGGGGTTGAGGGGACATGAGGGTCGCTCTCTCTCCCTTTATGGCCAAGGGCCTGAGGGCACTCATGGGCTCTACCGGCCCTTAAGCAGCCTCACCTGGTGCTTCCACCCACACCCATGGCCCAGGAGCCTATTTCAGCCCAGCATGGGGCTGTCAGGGGGGTTGTGGTGGTGCTACAGGATGCTGCTCTGCAGCTCTGCCCAGCTCCTCGCTCAGGTGTTGGAGGAGGACTCTGCCCAATGAATGCAGCTCCTGCCTGCTGCTGAGTGCAGTCTGGGACTTTCCTGGGGCGTGCCCCACATCATCTGGGTGACGTATTTGTCATCGGGGAGGGGGGAGCTCAATATGGGGTTTGTATGTATTTGTATCGATTTCATTATTATTCTTCCTATTATTATAATACCTTATTACTGTAGTTAGATTAAAGCTGTTTTACCTTTTCCAATCCGTAAGTCTCTTCCCCTTTTCTCTTTCCACCCTTTTGAGGAGGGAGGGAGTTAACAAAGAGTGTCTGTCATCCGTTTAATAGCCAGCCCAGCTTTAAACAGTGACAATAGCTCTTCCTCACACAGTTCAGATTACAAAAAGATAAGGGGAAAATAAGAAGTATGATTCCAGAATGCGCTATTAGAGCACACACCAATGATGACGCTATGCTGCAGTGCAGGAACAGAAGACCTCAGTATTCCCGTTTGAGTCACCTAACACCATTGATAGCAAACAAATGGCTTCCCCATCACACTTTGTGACTCTGAGAACAGAGGGCTGTGCAAGTGGAAGATCTGCTGTTGAAACGAAAACAAATTTTTCCTTTTCGCAAAATGGATAGCGCTGCTATGTTTGTCCGTCTTCTGGAGGAATGTGGGGACCGAAGTGTTCACAGAAAGTGAACAGTACTTTCACGGTGGTGACTGTGGAGGACATTAGAGATGGCAGCTGCCTGTCAGCTTCTAGTTTCCTGCTTCTCTGTTCTACTCCTGGCATTATGTAGAGAAGCTTGAGGGCTTACTTATTTTTTGCTAGTTATGAGCGGTCTCCAGGGAACTGAGATCGCAGATGCTCTGACCAGCTTTCCAGATCCTTTCTTCCATCTTGGATGCGTTCCTGTGCACCCTGCTCTGGGAGCACCTGTTTTAGCAGGGGAGTTGGACTGGGGGATCTTCAGAGGGTCCTGCTAACCCATACCGTGCTGTGGATTCTGTGATCTTCCAAAGGATTGCAGAAAAAGGGTGGAACCATAGTCAGACTTCGCCATGCTGAGAGATGTCTTATTGGAGGAGTTACAAGTAGGAAGTTCTCCCTTTGCTCAGGCTGAGTGATGGAGGAGAAAACCACAGCAAACGGACTTGGAAGGTGCATGCTGAAGATGCAGCTTCCCTGTATAACTTCCCTTGCGATACCTGAGCATTTTAATGAGAATGTTTTTGTGGGCAAGCGTTACGTATGTGAGGGTTTATGGGTGATTTTGGCCTCCCTCTGTCTCACAATTCTAAAATCATCTATGCGAAACGAGAAGCGTTGAACTTGAGAGTAAATGTAATCTTCTTTCGGTTTTAATTTTCAGGGATTGCTTTGGTGTGTTGGACTGCGAGTGGTGTATGGTAGACAGTGATGGGAAGACCCATCTGGATAAGTCCTACTGTGCCCCTCAGAAGGAATGCTTCGGTGGCATTGTGGGAGCGAAGAGCCCGTATGTGGATGACTTGGGAGCAATAGGTAACTCTGCTGTTCTGAACACATGCTGCATTTAACTGTCTGCGTTCAGCATTGTGCACTTTCAGTCTCAGAGCATGCTTCACGTCCCACATTTATGTGTTATGCCAGTGGTAAATTGGCATAAATAATCCCATAAAGCAGTAGCACCAGGCCTGTTGTGGGCATTACATTTTTGAAAGACTTTATGTGTGCTGAGTGAACTGCACGTTCCGGTCCTTAAGATGTACCCTCTCTGAATTTCTTCTCCTGCTTAAAGAGCGCTGTCCTGCGTGTGTGCAGTTCAGCACCTGTGTGTGCAGTTCAGCACCTAGAAAGCCTTCAAGATCTTCTCTGATCTTCAGAGATGTTGATTTAAACCTTCTGCAGAGCATTTACAGTTGGTTTTTTTCCTCTGTTTTGTCCCTTTTGATTAGGAGATGAGGTAATCACTCTGAACATGATCAAAAGTGCACCGGTGGGCCCAGTGGCTGGAGGAATTATGGGCTGCATTATGGTGCTTGTCCTAGCAGTATATGCATATCGCCACCAGATACATCGGAGGAGTCACCAGCACATGTCGCCTTTGGCTGCCCAGGGTGAGCTGATAACTCGTGAGAGAGAAATAGTAGGGTGGGAATTGAAAACAAAACAAAACAAAAACAAAAAACAACAACAAGGAGAAAAACCCCACAAATACAAACCAACCAACAAAAAAAAAAAGGCAAGCCAAAACCTCTTCACTTGGCTTTGTTTTGATGCTTCATCCCTTTTGCCATCCCTTCCACAAGTCAGGTCCAGGGTGCTTGTGTATTGCTGCCCTCTCCTGGGTGCAGCCAGACCTGCTGCCGCCCGAGGAGAGCCTGCCCAAACACCTTAACGTGCAGTTCTTGTCAGGAAGCTGAAGTTACACTTTTTCTTGAGCTAAAACAATAAGCCGAGCTTTGCAAGCTTTCTGAGGCAAAAGTGTGTTTGGGAGAAAGGATACTGGTAGAAAGAGAGAGGTGAGAAGTGTGATCAGGGCTAATGATATTTTATTATAACCCGGCCCTGTTTTGAATCAGTTCACTTTCTTCAAAACTTTAAAGCCTGTTCCTTTCAGGGGGATGTGGGGTGTATCATTTTCCTAGTATCCCTAGCACCATCTGTCTCGAAAAACAAATTGCACACTGAGCTCAGGCTGCATTTCTTCACACGGCAACGCAAAGTGCTTCCACTACATGACCAGGGCGACAGCCGTTAGTAAGATGATCCAAAATTTTTCTCTTAACAGTTGCATTTTTCTGTTTGTAATGGTGTGTAGAAATGTCAGTGCGTATGTCGAACCTGGAAAATGATAGGGACGAGAGAGACGATGACAGCCATGAAGACAGAGGAATCAGTAAGTACCAAATCACTTTGCTGTAAAAAAAAAAAAAAAAAATCTTAGATTAAGATTAAAAGAGCTATTGGTTTTCTTAATATGCCAGAATTAAAAATAGGTGAGGAAGCCCTGTGCTGAGTAGCGGTAGAAAACAACAGAACAGTGCTTTAACTTAAACTGTAACTTCCAGTACACCTTTAGTCTCATGCTGAAAAATTACATGTTTTACTTTTAAAAGATGAATCTCAATTCTGCACGGAGGAGGTTTGCCCCTTATGGCCAGCCATCGTGACCGCTTCCAGAAACAGCTCTGATCAGCTTAAAAATTGCAATTGTGACAGTACAGGGTATGGAAATCTCCTACCTTTGCTCAGCCTTGGTAAGGAGAAGCCAAGTCTGGCATGTATGTTCAACAAATGTGGCAGTAAATCTTACTTGTGTTGATTTGGCATGCGTGTACTCCTTTACCGCTCAGTAAAATGGCACTTTGGATATGATACTGCCGTGCTGTAAGATGAGCCGGCGCACCTAAACTCTGGGAGGGCTCCAGAGTCAGACCAGATCCCTGTCTCTGGGCTCTCACCAAAAGACAACTGAAACAATACTCAAGATTTGAAACTCAAAGATTGAAAAATAAGCGTATCTGAGTTTCATGGCTTGCATCTACTGCTTCTCCAAGTCCTCCTTAGTTTGTTTGAGTTGGCTTTCAGTGTTGCCACAGGTTCTTTAGCACTGACACAGTAATTCTCTATTCATCCAAGCAGATGAAGTGAATGAGTTTGGACAGATCTTGATCTATTCCACACTTAAACACCATTTCTCTACTCCTAGTCCTCTGTCACTTGACAGTCATCTTAAAAGAAGTAGTATTTAAGAAGAATTAGCTTGCAGAAAGCCTATTCCCCCGTGCCTGATTTGTACTACTGATTTAATTCAGTAAAAGAACTTTCTTTAAAACCAGTTCTGTTTCTTTTTCTCTGCCAGTTAGTAACACTCGATTTATAGCAGCGGTAATAGAGCGGCATGCCCACAGCCCCGAACGCAGACGGCGGTACTGGGGGCGATCGGGAACGGAGAGTGACCACGGTAAGGCCTTGAATCACTGCCCTGGCCCCAGGTTAATGATTGTGGTTACAGTTTCCTTCAGATGTCTGGCATGTTGCAGCTGCCAAAACCAAACCAAAACAAAAACCTTTGCTCCTTATCGCTTTACGGTTAAACAGTTTTGACACCCTTCGGCAGGTGACGCGTCCAGCGAGGGAGCTGGCTCTGTCAGAGCGGTGGTACGGCAGCAGCCAAACCCCCTGCTCCCCCGTCTGATTTTGGGTTCTGCCAGCTTCACTGGGTGCCCAGAGTTCAGACCGACAGAATGCTACTACGTTTACCACACTCTTTTTCCACTGCCAACCCGAACAATCTAGATGTTCAGTTGAGATAATGGACCTCTCCTACTTAACGAGAGAAAGGAAATCCCGTGCAATGAGGTCAGCATCTCTACTGCTCTTCCCTTTGCCATGACGTGCACATCTTTACTAAAATTCTAGCGACGCGTGCTGGACGTCTGCATTTGCTGGGGTAAAGTAAACATGGATGGAGACCAACGAGTCAGGTGCCTCCTTAGTCTTTCTGTGGCACATTCAGCCAATACCATCACCACAGAGTATGTCTTACGTCACCTTTAAGCAAATAACAATCGGCATTAACTATGTATGTGTATAGCAACGAAGGGTATTCAGCCATGTGTGCTTGCTCCCCCACACACCCACTTCAACCCTGTTCAAGCTCAGGCAATTCTGATACGTCTCTCATGCCGTGAGACTAAGTCGCCTTAAATCTTGAAAGCTGTTAGAAGAGTGTAATGCTATTGACTCGTGAGGAGGCTTAATATAAATTCAGAGGAGGGTTAGACAAGGCAGTCTGCCACAGATGTCAGCTCTAGCTGTGTGTCGTAGCGGCTGGGTATCTTACGGCAGACCTGTTCAATTATTAAGACAGTGGTTGCACTAATGGAATTGCTGAGGGACAGGAAATCTGAAGGCCAAAGCCTTGGAACATGGATGAACAGATGTCTGAGAGACAATCTCGCTCTAAGAGGAACGACCCTGGATTTGAGGCCAGATTACCTGTGCTGAGGCAGATTTGCTAGACTGATGCTCTTTTTGCTCCATTTCTTGTAGTCCCAGCAAATCCTTCGCATCTTTCTGGCCAACATGTCAGGGTTAGCACGGTAACTGCCTACCTATTTCTGAAATGAGCGCTTCTATTTTAGTTTCTGTAATTCCATGTTCTTCAAAGGGCTGCCCAGTTGTCTTCCCCAGTTCCTCTCTACCAGCTAGAAACCATGACTCAGACCATGGGAAATGAGAACCAGCTTTGGCTACTTAGCCTGGTATTTTTAACACACTTCCTTGAGGTGTCTCAAGCCGAAAACCTGACCGAGATGCTCCGAAGTGGGTTTTCAGCTCTTGGCCAAAGTTTTCTGAGAAGGATTTTTTTTCTAATTAAAGTGAGATCTTTTTCCTTTTAAATTTTGTTTGCGTTTTTGCATTTAGAAACACCCAGGTGGTTTTGTTTGTACTGCAAGCTGGTTTTGAGGGGTAACAGCTGATTTCGTGGTAAATCCAACTCTCAGAGTAACTACTAGCACCTGCTTCAAAAGAAAGGCACAGAAAGTCTCTGAGGGACCTGTTATGAGGCAGCTTCCTCGCTGAGAAAGCACGATCTTGTCTTGCAAGGGTTAGCTAGCTTCCCAGTGACGTCGTTTCCTTGGGATATCCCAGGGAATGCAACGTCTCTTTGCTCCTATAGACGGCTGGCCTGGGGTTTTTAACTTCTCAGACTCCAGTAGCAAATATTTTAGCCAAAGGAGAGCCTCGAGCTAACTGCGCTATGTGCGTGCGCTTAGCTGGAAGTGTCAGTACTATTTGGCTTAGTGGACCTGCTGTGTGAAACACTTCTGTGTGGATTCAAGAGATTTCTTTACTCTATGGAAATCTCACCAGCATTAAAAACACGTACATGGTTTTTGCAAATAGACCCTCACAGGTGAAATGTGCTCTCTTGCTTTTAAAAATGTAATCCTGTGATTACACAAGATAATGCGAAGAAGTTTTGCTGCTTCCAGATACAACAGCTGGCAATTCTTCCTGGGAAAGATGTCCTTTGGTAGGAGTAGAGGCGACGGTAGTGGATCGCACCTATTTCTTGTCTGTAAAAATCCAAGTAATATCTTAAAAGATACCACCCCCCAAAAAAATCCTGTTGCGTTTTATTTTTAAACAAAATTGCTGGCTGTTCTACCGCAACAAACTGAATACATGATTGGTTTTTACTGTTTGGGGTGGTACAGACCATAGGTCCCCAAAGTTTATAAAGAAAGACGGTGACCGGGAGAGGGATCCATTGTGAACCAGGAGAGGATGGTTTTGTTTGGGTTTTTTTTCTTTTTTCTATTAATTAAACAAAATTAATTTATTCTCTGTAAAGCACTGACTGTGTCTGATTCGTGGAGGAAGGATGCAGCAGTCAGTGCCGTGGAATATTGACCTTTGAGTCTTGCTTTTAATTCCTCGTCCTGCTGATTTTATTTTCTAGGCTACAGCACTATGAGTCCTCAGGAAGACAGTGAAAACCCTCCATGCAATAACGACCCATTGTCAGCTGGTGTTGATGTTGGAAACCACGACGAAGACTTGGACCTGGACACACCGCCTCAGACAGCTGCCCTGTTGAGTCACAAGTTTCACCACTACCGGTTGCACCACCCAACTCTTCACCACAGCCACCATTTACAGGCCGCAGTCACGGTACACACCGTGGACGCAGAATGCTAATGAACAACGGCAAAAGAAATGTAACTTGTGAACAGTGATCCATGCAGCGACGGGCAGCTTTGTTCCTGTGCTTTTTCACCAGGAATGATTTAACTCACTTCCTGAGTAAACTGCTTGGCATGAAAGCTTTCCATTTTTATAAATGTAAGGTTGGCTCCGGAACGGAAGGGAAACGTGCTTGATGAATGGACCTGCCATAACATTTCATAAAATGGAGCAGGAGGCACGTTAGACCTCCAAAAACAGGGACGCAAGTTTATACAGCAGCTGAAGCTTTGGAAGCCCTGTTATGCTGAGCCGAGAGGAGAGAGAGTGAGCTTAAGACAGCCAGAGATGATTTGGTTTCCTTAACTGGAAGAGCAGAAATCTGTGCAGCTGAAGACTAAAAGAGTGCCAGATAGAGGCGGGGCAGGGGGGGTGGGTGCGGCGCGAAGGCTGTTGGTTTCTCCGCAGTTTATTTCGCGCGTTCACTGCTCCGACGATTGCTGTATGGAACCCGGGACAATGCATCTCAAGATTTTTAAGTAAAGGATTATTTTTCTACTATTTATTGAACTTGAAACTTTGGGGGGAGGGAGGGGAGGAAACACGTTAGCAATTCTCAACAACTACCACATATATTCTGTGATGGTGAAGTGGTTCTTCTGAGGAAGACATCTGTTTCTTATTAGCTGATACTCATCCACCGCCCCACTCTGCAAAAGGGAAAATGAAGAAGTCGTTTCTGACGTGTTTACATTACGAATGCTTTCTTTTCCACAATTGTTTTCTGTAAATATTACAACCTGATTTATATTACAGTATTTTCTTCCTATTTGCAGAGGAGAAATCCTGTACTCCCTTACTAAAATTCTGAGAATTCTGCCCATAAACCTCTCCGTTTTTACCTCTTCTATCATCCTTAAAGGTTTCCTGTGTGGAAGTCCTAAAGAACTGGTTTAGCGTTAGTTACCAGATAATTCCAAATGAAATCTGTGCCGTTCTTCTTAGGACACGGTCAGGATCAGAAGTAGGGATAAACCAGTGTTTTGTAAAACTCGGGTTACTGTGGAAGGTATCTTTCTGAAATCCTAATTTTAAGCTGCTGCTGTTTGTCTGGAATTTAACATTGCTTGGTCATTCAAAGATTAATCAATCTGTCTACAACACAGGGCATCATAATTATGAATTAGTTTTAAATCACAGTGTTGTGTTTTAGATTCACATTTTGTGATTACAATGATATAAAAACATTCTTGCACTGTGCGTATGATAAACATCCATTTATATGTAGGCTTTTTTAAAAAAAATTGTTTTAATTAATATGGTACTTAATACTGTATTATGTAAAAAATTGGTTTTTAAACAGTACGGTAAAATAACTATATGTGTGATACCAGGATACCCCTTTATACTATGTATAAAACTAAAACCTCTAGTGAAATAAACTGTATATAAAGTATAGTTCTGTGGATAACTGGCTAGATCGAAATTACTCTGTCTGGATTTCTTTTAAGTTTCTGGCTGAATGAGTGCTACAACAGGAATGAAACATCTGATCAGGTTCCTCTTGGTTTTACCAGCAGTGTTAAAGATCTAAACTCTACACAGGAATGACAGCATTGACATATGTTGTAAAGCTCTCTTCTGTCTTTCCTTTGGGTTTTTTTGGGGGGTTTTTTTGTTTGTTTGGGTTTTTTTTTGGAAATGAGCATTTCTGGAAGTGGTCAGCCACTGCTTACTCACCAAAGCCAATCATTTGGGTTTTTTCTTACGTGCTACTGAAAACTGGGTTGCACTGGATTTTGCTGTTCTGCTGTGTTTGTGTAGGATTGGGTTGTGGTTTTTTGCTGACCAGACAGCTGCAGAGATCTATTAAGCACTGCTTTATGCTCTCAAAGGGCGGCATCTGATGCCCTGGAACGGTTTGTGTGTCAATCTGTAGACCCAGCTTGCCAGAATTTCTGATTTTGAATCCAAAATAATGCTGGTTGTTGGGTAAGGGACAAACTGGCTGTTTTGTCAGGTTTGCCTTTAGAAGAAAATGAGTTTTCTTAATGTAACTGCTAGAGCAAAGAACAGCGTACCCGCCAAGAAGCAGATTTTTTAAGTGTGAAGGGAAAATAGCTTTCAGTGTGGAAACTGTTCAGCTATATGTGAGTTTTAATAACAGTTTGTGAGAAACATCAAACAGGGTGCTTTNGCCACTGCTTACTCACCAAAGCCAATCATTTGGGTTTTTTCTTACGTGCTACTGAAAACTGGGTTGCACTGGATTTTGCTGTTCTGCTGTGTTTGTGTAGGATTGGGTTGTGGTTTTTTGCTGACCAGACAGCTGCAGAGATCTATTAAGCACTGCTTTATGCTCTCAAAGGGCGGCATCTGATGCCCTGGAACGGTTTGTGTGTCAATCTGTAGACCCAGCTTGCCAGAATTTCTATTTTGAATCCAAAATAATGCTGGTTGTTGGGTAAGGGACAAACTGGCTGTTTTGTCAGGTTTGCCTTTAGAAGAAAATGAGTTTTCTTAATGTAACTGCTAGAGCAAAGAACAGCGTACCCGCCAAGAAGCAGATTTTTTAAGTGTGAAGGGAAAATAGCTTTCAGTGTGGAAACTGTTCAGCTATATGTGAGTTTTAATAACAGTTTGTGAGAAACATCAAACAGGGTGCTTTGCTGATTTCCCATTCCTAGAGAACTCTCAAAGGCGTTCTCACTAACATTTGGAGGTAAGAGATTTGAAGCGGGGACTTTTATTTGTGCAGATCTGTGCGTGTGACAAAGCAGCTGGAATTCAGGCGAAGGCTGTTACCGCGTGACAAAAGTGTCTCTGGAAGGCACTGACTTGTAAAGCGGAATTTAAACTGTATTTTGCCCATCTGCATACATACGAAGGAATCTCGCTATGCAGCAGCAGTTCTTGAACTTGAGCGTTTGCTCCCCAGTTGTAGTTTTTTATGTCAAGCAACCTTAGAATAGTTTCCTTGCGTATAAAATAATATAAACAGAAATAAAGACAAGCGCACCTTTGGCTGATCTGCACTTGCCTGCCTGCTGTGGTGCTGATGTTAATTTAAACCAGCTAAGGCTGGTTTAAAAATCAGTTTTGTTCAAAAAATTGGTTTTGTTCAAAATGTATCAAAGTAATTGAATAAGCACATACATTGTGAAACGCAATAATATTAGTTAATTACTTTCTTGACTACAGTACTGTTTCAGGGGAAAGATTTTTTGTTGTTGTTCTTAAAATTACATGCCAGGCAGAAACTGCTTGCAGCGTGCTCTCTTTCAGCCCTGCCAGAAGTATATGTGTGTATGTGTTACACTTCTCTTTGAACAGCTATCAAAAAGTCGCAGCAATCAAGCCCCTTGCTTTTACCTTTAAAAGCTTTTGCAGAGCTGCACCTCACTGCTGCTTCATCACTTTTTTTCCCAGGACATACAAACTGTTCTCGATTCATGGGGTCTGGACTTGCTATTAAGGAATAATTAAGAGAAAAACACAGATCTAGAGGTGTGCCAAATCCCGACCTCAAATGCTGACAGCTAACCTTGTCCCAGCAGGAATAAATGTAACACTGGTAGAGATACTCTTGTTCGTTTAAAACAAAGGCTGATAAATACAGAAGGGAATATAGATGTTGTCGAGGTTTCTAAGAAGCTGCGTGATAGCTCTTCCATTTCTATTGCCTGTGTTGCTGCTATGGCCTTCCCTCCCTGTTATTATTTTACTGTGTTGACTGAGGAGCAAGATTCTAAAATGAGCAGTTAGCTGCCGGACTTGGACTCGTACCGCGTACCCTCCTTACCTATACCCGGTAGGCTTTATGGCCATCAATTTTCCACTTGTTTTATTTTTGAAACTTAGTTGTATTAATTTTCTGTAGGTTTTCTTTCATTCTTCCAGAACAACTTCTTTTGAAATGAAAATGAGGGTTGTCTTAGGTTTGTGTTCACTAACGTTAAATTGACTTAATGCTTTCAGTATTTGAGGACTGTAAAAAGTGTATTGATTTTTCCTGTATGGAACAAGCAGGTCCTCCATCCAAGTAACCCAGCTGGCCTGCCCAGAGACACAAGCTGTTTACGTGTTGGGAATATACTGCTCGAAAATTAATTGAGACAATTTTTGTATGTGTTTACATTATTGCCTTGATAAAAAAACGGGATTTGGAAAGAAAAGTATGCTACAATTTGCCCACGAACATTATATAAGGCCACTTAAGCCATGAAATACTATCTTTACCCTTGTCCTTGGCAATGAGAAGACGGATGAGAATTCATGAGATGTTCACGTGTGCAGCAGTAGTTGTGACTATAACTGGTCAAAATGAGGTCTCTAGCTTTGAAAGGCTTTATTCTGTAAAGTGACTCAGAAATGGTGATGAGAATGGAAAGTAGATTTGTCAGAGTACAAACTATGGTAGTAAGCTGGCAGTAAATATGGAAAAGGGGAAAAAAATAGGATGCAGAAGTCCTGGATCAAGTTAAGAGATTGCAGGTAATCCAAAAGGCTGCGTGCAAGCACAAAGGTTAATTTGCACTGTTCAGAGCTCTTAGCTTCCTATTTCATTTGTTTTTAAAAGAGAATCCCAGCTATGGCTGGGATTTTCAAAGGAACCTGCACTAGACTTTCAGTCATGTTTGGAATATTAATTCCTGCAGCAGTTAATTGGGTAACTGTTGGGTTGTTTTGCTGTACAATCCCCGCTTTGCCATGGACTCCAACTATGAAAAACTCATATAAGTGCCATAGAGTGTTTCACATTGCTTATTTGCAGCACTTCTGCGTGATGAGAGGTAATTATTTTCTCTACTTTATGTGCTCTGAACTGAGTCACGGAAGGACCTTGGCCCAGAAGGGCTCGCATTTCTGAAGCCAAGGCTACAGTGGAATTTAGACGCTCGAGTCCAAGAGTGAAGTCCTCCAACCCCTGCCTTGTTAGTGAAGTGCCAAACATAACTGATACGTTTGCCAGTGCATGCGCAGAAATGCTGCCAGTTTCATCTCCATAGGAAAGCCTGGTGCTTCCCTGCCTCGGCACCATTTGTATCGCCTGCTTTGGATTGTGCTTTTTGAGGCTGGGGTACGCAGATCCTCCGCCAGGGAACTCAAAGGAGCCTGAACTGGCAGAAATTCAGGGCGTACCTAAGGCTGTGCGTGAATAGGAGTTTCTGAAGCGACTGACTGACTTTGCGTGACAGCCGGCACTCGGATCGTGCACTTACTGGTTGCCTGCACTGTTCCAGGCAAAGGCTTAATCACATCTACCTCTCTTCTGCAAACTTCCAGTGAGATTTTCAGTAAAGAGTTGATCAGAAAATAAACGTCTGAAGTGCAAAAGAGTTTCCTTCAGGTAGTCGGATCTACTCGGTTTAACCAAGGCTTTTGTTATAACGCCATGCCATTCTGTGCCCATCAGAAAGTGGCAGCCGATACCAGTTACGAGAGCAATGGCCTGAGCACAAGAGAAGTGGGAATTTGATGGCAGAGGCAGAACATGTGTTAGATCTGGAAGCTTCACCTTCAGCTCACAGATGAATCAGAGTGGCCTCGTCTAAATTCTATGGAAAAAATTTACTGTTGTTATCCCTGGGCGGGTTTCATTAGCAGTAGCGGCCGATGGTACTGCTCTCAGAAGCTGGGAGCCTGCAGTAACAATTATGTTGTGTTCTATTTTATTCTGCATTTTTATAGCTGACACTGGCAGGAACACCGGCTTCTTGGAGCACTGCCTGAACAAGTGCTCTCTGCTCTTATTGCTGCTAATGGAACAAAACCAGCGATAGCAAGGAAGGGAAACCGTTGGCCAAAAAGCATAGTGCAGGAACCTTTCTACCCCACCCTCCACCTGGCAACGAAAGGTGGGGGCGCGAGTACAACAGCTGCTCCGGGGATAAAGGGAACAACCTCAGCCTCCCAGACTGTCAAGTCAGCACTTCTTACAAGCAGTATGTCCACGTGAAAAAACGTGCAGAAAGAGGTGGTGCCGTGCCACGCCAAAGCTCTTGCAAAACTAGCGGTCTCTCCTCTTTAAACTCAGGCGCTATCACACCAGATGAACAACGGGCTGGCCTTGGATCTGATTGCCAAATACTTCCACTTTGGCCAACATCGATGGATTTTTCTAATTTTAAAACTCTTCCACTGCACCTAGAGGTAATGACATAAGACAGGCACTCTGAGCTAGCCTGGCACTGAGAACTGCAGGAAACTGGGAACTTGGTCAAATAGTTTTAGTACACTTATTTTCAGTTTTCCAACTTTCTGACACTTCAACAATTAATTTGCTCCCAATATCAATTCTCTTGGCATAATGTATGCAAATCACCTGCAATTAGGAGAGATTAAAGGCTGATTAATTAAACTACATGACCTAATTCCTGCAGAATAATAACCTCTTTAAGTGTGTTTATTTCCATTGCAGCTTAACCGAGGAAATCTCTATGAACAAGTCAAAATGTGTTACTGCTGTCACCTCAGCCAGAGAACGCGGATAACACGAAGGGGACAGGGGGTTGTTTTGGCTCCCCATGAAAACAGAACGACCATGAAGAAGTTAGACAGTTCCGTGTGTTTATGGCAAAAAGTCAGGTTGCATGACAGTTCCTATGGAAACCTTTTCAGAAGTGAATGGCAGAACATTTTAAAAAAGTCTCACAATTTTTTTAAGAAAGCACTGGGAAAGTTCAGCTTGCATCCCATCCTTCACGCCAGTTCTCTATATTTAATAAGTTACAGTGTTTTTAAGGACAAAATATTGTGGGGGCGTTCCAAAATCCAGCCTCTGCCAGCAGGGATAAATCACTGACCGGTTTATCACATCAAAACAAATTGCTGGTAAGATGCCTGTTCACTCCCTGTACGTACTAGCTATTCAGTTAATCACGCCACAGATTTTCTTCAAGTTTATAATTAGCCAGATGCGTAGGGGCTGTACATGAGATAGTAAGGGAGATGTAGCAGTTTCCCCTAGCGAATGCTTTAATTTAGTATTAAGATTTCACTGTTTTTTGACGTGAACCGATTCCCCGGTTTCCTGTGAACTAGCAGTATCACTTTCCAGTTCACAGAAAATAGGCCCTCATAGAGAACCTGAGACGGAACGATTTGAAACTACAATTTGCAGCACATCAACATGTTCGCCAATAAAAATACTCTGCGTAGGAATGCGGGCTTGTACCTGCTTTGGCTAGAAACCCAAGGAACATTTTAATTTTTTGTAACACTAATATTGCCAAAATGTACTTTCTGCCAAGGAGTTATTACTAAACTTGAAGTTGACTCTGAATGAGGATAAATAAAGCCCACGGAGGGAAGAATGGTGATTTAAGGCAGAGAGGGCGTTGTTTTAGGAGAAGGTATTGCTGAGGTTCCCCTGTGAATATATTGGCCTATAGGGCCATTTATTGAAGAGGACTGTACTTAAAATTGTTGTTTGATCTTATTTTCTTTTGTTCTCAGTTATTACTCAAGAAGCTGGATTTGTTTCGTGACAGTTTGTTTTGAGATTTACTCTTTTATCGGTGTCTTTAAATATAACTTTCACGTGGATTTGCTAATGATACGCATTAAGCAACAAAGGTTGTAAATTCTACCGCAAAGACCACGATTCCCAAAACAGACCATTACGTTATGTTTCAGTGTTACGATTTCCTCAGAATAGTTACTCGCTTTATAAGTTAGAGCTCTCACCTCTTTTATCTTTTTACTGTTTGTTTGCAGACCACTGTGTTACGGAATGGAAACTGAGGAGAAGTTGCTAACCAGCCTGTTACTGAGATAACCCATCATTCGTAACACACTTAGGAGCAGTGTTACACCAAGTTTACTAGCTAGCAGGTTCCACTTAGAGAAAATGTTCAGCTGTGGGCAGTCACTTGAAGTGGTTTTGTGTCTGTATGGAAGAGCGTTTCAGGAGTAAAGAAACACCCCATTTTTGGGCATACACAGCAGCACCTGACCTATTCCCGTGAATATGAGCTGCGTACATGACGTATAAGGCTCCGGCAAAGGAGAGCGAACAAAGTGACAATAACTGTGTATTGGCAATGCAACTCTGAATGCAGCGTGTGGCTGTTGCGGTCTCTGAAGCAATCTGTTGCCCATCTGGCATCTCTTCGACAAGATGGGCGCTGCTGGGATGTGATGTGATGGAGCTGAAGTCTGATCCTGTATTACTGCAACTCCCAAGTGCTCAGACAATGGAAACCTTAATCAGAGTAACTCTGGTATTAAAAGGAGCTTAGCAGTTAGATGCGAGGACTTACCCTGTCACAATACCTGTCTTAACAAAATTGCAGTCTAAGACATGCCGAGTTATTCTAATGGTTAATTAGTGAATTGTAACCCTGCAGAAGCAGCAAAGCCTGAGACTACGCTGTAGCTGCAGAGCGGGCTTACGAAGTTTTTGCTTCATCGGAATACTGAGGGTAGCAGTTGCTCACTCTGCTGTTCTACGTTGGTAATTTGATAGGAAGGTCCACTTGTCTCTCAATGATGTCTACGGTCACTGCACTACAGAACGTTACACTGAGAACACAGAATGTATTTAAATTTGTTAGAAAAATGGTGAAAGGAACTTCTTCTGGTGCCTCAGGTGTATTTTGGAGGCAATTTGCATTTGCAAGATAAACGTTGGTTGAGCACCTAGGTGATCATGACTGAACTAATTAATAGTGGTGACAACTGAATCCACACCTTTGGGTTTCAAAATTTCAGTTTCCTAATGAAACACAAGCTGCAGTTAGAGCTTGAAACAGTGGACATAATATCGACTGAAGAGAATGGTATTGCTTATACCTTGCTCACGCGAAGCAGTGCTAGCAATCGGGGATTTTTGTGGAAGCTTGGAACTTGCAGCAACTGAAGGATTCCACACCCTCATTGCAGGAAACACACCCGTGAAATTGGTTCAGGTTTTAGAAAACTGTTTAGGTTTCTCTTTCATATAAGAAATCACTTATCTGAAGAGCTCACAGATACATTCCTGGTATCTTGTATACCTGGGAACATTGGATGGGGCTTTGAGATCCAGCAGATGTTCTAAACCTTGGCTTTTATTTTATTGGCACAGATCTGAACTTGTTTGTACTTTTGAAAGCGGACATGTACACCCGAGGGCATCTTTAATTCAAAAAGAATGTTTGTGACACAGTTCTCTTTTAACACTCTCATCCCATAAAAATGAAAAAATATATATGGCTTCTGTTTCTTCAGAGCTGCAGAAGCATGGTTAAATTAATCTTCAGCTTAGAAGAGCTACAAAAGCAACTGCTGGTGATGGGTACATTACTCTTAAATACAACGGAATTTGGCGAACTAAATTAAATTACAGCAAAGTGGCTTATCTGCATAACAGCATCAAGTCAGCAATGCGACCAAAGCTACACTTGCAGATCCCTATACTTTTTTGCTATTTTTAAAAAGTGCTTTTTGCTTTTGCAGCCATTTTGAAACACAACGGAAGCACATCAGAAAGCGGAAAACTGTTTAGAGTGCAAAGCGTAAATGTGCAGAGCTTTGTTTTGAAAGCAACTAAGTGAGTAACAGTATACTCATACAAACATCCGCATACATGGCTGCATATAGAAGGATGGTCTGTAATCAACAAGACTGAATTCTTTAAGGTACATACTTACATGCATTGGATCACTGTCCTCCTGTGGCGGGTGGAGACTGTTACCACTTGAATTTCACCGCGAGTCGCACTATCTCAGCACCTTCCTGAAGATGTCTCCCGCTCCTGCGCATGCACAGAGGCTTGTGAAAGGGTTCCCTAATCTGAGTCAGTTCTCACAGCATGGGTTAGCAAGGACTGTTTAGGCTTACACAGTTTATTTTCACAGTTAAAAAGCAGTTAGCAGTTATAAAGAACAAAGCTGAGAGCAGGAACGGCTGACCTGAGGGAGTGCTGGCCAAAACCAGCAGAGAGGACAGTTACGTCTGCTACCAGCCCGGCGTTTCGGTGCTTCTGGCAGAAACTGTGCGGTAAAATAGGGGAAATTCTGAAGGCAGAACATCAACCCGTCAACTGCGTATCTCATGCATCGCGATGTATGTGGATGTTCAGAGGAGGCTGGACGGCTGGCTCACACCATTTCTGTACTGTATTGACGCACCCACTGACTCTCTGCGGGGCCTCCAAAGGACTCTGGTGTTTTACTTTATTGGTGCCTAATTTTGATTGCTCTTTTATTTCAAATTATATATTTTAATTCTCCAGGTACCTGCTTGAGGGCAGGTAAGTAATGTAGTTCAAAACAGGGATGACATTTGGGTTCAAGAGGGACTATTTCCTCAGGTCATACTGGCTATTGCTGCCGATGCCGGTTTGGCTGATTTAGGTTGCCAAAGAGGTGACGTGTGGCCTACCTCCCGGTTCGGTTTCACGGACCATCTCCACAGACAACGGCAGTATCTGGTTTTTCCCGCTCTCTTCCCGCAGCACTTCGTAGTTGCCTTCTAGTGCAAGCAATTCCTTCATCTCCTGTGCAATGCCAATTACCTGCGTACAGAATGAAACGTGAGCGTTGGGGGGGGGG
>VZSC01008093.1:458351-544178 GCA_013398225.1 Steatornis caripensis | reverse complement strand
GGGGCCGGGTGCCGCGGGGGAGCCGCTGCCCGGGGCCGGCGGGAGGGAGGTGCGGGGCTGCCCGGCGGCCCGCGTTCGCCCTCGTCCCTGGGGGAGTTCGGGGACTGCAGCTTCCCTGCCTCCCCCTCGCGCGTCCGCTCGGGCTTCTCCTCCCGACGCCTTCTTTGGCAGACGGCTTTGTTACCGCCGGTGGCCGCCGTGCCGGCGGAGCGCGGCTCCGGCTTGCCCTCCCCTCGGCGGGAACTGTCGCCCTCATCCGCGGCGGGCGACGCCGGGCTGGCAGGGCACGGCTCCGCGGCACCTTCGCGCTGGTGCCCGCGGTTCTCTGCCCGCCTGCGGGAGCCGGGGGGGATCCTCGGGGCGTGAGGGAGCCGGCCCCGTCCCGGGGCAGACGCGGGGGGCTCTCAGGGGGGCGCGAGGTGTGCACATCGGCAAGGCTAACGGGCGCGCTGTGGGCGCGCTAACGGCGCTTGGGTGGCCGCTCCTGAGGGAAGAGCGGCCGGCGTACGGGCAGGTGGGGCGGCTTCATCCAGTTCCCGCGTGAAAACAGCAAAAAAGCTCCAAAGCCTGTTTTTTTGGTTTGAGGTTTTGTTTGTTTGTTTGTTTGTTGGGTTTTTTCCCTCCCCTGAGGTGAGCAGCGCGCATCAGTGGAAGTGGTTTTCCGCAGCCTTTTGGTGGTTTAGGAAAATTCCGCTCAAATTATCGGCGGTTCGTAGGAGGCGATCGGTGAACTCTTAGACCTAACGCACGTGAGTCAGATTTTGAGGTGATTTAGTTGCGGAGTCACTTACCGGATCTTTACCAGCTCCAAATATTCCACTTGATGCACAAATACATAAAATGTAATTACAGCTTTTGTTCTAAACCACTCCCTGTTTCTCTTCCCCTCTCTTTCTAAAGCACAGGCGGTTTTACTACCCGCAGGTTAGTGTGGCACGTGAAGACTCTCATTTTCTCCATAACTCCGGTAGAAAGGGACCATTCATTTTACAGAGAATCTTTCGGCGATCGCTGTAATTTGATCCAGAGTACCGAGCTTCCTTGCCGCTGCACTTCTTGATGTTTTGTTTTTGCGTGTATGCTGCCTTTCGGTCTGTTTGGCCGTGCTGTAGCGTGATCGTAGGTAGTTACAGTTTTAGAAATGGCAGTTTTGCTATGATCCCGCACGATGATTTGCACACCGAGCCTCACCTCTGTTTATAGCAACCTAGTGACCTAATCAATAGCAAACTCACAACTTGGAAAACCCTGCCAATCTTCATCATCCCTTCAAGAAGCCATCACGCACGACTGTGTTCATAGAGAGGGTTACTGGTGTATCACAAGATGCTTGCTGTGGTAGCCGGAACAGGATCACTTTGTCCGATGCACAAACGGTTGTGTGACTTGCTCCTGTTGCGGGCGGCAGGTACTTCGTGAGTTCACACATGGACTGGTTGAAAGCACATCTCACCTGTATGGAAGCCATCAAGTTTGGCATTGCTTGGTCAGACAAAGAGTGCTACAGGGAAATACTAGCGTGAAGGTCCAATTTGGCAGCCACGCAGTGTTTTGGAAGTTTGCCGCTTTCTTTTGATGACCAAAAAGCAGCACTTGGATGCCTTTTTCTCCATACGTAAGATTCTGATGTTCACCTGTTACTAGGCCGGAACAGTTCCGCCATGTACAGATCCTGAAATACAGTTTCAAAAGATGTAATTTTAATTTTTAACATCGTTGAGCTATTGGTGTTGGCATGTAGAGGCAGAATAGTTGTGCCATAGAGAGGAAGTTTCTGTCCTGGAGCAGTTTTGGAAAGGAGAAGTGTGCGTGTGGTCAGGCACGTTAAGTATACCTGTGTGTTTGGCGATAGTGCATTTCCAGAAATTACCGTGAAACTTAACATTTCTTATTTCAAATTCACGCTCTTTGTAAACACTGTGCAGAGGTGTTTTGTCTGCTGTTTTCTTCTTGAAATTATTGGTTAGCCAAGTAAAATCGGATAAACTGGCTAACCTGGCCAGTTACTCACCATCAAGAAAGAGATGAACGTCATTAAAAGTCAATAAAGTCTTCCAGAATTAGTTTTCATAAATGCAATTATTCATCTCTAATCATTGGGGTGTTGGATTTGCTATCATTCATTGTTATTATGTGAAGAGTGAAGCCAAGATTTACCAAAATAGTTTTCAAGTGAGAAACATGTCTCCTGCTGATACAGATTGGTGGAGGTGTTCTGTTGCGTCAGAACTTTCATCAACATCAAAATGACAACAAAACTCCCATTTTTTTTCCTCAGTTGAAATTAGGTAACAAACATTTTCCTCTGGCAGTTGCAGCTACATATTAACTTTTTTTTATTTATTATTGTACTTGTAATCTATTACCTTTGGAGTTCCACCTGCGTGAAACTGAATTTAAAAAAAAAATTGCTCTTAAGGCCACGGAAGAAATGTACCTTAGCCATGAAGCTTCTGAAGCAGAGTACCAGAGGTTTGTAGTCTTAGAAACCAAACAAACAGAGATGTTTAAGTGTCAGAAGCGTTCAGCACTTTAGGTGCTGGGTGGCAGTTGTTAAGGGGCGAAGGTTGCTCACGTTTGAATCTTGGCAAGCGGGATTTCTCTCTAAATGCATTTGGCAACATCTGTGTTCCTAAGGAAATCCAGAGCCTGTTTTCAGGAGGGAGGACAGCCTGAAGAAAACGCTTTGCAGTCTGTCACACCAAGTAAGTCAGCGTTCCCTTACGAGCTTTTTTCATTGAGTGTCAGTATGAAACAAATCTGAAGAGGGAACAAATTAAGTCAAAATTATGTCAAGAAGATTCTCTCTGCGTTGGGCTTTAAAGCTCAACTTGCAGATACTTACTTGCAGGATTAGTATTTCTTCAAACAGTACTCTCACTGCAGCCATTTCTGCGACAGATCTGCGGTAAACATTTTTATAAGCACCTTCACAGTTCTTGAAGGCAAAGTCCCCATTTACTGCTTAGTTGACAAGTCAGTGGATGTTACACTGATGTGTTATGGCGAAGTCTTCCAGAGTTGCCAGTTAGTTCTCCATATTCATCCTCATTTGATTCCTCCAGTACGGTACCCGAACTGTGCACACAGTCAGACGTGTGGTGTGATAGTGACCTAAAAATGGACATAACGCTGTTGCTGTGAGCTCTCTAAATCCTGAGATGAAGCACCGTCGCTAATCTGTGCAGCTGTAGTTTCTGTTACTTTTTAGGTTTCTGTCTGATTTTATTGGTTGAGCAATGCACGTGTTACTGCTCTGACTGATTCCTGTTAGTTGGGGCAGTGTTGTGAGTAGAACAGCTTACCAGATCAGCTCCTGTCTTAGCCAATGTCATGTTTTCCCTCCCTCCCTTAATCCAGTGTTTTTCTATCCTTGTAGCTATATGCCAACTATATTAAAAATCTGCTCGGTATTTTGTTCTGCGTAGGGGGCAAGATTGTCCCATTGATGTCGGTCTTTTTGAAAAATGACAGATAGTGGGTCTGTGGACCTGTTCTTGTTAACTGTTTAAGAACTGTTCTTGTTCTTGGTCACTCTCTGATGCAGTGTTGCGGTAAGACTGATGTTTGTATCGATAATCTTTGCAAAGAGACTTAAAGGTAAGCTTGGTTGTAGTCGTTCATTTTATTATGCTCAGCAGTCTCTTGGTTGGACGTCTCTTGCAATTGCCTCGTGCGTGCATCTCCCTGAACCGTCATCTCTGATCAATCCACTAATCTGTTTCAATAGCAAGGAACACAGTCACATGCGATGTTGACAGTGCAGCGTTCAGAGGCGTGCATTGCAAATTGAAGGTCGTTAGAACTATCCTAAAACTGCTCCGAGTGCGCTGGGAGGTGGGAGGATCACTCTGAGCCGAGAGAGGAAAGGAAACGATAACTTCTTCTCTCCTTTACTGGTAAAGAGATGCCAAGAACTTGAGGATGACCACTGTGCATGTGGAGTTGTACCTTACTGAACAGGAAGTTTTGTTTTCCTGGAGTATTGTATGGCAAGTCAGCTTCTGCTTGTTTGGGGTTTTGGAATTATCACAATGGAAGAAGGCTTGTTTTTTATTTCCCCCAAGTCATTGTTTTTTCACTGTTAGTGCTTCCTTATTTATGTCTAATTAACTTCCATAGGAGCGGTGGCTCGTAACTGCGACGTAATCAGCAGTCTGGTACCCTGGCATACCAGTTTGGATCCCGCGGAATTGCTGTTAGAAAGAATAGACTTAGAGCTGTCTTCCTTGCTAATCATGACTGAGATGTGTAGTAAAATCTCCAGTGTCCACTGCTAAGGTGAGCTGACCAGCGACGGCTGTTCACCTGTTGATTGCCCTCTTTGCAGCTAAGGAGCCAGTGCTGGGGAAGTTGCCCGTGCTTTCAACCATTTTTTTCTGTGCTTGATTCTCTTTAAATGCCACCATATTACACTCATATTTCTGCTTTTCTTCTTTAACATCTGAGGCTAGAAAATAAATCTTATAGAGGGGATGTTCTACTTTAATATAGGACATGAAGTAAAGTAGGGCTGATTAGGTATTTTAATACTTCGTAGTTCTTGTTTGACATGACAGAATCTAAAGAAAGGTGAAACACTTAGGTGTTGATAGGAAACTGGTGCAGTCCGCTCGGGATAGGGGTTTGGTTTGTATTTTGGGACATGATGTACCCATCCTTTTTTTTTTTTTTTTTTCCCCAGTGTCTGTTGCCGATCGAAAGACATACCACTAGTTAGCATGATGCTATTTCTGGTGGGGTTGGTTTGCTTTGGGTTTTTTTTTCTGTTTTCTTCTTTCTTTCTGGATTAGCCACAATTTTTCCTTGTTCCCTTTTGATCGAAAGCCTTTAATGAACTGTGATGATTCGAGGAAGTACTCTCTCCCAATCTGTTGTATGCCAGACGTTTAAGTAGAAGAGGCCTTTGTGTTTTAGTTAGTCCTCCGTCACACTGACTGAACATGAAAGGCATGCTCGCTGGATAGTGAGTAGCTCTGATGCCTTAGGATGTATGTGCTTTTTGATTTTTT
The DNA here is from genome assembly GCA_013398225.1 of Steatornis caripensis. NCBI lineage: Eukaryota > Metazoa > Chordata > Aves > Caprimulgiformes > Steatornithidae > Steatornis > Steatornis caripensis. Next base: position 539,166 of record VZSC01008093.1, on the reverse strand, counting down.
TTTTATTGCTTTTCTTTTGCTTCGTGCTTCTGCTCTCTCATGTTACCTCTCCTGTGTCCTTTTCATCTTTCATTTAGCTTGCATACTGCCCAGTATACCCAGGATGATGACATTAATTTCCAGTCCCGTAGTCTTCCTCATATCAACGCACTAATATGGCTCTGGAAGATCAGAGAAACGTGTTTTTCATTCCATGTCCATCATAAGTTTATTGAGAAGCTGTTGTTCTTCTGTCTTAATGTTTTCTAAATATTGCTTTACTTAAGATCTTTGGAGGGTGTGATCTTACAAAAACGAGAGTCAATTCTCAGACAGAAAGATTCACCCCAAAGGCAGTTTATGGGCTAGAATTACAGGCTTGACTTTATTTCAAGTTTCATAGTTTGTGACTGTTCGCGGAAGTAAAGAGGGCATGTGCTGAGCAAAAGCTTTAGGGCACACCTCAGTGCTCGCTGTTCCTGGGTGCCGGGGCAGGTAGATGTCTGCTACGCATCTTAGACTTGATCCTACGGCCATCGCTCATCTAAGTACTTTCTTTAGCGCAACATTGAAAAAACTTGAAAATCTGTCGCAGAAGAGACCATGCTGTCCAGTATGGTGAGCCCAATCTTTGTCTGAAATTTTTCTTGTTAGGAACAAGGGAGGATTTATCTGGCAGTCGATGCCCAGTTGGTGAAAATCTGAGGACCTCCTATCTCGGACCTCCTATCTCTGTGCTCATTAGTAGGCAGGAGATGCTTAAAATTGTACTTGGCGTCAGTCCTCGTGCTTTGTTATCTAACCCTCTTGTTGGTGCTATGTACTCCACTTCTTACTCTCCAACACGGACTCTGGGATTTTCCCTCAGTAACAGATTGTTATTCTAAACTGTGTTGATGTTCTCTTGCTTCCTTTTTTTTCTTTTTTTTTTTCCACAGCAGACTTTTTTTTTTTTTAATATCTGCAGTGAAATCCACGTGTCACATCATGGACTCAAAGATTTAGTGGTCTAAAAGTTAAATTAAATGAACACCCCATTATATCATTTGTAAATGGTAAAGCTTTTTCCTGCTCTGCCTGCGCAAGTGAAAACAACGTCTTTTTTTTTTTAGTTATGAGATGATTTAAAACTTCTTGGTTAGCCAAACACGTTATTGAGTTCGACTACTTAAAACATAATTGATTCCCGTTTCAAGAATATGCGTGTGAAGTTTAGGCCTTCCGCTACTTACCGAGAGCCAAGTTATAGACCAGGCTTGTACAGTGTTTATATTGGAAACACCACTAAAGCTTACTGTGGAAATCTGGCCAGGCGCCCTTATAATTATTAAATATTTTTGTTGCCAGAATAACACAATTCAGCATTACATCTAGAGGGAGAAAAATACTTGGGTTTGGGCTGCTGTAGGCTTTATATACATGGTATATTGTTCCAGGTGATGACTGAGTATTTCCTGCATATTTCTTTTCTTGCCCTGTGAGATCCTGGGTATGAAAGGCAGATTTTATTAGAAATAATACATTGAGCCTTACAGATTTGATAAATAGGGCAAATGTGCCTCTCAATGGCTCCCTTTCTTGTTTGCGTTTAAAACAGTGTAGGTGATAAAGCATAAAGACAGATTCTCTCTAAGGCAGGCATTCTTTCCGTTTGAGAGATGCAAGTTTCAGATTGATAGTATGTGGTAAAAACTCATGTTGCCGGTTTTTGTAGTGAAGGCAAGACGGGACAGGCCAAGAACTGAAATATTTCAGGACCACATTTCTTACAGTAGTAAATAATACATTTTTTTAAAGTGTATTCAGCCTGTGTTTACTAGTGGTTTCTCTTAAACTCCCTTTAATATATTTGATTTTGCTTTTTCTGCTAATTTTAAAGTATGAACTGATTATTTTCTAGTTAGGATTTTAATGTTTTCTGATTAGCTTTCAAAGTCTGCTTTTAAGAACTTTGAAGGTTTAAGGTGCTGTGTAGTAGCTAAGCATTATTGGTTACATTTCTGTTCCGAGATGTTTAGTTAGAGCTGCTGGCATGGCCCATGTGTTTACGCAACTGCTGTTACTCTGAGCAAGCGCTCTCCTCCGTTTTCTCTCCTCCTCTCCGTTTCTGCGGTACGTATCATCCTTACTTTGACCAGGAACACGTCCCCGGGGAGCTGCCTGGCGGGGACTTTGCTCAGGTACAAACACACCCTGGTGCCCAAGGGTTGGTGCTGAGTTTTAACGTGTGGTTCAGGAGCCAACTACGAGTTGATCCTAGGAGTGCAATAATTAAGGGCCAGGATACGCACCGCTATAAACACTGTTTGTGTTGGAAACTTCACGGGATCTATGACTGCTGTATGTCTGCCAGATAGCTTTGTAACTGCTTACAATTTTTGGTGTCAGAATATTATAATCTAGCCTGACGTTCGGTGCATGACACAGGGCAGCTAGACCTTCAGCGTGTTAGTGGTGGATGTTGCCATTTTGTTTAGACTTAATACGGTGCAGTTAAATGATGGTTATTGTGGTAATTGTCAGTCACTTTTTTTTTTTTTTTTTGACTAGTAGATTCATTCATTTATCGAAGAGGAAAAAATCCTTTAGGAGAAGCAGTTTTGTAAACATTATGTGGAAAAAGGACTAATAGTGGCCGGGCTTAGCCAACAGCCGGTTTGTATGTGGATATTGTGAGCGTGGGCAAAGTGGTGGCAGCCGCTGCTCGCGTGTGGTACCACCGCTGGGTTTATTACTACTGCTTTGCTAAACCTCCTGTGATAAACGGTGAGCGCTTGCGTTGCCTTTCTCACGTGGCTGCCCAGCAGAAGGCAGTGCCGTGGCAAGGCTGGCCCGGGGAGGGTGAAAGGTTTTCCTGCCGCAGAGCGTGCGTAGGAGCCCATGGCTTCTCCATGGGAGTGTGCGGTGGTGGCATTAGGCCCTCACATGGGGAGGGGGCTGGCGCAGCTGGGCTGGGGGTGCGGAGGCCAGGCTCCCCAGGTGCCTGAGCCGGGAGGTCGGGAACGGGGAACGAACTGCGGCCGTTTGTTTCTGCTGTGCTCAGGGAAACAGCCCTCTGCTTACATTCCTTGCAAGTTAATAGGGTCGCACCAGAGAATATACCTGACTTGGATGACCCTTCTCTCCTCCTGGAATAAACACTCCTTCCTGGCCCAAATACCGGGTAACTGCTTACACCAAAGGGACCAACTATGTCCAGTGCTGCTGGTGCGCGGTGTTTGGTGGTGCGCAGCTGAACCTGGTTAGGAACAGCGGGTAAGGGGTTCTTGTTGCTTTCCCTGACAGTTCTGCTCCGAGCTGTCGGGAACAGAAACTGTTAACAACGTTAAAATGGGAGTAGTGTTCGCTCTTTTCTGACAGACCTAAGTGTTGAAAGATGTTGAAGGTAAAGTTTAGAGAAGCGCCTGAGTTCTAAAGCCGGCTTAGTAATTCTTCATAAAATATTATGAAGAATCTTAGTCTAATGTACACCGATACTTACATACCTCTTTAATTTGAAGGAGTATGCGTTTGCTTAAGAGTCGGCGTGGCGTGTTCTATTTTTGTAAATTGTCGCAAACAGTCTTTATGTGGAAAAAATGCTGTCACTGAAATCCTGCACAAACGCAGTCCCGCAGGTGAAGGTCTCGGCCCTGCCGAGGGGGCCATCCGAGCGCAAGAACAAGCACCTTCCCGGAAGAGCCTGTTGCACAAACCTGGCAGTGTTTGCAACAGCCTGTGGAAGTCGGTGTTAAAATATGTACCGTGTCCTTCTAAAATAACTTTGCTTAAATTGGTTTTTCATTTTAAATCTTCCTTATGTTCTCCTCATTTTTTGCATGAGACCTCATGATTACCCCATGAAGATACGTTCACTGCAGGGTATTTTCCCTCTCAATTAAAGTTTCAAACAGTGAACTGGGTAATCATGTGGAATCATCTGATTCACAGATGACTTTCAAAAGAGTGTTCAGAGCTGTTTGAAATAATACTTCCTGCTACTTAATCATCATACAAAACTTTCAGTGTTACTCTTGTAAAATAATACAGGAAATCAGAAAAGGTAAATACGTCCCCCTTTTCCTAAGCGGGACAGAAATAACTTCTTTAGAGGCTTCAGTGCCACAATACAGCTGAGCTGTACAAAACTCAGTCTCTCGTGACTGCGAACGAACTGCTGTCTAATTCTCATTAGAGAGATGTGCACAGACAAGTCGCCTACCTGACTGGAGTCTTTGAATTGTGCCTGGCGTATTTTGCTTTTCAGAAACCACATCCTTATCACATCTGATTAAAGGATGGCTGGTAGCTTGAGAAACCCACCATATTTTATTAATGTAATATTTGACAGCTGTTAACTAGTGAAACTAGAGATTGGTGTTCGCTTGACTAAAAGGTATGCACCTGATACCAGTCATGGAGAACCCAATTAACCTCTAGGCTATATATATTGAATTAGCAAACTGGCAAGTAGATTGGGCTATGGGAAATTGTCTGCAATTAAACTTGACAAAGTTGGTTGATTATTTTGCTTACTCAAATGGTCTTCCACTACTGTATAGGGAACTTATCCGAGTAAGAGAATTCACCTATCCATGTTGCTACTCATAGTTTCTTCTTGGGGATGGTTTATGTTCACCTCCGCGTTTTTGCCGCTGAACTGATAAGTTTGTGGTTTGTTGTGGGGCATGTGCGTACACCTTGCTCTTGTTGGGGAATAGCTATAGCAAACTGGTACACACCTCTTACGCTTTCTCATACCCCAACCCTCCCACACCCCTGCACTCTCCCCGTTCATTACTGGGAGCAATAATGCTCTTGGGACTGATTCTTTGTTGAGCATCTGTGCAGTAACTGATAGAGGATACTTTCCGGGGGGGTGTTCTGGGCACAATTATCTGCTGATTGAAAGAATATTCATTATTAAAAGAGTGAAAATCTGTTAAAGTGAACTTGAGCAGTTATAGGAAACTAAAGCAACCGCTGCATTTTACGACAGCGTTGCCTGCTCTCTGTAAACTGCACAATGTGATGTTGCCAGTGTTTCTTGTCTGTGTGGTATTTTAACTATGCTAGCTGTACTTCGGAGAAATTAAGGGGGGTTGCTATTTAATGAACTGTGATGTTATTCATCTTTATCAAAAGACAGTCAACAGGACCCCCTGTTGTGCGTCTGTGACTTTATACAATGAAAAGTAAATTAATCAAATTCAGTAAGCCAATTTATTTATATGAGATACAAACATTGCTGCAGTAGTATAACCAGCTCTTTTAAAAACAAATATTTGATAGCGTTTCTATGGTGAGATTTTCTGTTTATTGGGAAAGTGTTTTGTTTTAAATGAAGGTTAATTTATGCACTTATTTGGTCTGGTGAATTATTTGTCTGATGTTACTTGTACTTTTCTCTTTCAGGAAATCCATGACTTATTTAAAGATTATGAAATCAAGTATTGTTATGTGGACAGAAATAAAAGAACAGGTAAGAACTTAAAATCTGCCAGCATCGTACATTTCAATTCTGTGATGAAACTAGCGAGGAGCATGGTCAACTTCTGTGCCATCACATAGCTTGATTGTCCATCGGTGCCTTTTTCGGCTGCATGGTTTGTCACCTTCTGTTGACGCCAGTAGAGTGTTGGAAGCTTTACTGATGTCAGCCAGAAGTAGGCTGGTCCGCTGTGGTATCTCTCAGGCGTGTTCCCTTAGTGAGCGTCTCTTTGGGACAAAGCTAACCTCGACTGTTTGATTTCCTTTGAAAAATGAGTCCGGAGGCCTGTCTTAGGACAAACCACATGTGCCTGTGACACAACCAGAGGAGAATGTGCCTAGGTCCGGATGCATTTGTGTCAGGTAATATAAGCCAGTGCAATTTATTAAAGGAATACTTAAGTCTTTGAAGGAGACGTTGTCCTGGATTAAATCCTGAATTGTTTCAGTCTCATCCTCCGTTTACAAATGAATTCTCTAAATAAGGGATTCATAGATTTTATAGCGCTTGTGAGGTACAGAAATGAACTAATACTTCTCTATGTGTTCTTGTGCTTCCAAATCGCCGTACGTCCCACAGCCTCGGCTATCTCCTGAGGCAACCTTGGTTTCCAGGACAAAATCGTAATGCGGTAGCCGTGATAGATTTCTGTCAGGATTTTGTGAGGACAATGGTGTTCTTGACACCTGCCTCTAAGCAGAAGAAATGTGTGGTTTAGTGTCCCTTTATCTTGCAAATCTGATTTCTGAGTATGGTATAAGACCAGTTTGTGTGTGAGGTGCTATGGTCTGTTACATAACGACAGACTAAATGTCTTTGTTCAGTGTGATGGGAAATATTTGAAAATACAGAGAAGGATAGGTTTTCTGGTTTAATTTAGATACTCTCACCTTTAACTGGTTTTTTACTCTGTGTGAGTGTTGTTTTTAGAGTGTATACGCATGTGTGTCTTTGTGTATACATATACTATGTGTGTGTATATATATATAGCACTTTGCCCATTCATGTGAATTTTTGTATGGTTCACTGCATGCCTCTGCAAATTTTCATGACTGGAATGCACTGTAGGTGGGTTATTTTTTCTTGGCTTCTCATTTGGATAGATGAAATTACTTCAGCTCCGTATTCATGAAGGCTTTAAAACTGTGTTTGGAGGCCCTAATGTCACAAAATATTAACGTGTTACTATATAATCAACAAAGTTCTTGAGCCTCTCAGCTCTTCCTACTCATGTTCTTTATATTGCAGATTATTTTTGGTGTTAGTGGTTTTGCTGGGCAAAAAGCAAAAGTGCTGCTAGTGGTTTTGACTGTGTCCGTGGATGTTTATGTGCATTTATTCTGTCTTGTCCAGATAAGTACTAATGCAACAGAACAGTCATCCACCCAAAAGATGGACATACATATTGTAGCACGTGCTCTTTGTGTAAGGAACTCCACTTGTATTGAGGTTTTCTTATGGTTTTTTTTGGTTTGGTTTTTTTTTTTTTGTTAGGTAGATTTAATGACTCTTTAGTTTAATAGACATAATTGGAACTTTGTAGAGCTCTGTAGATGTTTCCAGTTACGTCTTCTAAAATAAAGTTTTTATTCTCCTGAATAAAAACAAATTTTTCACTTGATTAGATAAACTAATTTAAGATTAATGATAAACTCAGGGAAGTAGCCCTAAACAACCTCAAAACATTGGCAAAAAAACATTTTTATTGCAAAAAAGCTCAACAGTATTTTTAGACTTCATTTTCTTCTATGCATATCTTCTACGTAACTTCTTAGAATGCCAGATAGTATCCTGTTAGAGAAATTTGTGACACGGTGATAGAATACTGGAGAACAAAATAGCGTAGATTATCCAGGCACATTTTAATCTGAGAGCGAAGTTGCTGATTTCCGTGCCATCTTATCTTTATCTGATCAGTGACACATCTCTTGGGTTAGGACAGATTGTAACTCCTGCTGCAAAGGCACTGTTTATATATTAGTACAGATTAATTCCTTGCAGGCTGCATAACAACATTCAGTTTCAGTAAAACAGCACAACTGCTCTCTCAAATATTTTGTGTATAATGCCAAGATTATACATGCTTCTTTTTGTTTGCTTTATAAACTGCGACAATATAGTCACAGACTAGAATTTGCTTTAAAAAACCTCATGGATGTTTAAGTATTAATTAAAAATCTCCGTTTAGACAGTTGTACCTAATGATTATTAATGCGTGAAAGAAAATGCCAGCCCTTTCTGGCTGGTTCTACGACTGTGATGTCTTCAAAGAAATTCGGTAGAATCATATAAAATTTAGTTGCTTTTTGTTTCCCAAATGTAAAATTTTGTTGTGTAACAAGTAATTAGGTTGTTTTAATCTGTGTTTCCATGGTCACTGTTTGAGTTAATTACTTGTGACATCCAGTTTATAATGTCAGATTTTAAAATATATATTGCAGCATATCTCTCTATCTGTTGCATCATCAGAGTAAATCCCAAGATCTTATTTTTCCTTTGACTTCCATTAGTAGTTTTTGGTGGGGAGGGAGAGGTGTAGTAATCACCTCTGTAGCTGGAGAGGTGATGGTGATGTAACTTGTTTTGGTCTCTTACAGCGTTCGTTACTCTGTTAAATGGAGAGCAGGCTCAAAACGCGATTCGGAAATTTCACCAGTACTCTCTTCGGGGAAAAGAAATATCCGTGCAACTCCAACCAACGGATGCTTTGCTGTGCATTACTAATTTGCCCATTTCATTTACGTTAGAAGAGTTTGAAGAACTTGTGCGTGCGTATGGCAATGTCGAGAGGTGTTTTTTGGTCTATAACGAAGTTACTGGCCATTCCAAGGGCTACGGCTTTGTGGAATATATGAAGAAGGACTCTGCTGCAAAGGCGAGACTGGAACTTCTGGGGAAGCAGTTAGACGAGAGCACTCTCTTCGCACAGTGGATGGATGTGAACCAGTTGACGACAAACCTTATTCACTCCAAGTGCCTTTGTGTAGATAAATTTCAAAAAGACTGTGCTGATTCAAAAGAACTGATCCAAGCTTTCTCGCTAAAGTATAAACCTGTTTTCTGCCAGGTATGTTGAATTTGTATCTTGTGGAAGATCATGGTCGTGATTTAAGTAGCTCTGCATTTGCTGTGCTTGCAGCCTTACCCTTTCGTTTGTCATTTAAGTAGTGAATGGTTATCATAGAATCGTAGAATGGTTTGGGTTGGAAGGGACCTTAAAGAGCATCCAGTTCCAACCCCCCTGCCATGGGCAGGGCCACCTTCCACCACACCACATTGCCCAAAGCCCCATCCAACCTGGCCTCAAGCACATTCAGGGAGGGGGCATCCACAGCTTCTCTGGGCAGCCTGTGCCAGTGTCTCACCGCACTCATCGTGAAGAATTTTTCCCTAATATCTCATCTAAATCTACCCTCTTTCAGGTTAAGACTGTTGCTCCTTGTCCTATCACTCCACGCCCTTGTAAAAAGTCCAGCTCCTTGTAGGCCCCTCCAGGTACAAGAAGGCTGCTATAAGATCTCCCCAGAGCCTTCTCTTCTCCAGGCTGAACAACCGCAACTCTCTCAGCCTGTCTTTGCAGGAGAGGTGCTCCAGCCCCCTGGTCATCTTCTTGGCCCTCCTCTGGACTTGCTCCAACAGGTCCATGTCCTTCTTACGTTGGGCGCCCCAGAGCTGAACGCAGTACTGCGGCAGGGGTCTCACAAGAGCGGAGTAGAGGGGGAGAATCACCTCCCTCTACCTGCTGGCCATGCTGCCTGTGATGCAGCCCAGGATGCAGTTGACCTTCTGAGCTGTGACCGCTTGTTGCCGTCTCATGTTGAGCTTCTTATCAACCAACACCCCCGAGTCGTCCTCCTCAGGCTGCTCTCAATCCATTCTCCGCCCAGCCTGTATCTGTGCCTGAGGTTGTCCTGACCCATGTGCAGGACCTTGCTCTTGGCCTTGTTGAACTTCATGCAGTTTGCACAGGCTCACCTCTCAAGCTTGTCAAGATCCCTCTGGATGGTGTCCCTTCCCTCCAGCGTGTCAACCACACCACACAGCTTGGTGTCATCAACAAACTGGCTGAGGGTGCACTCAATCCCACTGACCGTGTCGCCAACAAAGGTATTGCAATGCATCTGCATTGTGATACGTGATGTGGTACAGATGCTTTATTGGTATAGGTTTGCAGTGATGGGTCGATGTCATCTGGGGATGCCACAGGAGACCACTCCAGTGAAGCGCCAGAGATACGTTTATAAGACATCACCTCCTCATGTACTTTACTGAAAATAATTTTAGAAATACTTGTAGAGAGCTTTTAAAAGTAGACATTGATGATGGTTTTAGTGCTCGGTAAAGAAAGCCAGAGTGTATGTACGCAAGTGCAACACGTGTTCAGGGACTTTTTAACTGTGCACAAAGCTACAGTATGTTCCATAGCTGCAAGCCATTCTTTTCAGGTCTTCGGTACTTCAGGTCTTCACCAGTGCCGCTAAACTGATTTCAAAATCAAATATAATGCTTCTCCACATACACACACACACGCCCACGTATATATAGATAGCATATATGTATCTATGTGTGTATTTGCATATCAGAACATGTGTGCTCTCCAGAGCTCTTCCCAGAGGCTGGTCTTTAAAGATCTGACCACCCTATTTTTCTTCAAAACCTTTGAGATTTATATTTCAATTGTTAATGTAAGTTTGTGGGACCTAATAGATGTGAATAGGCTGGTTTTATCCAGTGAAATCTAGAGGAGATTTCCTCTCTCCCCCAACAGAGCTTGTATCAGTGTATCATTTCTGTTCATTTTGGAACTAGAGATTTTTGCCTAAGCTTTATTCCCTCTCGTCTCACCCCACACACACACCCTTTTTTTTTTTTTTGTTTGATTTAAATCTGCTCATTCTGCTATAAAACTCTGCAAACAAAGGACAGGGCATTGTTGGGCACGTAAGCCTGGTTCCAGTCTGCTTGATCAGTCTGGCATCTTCTTTTGGCATTAAATACAACCACAGACTTACATACTGCCTTTTAGGAGAATATATCAGTGGAATTTGCATTATTACATGTTTGAACAACAAGCGTGTAGTCTGTGAATGACTTTTTTGTTATTGTAGGCTTAAAAACTGAACAATAATGAGTTTATAATTCCTATCCTGCAAAACAAAAGTAAAAATTATTGTAGCATACAGCTGTATTTGCAATTTCCTTTTCGTTCCTTCTTTATTCTGAAAATGCGTTAAATATGTTTCGTAGCTCGAGTTCTCCATGAGATTAGACCGAAGGGAAGGTGACAGGTAAACAGAGCACGCTTGCCGGATGTAATGTGAAGCTATGATATTCAACTTAGATCTAGCACATTGGAGAAAGAAACGTCCTGATTTGGGTAGACGTTAACATAGGATGTCAACTGTTTGCAAAGTATTTTGCAAGGGATAGGTGAAAATACTGCAAGGCAGTTCCCGAAATTCTGCGTTTTGTTCAGTGTATTGCGAAATGTTGTTTCAGTTTGCTCAGGATGAAGATAGCTTCATTGGGGACTTTGCGGTGGTTGAGTATGAAACTGCAGAGCAGGCTGAGAAAGTACAAGAAGTCACCGATGGCATGGCTATCAAAGGAAAGAGAGTCCAGGTGTCGTACTGTGCTCCAGGAGCGCCAGGCAGAAGCACGTTAGCAGCACTTATAGCAGCGCAAAGGATGGTAAGATACTTGCAAATCTGTTTTCAGAATGAGTTTGATATGCCTCGAGCGGCTCGAGTTGGGTCAGAAGGATTCAGCTGCTTTGCGTTAGGAAAACGAGCCAAGCTTTTGGAAGCACTAGCTTTTTTTTTTTTTTTTTTAATCTGGTTGGCCCAATTCAGTCGCCTTCCTAGGAGAAGCATGGCCATATTCTGCAAGGAGGAAGGCTGAAATATGGCCGTAAGTTACCACAACGTTCGCCTTACGTAGCTCTGAGATTTTAGTAAATTCTGTTTTCTGTACGAGAAATTGTTCCAGTTCGAAACAAAAGTAACTGTAAGTGGAGTCATTTGACCAGCTAAAACTGGGTTTGAAACAGAGAGGCAAGAATTTGTCAAATTTAAGATAAATCTCAAGGTAGGAGAAATAGTTTAATTTCATGCTTGGTATAGAATAAAGCTTTTTACACCCACATGTCTTACCAAATTATTTCCTAGAAAACTGGATGTGATAAGTCTTACATGAAGCTGTCTTAAAAGCTGCAGAAGCAGAACAGTCTCATTACTTGCTTTAGCTTCAGCCCGTATCTTTATGAAAGAGATGAGTGGTGCTGTTACAAGATAGTGTGTGGTGTTAACAGCATCTTTCGTATTCTGCTTTGTTGATAACACTGTCTTGGTTTGAGGGGAAAAAAGAAATGGGTCTCGGGAAATACAATACGCTTGAAGTTTTGGGGGAGTAGTTTGTTAGATGTTTCATGTGCGGGAGAAGGAGCATGGAAAGGAGCGGGGAAACAGGGAAGGGCATGTTGGGATTACTTTCTGTGTAAAATGAAATACGTACCTTACTATCGCACAGGTTCGAGGGGTTTAAATGTATTCTTTCTTTTCTCCTGTTTCTAACGTTTTTGTACCTCTCTTAATTGGAGATGAGGAACAACAGGAAAGGCTTGCTTCCAGAGCCAAATCCAGTGCAGATTATGAAAAGTTTTAATAACCCAGCAATGTTGCAAATGCTGCTGCAGCCCCAGTTGCGTGGCCATGCGGTTAAACCTGGTGAGTTGTTTTCAAACAGAGTTAAAAAAAGAAACCCTGTTCTTGGTGGTACAAGGCTTTCAGCGAAGCAGGAATACTGTTTTAAGATCTGTGCAGACACTGTTTCAGTGTGTTTGGGTAGACACATTCACATTTTATGAAGCAAGAGGTGGATTGCTACGTTACTGTGTTTGGGTAAAATTTAGCATTACCTACAAATGTTCTTATATTAACTCTGTGGTGTCTGAGTGTTTATATTAGAAATGCGTTTAAAATGAAATGTCTTACGCAGATGTGATTAAAATGGCAAGTTTAAATCTGATTCTAGATTGGAATTTTGCAGCCTGAGTCTTTCTCCTGTTGGTTCCAGTATAAATCGTTACTCGCTTGGATGCTACTGTAGTTGTACACAGTGTTTCATAATGGCATTAGCCACAACCATTTCTGTCTTCTCATTAAGAAGGCTGTGAGTAAACATGCAAAACCCAATCTTACGTCATTTCAGATGGTGAAAGTATTAGAAACAGGAATGAGAACAGATAATTTGAAGAGTCAAGTGGGGGACATCTGAGTGTTTGTGACATAATCTACTGACAGAAGATACACAGAAATTGTGCGTGAAGGGACCACTTCAGTGAAGAAACACTAGCTAATGCTGACGTGTCAAAGCACTTTAGATAATGCTGTGGTCTTACAATCAACTGCAGGCATTTCGGCATCCTTGAGTGAAACTCTCAGCTTTAGAGGAGCGCCTTGAGGGTGCATTTGATCTCTCGTATGCTGTTAATTGCAGATCACTGGTGGGTGTATTGAAAGGTTTCAGTGTAGTGACCTTTAGTACACTGGAAAGTTTTGTGGAAACCAAATCTAACAAATGTAGACTAACTCTTCCAAAGATTTTTACTTGCCTAACTTACAAAACACTGCAACTTTTTCTTGTGTTTCTAAAGCAGTTCTTGGAGCTTCCGCAGGTTTACCTCACCTGATAAATTCAGCAGTTGGCCCACCTTTTTTGCAGTTGAATAAGGTTCATCAGGTATGTGACAAAATAACTCTTGTCAAAATAGATGTTCGTGGAGATCTTAGCATGAAAAATATTCTCAAAGTTTTAAGAAATTACAGCTAAAATCAAGCGTTCTCGTTAGAACTGTCTGTAATAAAACTACTTTATTATGAGATGCCTGTGGGGATGTACGAGCAGACTGTGCTTGCTATCCACAAGTGAGTAATTTTATCTTAACTGAGCTTTTGATTTGCTAACAGCTGCAGATACAGGGACAACTTGCCATTACTGGCAAAAAAAATGTTCATTAAAGTAAAGCTTGAGGAGCATGGCGCATCGATTCCTCTTGAAGCTGCTCATACACACTTCCTGTAGGGGCTTGATTGTTTTGTCTTACTCAAGCCAACAAGTTTAGCATCAGTATCTTCATTTTAAAGCTTGCGGTGACCAAAATGTTCTATATATGCCATAAAAAATAGTGATTTGCAGATGTTAACTTCTTAGTCAAAAAACCCGCAAGGGTATAAGCTGTTTAAAGTGTTCTTAGTGTACATGTAATCCCAGATGGACACCAGCATTTCTGAAAGATACTCTGAAAGATATTTGGGATGAGTTTGCCCTAGAAATGGGAGATGAGAATATGCTAGAGTAGCACCCCCAACCAGAGCTCCTCCATGCAGCAGTGCACTTGGCCAGCAGCCTGCCTGGCCTCCGCCTTGTGTTGAGGTTCTGTCAGAGATTTCTCCAGCTCTGCCAGGAGCCAAAATTTGCCTTTAATATTCATGACGGGGATTTTCATAAGTACCTATGAGGGACTGGAGTCAATCGCTTTGGCTTACTGTTACGGATGTTTCAGAAATTCCCATTTAAAAAATAAAATCCACTGAAGTATTAGTTGTTATTTCAGCTGTTCTTTTGGCAAACACAGACTTACAGATCTTAAAGACCAAATTAAAATGCAGAGATACTCCTTATGTTAAGTATGTTTAGCTTTTCTTTTTTTTTTCTGCTAAAAACCGTTAGTATTTATTCATTTTGAATAAATACTACTTAATTTTGCCCCTTCAAATGAGTTGCTTTTACCCTATACCATGACAAAAATACATCATTCTTTGCTTGTACTTCTTCTATTTAAATGATGTTTTCAATTGGTCTATTTAGTTACTGTTGCTCTCTCTTCAGTCTTGGAGAGTCTGTGCTTCCTTGGAAGGCAATGTGAATGTTTTCTAATCACAGCTGGAGACAGGCATGTTTTACACAGTTAACAGTGTGATTGATGATGCTCCAGTGTTTTTTTGGCTTGAGTGCTGCAGTCAAACAACTTAGTGTTTTCTCTTTACAGAGACTTAGAAGTCTAATTCTCTTCCAAGAAGCTTCCTGTCATTTAATTAGCTCCAAACCTAGTCTAATAGCCTGAACTGTATTGACGGCGATTTGATTATCCCAGTTCCTTCTATTGGGCACATTTTGCTGTTATTGAGTGGCTTGTTTCAGAGTATTCTCTAAAGCCAGAGAGCCCGGTCGCTATTTTTATGTCTTGAAATTCAGTATTGTCACAAGATAGAGGAACGGACAGCGTCTTGGCTTGACTCTCTCCCCAGCTCCCCAGTCACACACTGATTCAGCTTCCTGTGTATCCTGGGTTTGCTGTTCTATATTCAAGGTTTTGTAAAGTCATACGAAAAGAAACAGTATTTTTAGGGTGATTATGCCACAATGTTATAAAATCATTGATAATAAAAGATTCAGCATTTGAACAAATGACTTACTGATCCAGTAATCTTTCAGCTCTGGAGGTAACCTGACTTTCAACTTCTTTCTTTTAATTTCTCTTAGTTACAGTTACCCTGTGCCAAAATAATGCATTTTTAACTTTCTCAGTGATGTGTTTTCCTGAGTCATCCAGCAGTTTATTGAATCCTTGTTAAGCCAGAGACTTTGAAGATTCTGACCAACGTGATTTTCCACTCTTGTGTTTCTGGAAGTTTTGCATTGGAACTAATAGATTTTCTTTGTTCACTTAACCAAGTTTAGAAGAAACAACTGCTGGTATTGGTGACAATAAACAGCCGTGGGTAATTTCTACTGGAAATCACTAAGGCAATTAAAAAAGACAACTAAGCAGATGCATAACTAATCTAGATGACCCTTTTTTGTTTTATATTGCGTATTTCTGAGTCCAGAAGGCTATATTGTAGGCATAGAGGGTTTTCCCTAGAGAATTTGACCCTACCGCACACAGATACAACCTAGGCTTGAAAATATTTGTGAGGTGTTTTGCAGGAGGCTGCGAAATCTGCAAAGCCATGCATTGGGAGAGCTGCCTTCTCTTTGGGTTCCATCTTTGTTACCTGGGTTTGGTGATCCTTCCTATGAAGGAGATTTCAAAAAAATGAGGAAGGCTATACTTGTTGTGATTTGACACAGTCAGCATCCCATATATCTCTATTCTTGCACCACTCTACAAAAGGTTTGTAGAGCAACCTATATTTTACCTAGCAAATCACGCTTAGGAGCTGCTACCAGAAAGTGAGTTTCGAGCCTGCGTTCAGCTCGCGTGAATCATAATGTGGTTTTGTGATCCAGAGTGGACGTAAGGTTTCTTCGAAGCCACTGTGCCTAGCCGGAGCACGTAATGCTGAATCTACTGGTAGCAGAGTCTGAACGTGGTGCACTGAAGTTGTTGATTAAGTGGCTCAATTCTGGTGGTAAAGTGATCCAGAATTTTCAAATGAAAAATATTAATATTTTACGGACTTGAAAATGTGTAGACACTGTGGTTCGTAAGCTTTTTAATGGTTCTGGAATAGAATTCCATGTAGATAGTTGCCACTAAAAAGAGTGGGGGGAAATGTATGTGGATGTTCCTCTTTGAAAATAAAGATAACTGGTAACTGTAAAGCAGGGGATGAGAGTCCCTGCCGGTTACAACCGAGTCCAGTAAACTTTATAGGTATTTGGCAGAGATTGTGTATGAGAATCGCAATGCAAATGTTAGCCAACAACCAAGTCGTTATTCATGCAGCCCATAATCCCCTGAAGTCCGCGTGTCTCATCTTTCTTATTGGCGCTGTAGGTAGCCCCCCCTGTGTAGTCTGCCTGCAGAGGCTTCAAACACATTTAGCTTTCCCTGTTGGCTTGGACACAGGGGCTGCAGTGGGGTCTGGACTGTATTTGGAGTATACTCTTGATCCTTTATAAGCCGCCAGAAAGCACGCTTGTGGTTGTGAGGTGGAAAAAAGGGCTAGGGTTAAAGAGATTTGAAATAACTTTCTATCAATGAAGCAAAAATGAGTTCTGTGGAAGAAAGTTATTTTCATTTGCTGTATTAGCTCAGAAAATAATTAAGATTTCTTTAAGCAGTATAATCTGAAAACTTTTCAAGAACATACTGTTTTCCGTGGCTGTCAACTAACATTTCTTTTATCAATTTCACAGAGTTCAATTCTGGGGAGTACATCTAACTTACTGCTGCAGAGCCCTGCTCACCTAACACTGCCGCAGCAGCAACTGATGAAGATTGAAAACGTTCAGGCTAATAGTGTAAGGTCATCGTTTTAACTTCGACTGTCTTTGGACATTCTTATAACTGCTAAAACAAATACATTTTTTTCATCTAGTATAATTTAACAGTTTAGCGTGTCTAAAAAGACTAACTGAATGTGAAAGTTGTAAGAAATAGCTACAGACAGATTATTTTAATCATTTACACAGTTTTCTATTCTTCCTTATAGAAACCGGGTTTGCTGGGAGAACCTCCAACAATGCTACTTCAGACAGTACTGGGAATAGGGGTAATGCCATCAGTGAGTTCAGGCATGGGAACCCGTGGAGAAGCTCTTAAGTGTAAATGCCATTTTATTTCATACCAAATCAGTAGAAATGCTCAGCCTGAAATTACGCACCTTGCTTTCTCCCGCTGTAGCAAAAGCAATGACGTGTTTGAACCTTAGCACTGCGCAGTGAGGTAGGCAGAGCGCCGGACAATAATGCACATTATATAGATATATTGTTAAGCAAGATAACAAGTTACACATCTGTATAACCAACTGTAACCTGCTGGTTTAAGCAGGAAATGAAAGCAATATCTTGCCTTGTTGCCTGGCTCCTCTCATCTGTTTGTCAGGGAAGAAAGAGTACACTGTGGCATTGGTTGAATATTTGCAGGTTGCTAAATATTCTGCTTGCTCCGTTACTACCATTTTTATAACACTTGGAATGTGTTTTTATTTAGGACCAAAATTTGGGGGTTTGTTGTGTCAAAGCAGATAAATCTGAGCTGCTGAAGAGGCACTGCAAATGGGTTTTTGCATTCATTTCATTAAGCAACAGAGCTTTAGCAACCAGACTGTGACGGATGTCGATTTTGAATGCAGATTTCTGCGCCAGTGATGCCCTCCATTTTCATGAGGAAAGATCAGTTGTGATGCTGCTTAGTGCATCTTTTTTGCTTCCTCCACTGAGGGCCATGTATTCTGCAGTTCTAGACGCGGTCTGAGTGCTGGTAATAACCAGGAGCAAGGAAAAGCTTGCGGGGGGGTGGGGAAGAAACGTATTCTGCACGTCTACATTTTAATTTTGGAGAATACTTTATAGCTCTTTTGTTTGTAAAAAGAATTTTACTAGTGCCAGTTGAGGTGGGGTTTTTCCACTCTACTCCGATACTGGATCCCCATGGATGTTGGTCACAGGATTTTGAAAGTGACAGGAAACACCGAGCAACTTTCTATGGTAGTGAATGTTTAGAAAAGTCAGTTTTCTTCTTTGTGTTAGCTTTAAATAGAGTTACTTGCTCCTGGGATGGTAAAAGAATAAAAACTACCGTCAGAATCCAGCGCTCTGGGACAGCTGTAAAATAGATCTCTCAATGTTTTTCTCACCACTGAGTAAAAACCACAAACAAAATGTACTGATAAATCTTGTCTAACAGAAAACTTTCTCCATTTATGGTTGACTGCAGCATCTAATCTGACTCCAATTCAAACAGCAGCAGCAGCCGCAGCAGGGATGGGCATGCTGCCATTCTTTCCGAATCAGCACATTGTTGGACAAGCTATACCAGGGCAAAATAACGCTCCAGATAAACAATCGACTACCGAAACAGTTGTCTCGGGATCACAGCCTTATCATCAGACCTTAACAAATCTTTCTGCGGGAGCTTTGCGGGCTGGACACGCCAAACAACAAAATCAACTAAAAAGTACTGATGCAAGTTTGGGGGTAAGGAACATCGAATACAAATATTTTCTTTTTTCTTGTCTGTGGCTTTTCTCTTTTCTATTTTAACATGCTTAGGAGTTAACTGCAACTGCTTATTGTAGTTCTTCACTGTAAAATTTGCTAAATCACAGGATCATTTATGAGACATTTTAAGGTCATTTCAGTTACGAATAATAGGGAGAGAACAATAACGCTCTTTGGTGGTCCCAATGAATTAACAAAGGAATCTTTTTACAATGCTGGAGGGTTTTTTGCCCATGTGTTTGCCTCATAGTATTTGATGATGAAATTATCTCAAGGGCAATGTCCCTTTTATAGACTGAAAATTGAACTCGTGGTTGAATTTCATGACTAATCAGGAGCAGTTCTGGTGGTATGTAGGGCCTTTGGGTTTCCAGGTGGGGGGTGTATGTCTATGTGTGT
This sequence comes from Steatornis caripensis, assembly GCA_013398225.1. Classification (NCBI taxonomy): domain Eukaryota; kingdom Metazoa; phylum Chordata; class Aves; order Caprimulgiformes; family Steatornithidae; genus Steatornis; species Steatornis caripensis. Next base: position 520,367 of record VZSC01008093.1, on the reverse strand, counting down.
GTGTGTGTATATATATGTACACACACACACATATATTACACGTATATGTAAATTTTCCGCTTTTAATCCATACCCTCTTCACCATAGCTGACATATTCTCAGTCTGTATCAGTTTAAGTATTTATTCCCTTGAAAGGTGGGGGTGGGAGGATGATGGGATGAGATCTAAGTTGAACCAGAATGGTCTAGATTTTTCACAAGTTTTTTTCCTGTCGTTTACAGAATTTACTTTTTTTATAACATAGAATCATAAATACAAGCATACATAAACAGTTTGACATTTATGGGGAAACACGTTCTTAATTCAGATGAGATGCGTGTTTTCCTTACATATTTTCTGAAGTATCTGAAGCGATTAGATTATGTACAGTATAGGTGTCTGCCTTTGTTAGACAGCTTTGGCAGACTTGGTCCTACTTCAGAAAGTACACTTTTCTTTTTTTAAATAATTTTTTACCGTAGTGAAGCGGAATTTTACCTCTGTATACATACACATGGATAAAATACATAGGGTGTATGTGTATACATACATAAAATGAGTGTTCTATTTCAGCATTTAATTTGGTTGAAAGGCAATGTAATTAAACCATTAGCAGTCTAGATAATTCATTTATTTCTGTGCATGTTGTTCATCAGGAAAAGTTCTTCTTTGAAATCCCGGTGGATGTTTTAATTGCTTCCTTTTCTGCATCAGTAGACAGAAGGCCCAATTTGCAAAAATCACTTCCTTGACAAGACGGCCACAGTCTGTACGCGGAGACTGAGCGGTCATACTGTCCTAAATGCCCGCTCTTGCATCCAGATGAAGAATTTCAGCACTCTGGTGAAGCTTTTTGTGTTTAAAAACTGGTCTCGCTGGTTTTGAAAAGCTGTTGATTAATACCCCTTTACTGAATATTAATCCATTAAAATAACGGATTTTTGTCCTTAATGGGCTTTGAAAATATGAACAGAATAGATGTAGAGCGGAATACTATATAAACGTCTTCAAGCTGTGGATTTCAGAGAAGTTGTCTGTAGCCACTTCATCCTTAATTCTGCTATTTGTTCTAACGTAAGCTGAAAGGAAGTAAGCTGGTACGTACCCTTCCTGGTCCCTCACAGGAAACACTTCTGGTGGCGTGGAGGTGTGAGTCAGTCCTGACACCTCATAAACTCATAAACATTTTCCCCTTTTAACGACAGCCTTATAAAAAGAGCGATCAGTAAGACGTGTTGTAATGGCAAATTGCAGACAGCGTCATCTCTCCAGTCCAGGGTTCATCTGTCCATTATTTGCTTGTGACTCTGCGTGAAAAGAGTTGATTTTGTCTTGGCCATGTGCTTAATGCTAACTCCCTGCATCTGGAGTCGTTGTGGTGATTATTATTCCTTTACTGGAATGTAAAAGGTTTTCTTTTGTTTGTTTGTTTGTTAATACCCTTCAGTAACTTACAGTCTAAAGAGAAACATTCCTACAAAATTACTTGGCAAGAAAAAAGTACAGGCAACGTGTCCCACATAGTTGGCCCCAGTATTTATTTAAAAGTTTTCCTGTTACTTTTCATAGGGCTGAGCTTCTTTCAGACTCCTGCTGGGACACTTACCTTATTTCTGACAAAGGCTGTATGAATGTGACGCAAACTGACCTGTCCAATTGTTTCACAGGCTCCCTTGAAAAAACAGACTTCGCTGCTAGGAGAACCACCGAAAGAAATACGTCTTAGTACCAACCCCTACTTGAATTTGGCAAGCGTGTTGCCTGGTATATGTCTTCCAGGTAAGCAGACATTTAGCGATTTTAGTTGCAAGTTTCCTTGAAGAGATTGTGGCAAAACATTATTCTGTTTGGCAGGTAATTCCAGTGACCACAGCGTTTATCTTTAAGGAAATCTTGTAGTCTGTCTTAAAGTTGCAATGTAGTCTATCCTCATGGTTAATATTTTATTTGGGAAGGGTAAATTTTCAGAGTTAATGGGCTTACTGATGTAGACAGACTTTTGGAAAGCCTTTCAGTTGTTAGTAGCACTGATGAATTTTGAGCACAGCCTCATCTGAAATAGCAAATTTCAATTTTAATCCCAGAATATTGCTAAACAGGAGTGCAGCCTAATGTGTGCAGTTAATACAAACCATGTGTTCATACAAACCATGTATTCCTTGTGTTATGAACAGCAATTGCCAGCAAAGCCTCTAGTCCACCGCAGCAGACCGGACTTACGAACAACGTCGTGGATGCTGCTGTGTCTCAGGGAACTACATCACAACATGCAGTGGAAAATTATTTCAATTACTCTCAACAGCATGGGGAATACACACAGGTACGTTGCTTTGCAAGCACTTTCTTCTGAAGCCTGGTTTGTCACTCCGAGCTCTGGCGGCAGGATTTTTGGCAGGGATCTGCTCAGAGATCCCTCCCTGAGTTGCTCATTGCTCTTCTCTGTGTACTCCCAACGCCTGTCTTGGTACACTTGTGGTCTGGTTGCCCTGCATGCAGTTGAACAGTGTTGCCCAGCATCACGTACCGCTCTTCAAGGGTTCCTGGGCTTTCCTACCACTGAAGCCCACCCCGTTCTTCAGACTGAACCTTGTAGGTCCTCTTTACTGATCTTTCAGTGTACAGAATAGATTTAGCACAAAGTTCACTTAATGCCAGTCAAAAAAAGCCTCAGTACATCCCCTGCTGCAGTATCATAACCATTGAGAGATTGCTTCTTGAGAGCCCGAATTCAGTGCAGGCAGCTAAAAAATTACTACTTCTAACTTCTGGCTTGGCTTTTGTCTGTCTTCAAAACCATGAAGTTTTTCTCTTTCCCTTCCCAAGAAGTTTTAAAGTCTTCTTGAACTTTGGCTAGATCCTAGAGAAGAGAGTGTTCTGTCTACCAGAAGGTCCCGTATAGCTTGAGGAATTTTTGCCTCTGCCAGCGGGTTTCACTGCACGGGATTTCTCCACCGTTTTCCCCATTAGGTGACCAGAGCGTGGCTGTTAAGGTGGAGGGCTCCCCCTCGTCTGCAGAGTGTTGCAATACTGAGAGCAAGTACTGGGTTTCACAGATATCGGGACACCCTGTGAAATAACATTTCTGTATTTTCATTAGTCCGTGTAGAAATATAATTGTATACGAATCAAGTACAAGAACTGGACGGTAGTGCCGTCAGGTAATCTGTATAAAAATCTTGGTTCTGCGCTGAGATGCCCACCCTGCCTCTGCTGTCGGTCTCCCCCTGCCATGTCCCCATCACCTCTCCCCAGAGTTCCCTCATCTCTCCTCCAGTGGCAGGGAGGCAGAAACAAGCTGTGCTCCCCACTCCTAGGCTGCTGGCAAGGAAATCTGTCTTGCTCCAAAACTCCTGGGGTAGAGCAGGGCTGCCAGGGAGTCGGTTGGGTCTGGAGGACGGAGACGGGGCACACGGGTGGGCACAGAGGTTGTTTTGTGTTAGGAGGGTCTGAGCCTGGCCAGGAGAGATGGTGGGGACGGCGTCGCTGCACGACATTCGCTGCAGCAGGGAGCTTTGCCAGGGGCCGGACCCATCTCCATCTCCTCGTCAGATCAGGTCTGGTGACAGTTAGAGAAGCCAGGGAGATGTCCTGTGGGCCGTTGTGCTGTGTGTTTCATGTAAGCGCTCGTGTAGTCTGGAGTGTTTTGTTTGAATCTGATTATTGGGTTTAAATTCATTTTGATGTCTCCTAGAGAGGCCGTTCCTCATCCCAAATCCTTAAAAATACTGTAAAAAAAAATCAGTAGTATTTGTAGTATTGTAGTATTAGTGTTATTAGTATTACCTTCAGTAACACGAAGGTAACAATGTCACTGAGGTGCAGAGGTGCCACGTGCCACCCTTCAGCTGTATTTGCGCTGTCTGTTCCTTCCCTGTCATGCAAATTACACCGTACTTGCGCCCGCTGCCAAGGCAGTGGTGCCTTGTGTATCTTTTAAGCACTTAACGTAGTTTTAAATGTTTGGTTTGAGCTTTATCGCTGATGTCAGACATGTTTTGATGCTTCTTGGAGAGCTTTGCCTTTGATTTATTCTCATGTCCTGCGAGGCTGTAAGAATTGTTTTCATTTAAAGTGATCTTAGTAGACAGCTAATGGGAAGAGGTTTTTTCCTCCTTTTATAGGAGGCTGTTCAGCAGTGGTATCAGCATTATGCTCAGGCATATAATTCTACCCAGGCAAGAGTCGATGAATTTGAAAAGGAAGCCTCTGAGGTGAGAAATAATTTTGTTTTCTTCCCGTCTCCATCGGCTGTTTCTCCCATTAGCTGTAAGGACGCTTGTGGAATTTGGACACCTGCTTTGTTTGTTGATAGTGGCTGCTGACGTCCGTACTGCAGGAATAAGGGGCTGGAGAGCGTGGGACGAGTGGCACTGCATGGTCGCCTTCTGCAGGGCATCTCTGCACAGTTACTCTCCGGGATTCATGCTCACGCTTTTGATTGTCTCTGGCATAAATATTCCTCTCTCTAAAATCCCACAATCCAAAGTTACCTGTAGAATTCAGGAGTGTATTGAAACACTCCTACCAAGAAACAGCACACCATAACGTTGTTTCCCAGTGAGCCTGCTGAAGGATTGTTTCTTGCCCAGGCCATTGTATAGCCCAAGGTTTCTGTGACCAATGAGAAGCACGCTTTTTTTTTTTTTTGAGTAATTGTGTAAAGCAGACCATCCCCCAGATCCTACATTTTGCTCAAGAAATTGCTGCATGCCTGAGCTGCTGTGAATTGTACACTCTTAGCAATTGAGTGTGACTCAGATATTTTCCTATCTGCTGAGTGCTCGTTACTGTATCAAGTAAAAATGAATTACTAAACCTATTTTCTTTCAACTTCTGGTCGATCATGGATCCCGTTCTGCATTTAGGAATCTACAGGTGGATCTTACCCAGACTACAGTACCTGCTTGCAGGTCATGCCTACACTTTACAGTGGAGCCCAGGGATCCTACCAGCAAGGCAGCTTGCAGCTTCCTCCACAAAACCCATTAAATAAGGTGAGAGGAGGGACTGAGCAGGGGGGTTGCAGGCGCAGCGCAGCCCGAGCCAGCTGCTGGCGGAAGCCCTTCTCATTTGTCTTATGCTGCCACCGAGTGGACTTTGGACCCACAGCAAGCCAAGGCAGAGCTTTTCCACTGCATCCCTCCTCCTCAGGATCCTGAGTTGCTCAGGATCGCACGCAGTTCCTGGTGCATGTGATAAATAAAAGCAGTGGTTGGACAGGGCCTGCCAGCACCAGACCCCCTCCGAGCCCTCCAGCACCCTGGAGATCAGTGCTCCTCGCTGCCTGCAAACCACCAAAACCCCCAGGCAAGGGAAAGGCTGCGTGTTTGCGAACAGACTTCTCGGAAAGAAGTGTGTGAGGGGAATGTGCGAAAATACCTTGAAGTAGGCAAATAAAGCAGGAAGCGAACAAAGGAGGAGGAGGTTGTTCACACTGGTTTCAGATGGGGCGTTTGGCCTGACTTGCAGATGTTTTGCAGTGAGTGCCACTGGGATAAAACCCCTGAAGCAGAGTTAGCGAGTCACGGCAGCGTGTAGGTTACCCACAGCTGCCACTTGGCAATGCTGTTAACTGGATCCTGGGAGGAAAACCATTTTAAAATGGCTTTCGTTTGAAATAATAGGTAACAGATGTCAGATGCAACCTACTTCAGCCGGACTCGTTTAGCAAAGCTTCCTTTGTCTGTCGGACCCAGCTGACAGTTTCATCAGTAAAAGATGCAGGAGGGATAGGGAAACGCTTTGGAAGCCGTGAGGACCTGCTTAAAGGAGGCTGGAATCTGGACTAACAGAAGGCCGGTTTAACACAGGCCGAGACACTGAGGGTAAAGGCTTTGGTCAGTCTGCACACAGGTCTTCTCATTTCTTGAGTGATTTAGAAGTCGCGAGGAGTTCATACTCTTGTGCCACAGGTAAATCACATTTCTCCTGTTTTTACTGACGGGAGAGACCTTAAAAGCCAGATTGTCATCTGTTTTGGAGCGGCTGCAGGGAAGCGTGCCCGTCAGCGTAACGAGCTGCTGCCTTTGTGAGCCCAGCCCCAGCCATGCGAGCGATGATAATCTCTCCGAGCGCTGCTGGAGGGACGCTGAGCTGGCTCTCTAGCTCATGGTCCTCTGCGTGGGGTCCGGGCGTGCTGAGAGGAGCCACAGCTGAAATCAGCAGTCGCTGTCTGCGAGAGCTGAGGGGCCTGGCCTCCTGCGTGTCTCTCCTCCGCCACGACATTGAATCCCTTTGCTGCGCGGAGGTTAGTAGCCGGATTCAGCACGTGGGGTTCTGGCGTTCAGAAACTTGCATCACATGCTCGACTTGAGATTCCCGGTTTTTTTGAGGAGATTTAGAAGGAATACACAGCCACGGCACTTCGTGTCTCCTGAATAGGAGACAAGGCCTGGCTGGAGCTGGTTTTGACAGGTCTTGGGATCCAGATGGCCAAGGCCACAGCACGTTGCCGCGGGCTGTGAAATCTCTAGTTCCGTGCAGCAAAAGATTGCACTTTTGGGTTCCTAACAGCTGCGATCTGACTGAAAATGAGTGAAATTGTGATAAGAGGAGGAGATGATAGTATGGAGTTTGAGCTAGCTGATGGTAACTTTGAGTTTAGTTCCAGTCGAAAGAGGAAAGCTTGTCTGTGGAGGTGATGTTGAGCAAGCTTGCTTGAAAGGTTGTCTCAATGCCAGGTGCCGTAACAGGCAGAAAGAGAGCGGTCGGTCCCTTGGCATAAATCAAACTGAAGTGCAGTTTGCCTCTGCGGCAAGGTACTTTTCTCATTCCTGGAGTCAAAAGATAAATCCCAGTGAAGAGGGCACATGGACTGGTTCCCCAAGAGGCTCTGTATCGGTTAAGAGCGTGTGCTCGTGTGTGTGCGCTTGCTTTAACGCTGTAACCCGTTTTTCTCCCGGTTATGAGCTGCTTTTCGGAGGGTCACAAGGAGCACGGTTGGAGGTTTGTATGAAGCACGCAGTGGTGATGCTGCACTCTGCCACGCGAGCCAGGAGACGGTGGAGGGTTACAGTACACGTGTGACGTCCCCACGGCTGTTCGGTAGAAGTGCAGGAGAGAGAGGAAAAACTATTAAAGTCCTCAAGCAAATTCCTATTTACAGTAATGACATGTGCACACTAAAATGAAGCGGGACTTAGCGGAGGGTAATTTGAGCTGTGAATGTGAATTAATAAGGGGTGCTTCTGAGAACCGCTGGGGGGTGTCGGGCCCGGGGACGTTTGGTCAGCAGACCCGCTCTTTTGGTTAAGGAATTGGTGTCCCGGTTTGCGAAACGTTTTAAGGTTTCTAAAATATTCACTCCAAAATGAAGCAAAATCCCAAATCTTCTGATCTAGGAGCCAGACTTAACCCAGGATACGCGGTGTGGTTGAGCAGGATGTGGCGAGAGCAGGTTGAGGTAGATGTTACAGGGCAGATGCTGCAGCCTTTAGAACAAGGCGACTGAGCTTTTTGGTGTTGAAATTAATGATGTGTTGAGGGGAAGGGAGAAGTGATCAAGAGTCAGTGATTAGGCCGCTGGGCTCTAATGTGCACATACAGCTTCTAGTGCTGTAGGTGCGCCGATAGAGCAATGTCCTGCTCTGATGGATCCCAGATAGGAAGTGAGCCTGAGCATCGTGTACCCCAAGGAGCCCTTGGCCGTGGGGCAGGGTTACATCACCTTGCCCTCACCATAAACCCTGCTCTGGGATCCTCAGGACTGTCTGTATCAGAGCGAGGCGTTTTAGCTGAAGTTTTGATGAAAGAACCATTACTGCTCTCTCCTTCACTTCGGTACCACCTGTAAACATGTGCCTGTGAGGGGCAGATGGTTACACGTAATCTGCAACACCAACCCGCTTTGGCATGGCTGGAAACGAAGCCCTTCAACATCTGACTTGCCACGATAGCTGTGCCAGGCCAGTTTAACCCATTCAGATCTCCAACAGAAAAGAAATAGAACTGAAAGGTGGCCCACTGCTGCCTTACTTTAAAGGATGAAGACGTCCAGAGCCGCTACGACACCGCAGGGTAATCGTGTGGCCGTTACGCTACTGCTTTTTAAATGTGCACGGTGGAGCAGGGCCACCTGGCCCAGCCAGCCCTCTGCCCTCACAAAAACGCATGTACGGTGGGGGCACCGATGCCTTTTCGATCGGTTTTTTCAGGGAAAGGGCACGAACACTGACTCACGAGCTGTGTATAGCTGGACTTCAAAGCCGAAGGAGTCGGGCCTTTGGAGTTGGTTGCTGGCTCCCGGTCCCTGGTAATTCCCAGACTGGAGCTTTATTTATTGACACCGTTTGGTGTGGATCATGTGTCGCTTGTTTTCTTCTTGTCCTTAGGTGGCTCCAACGAGAAGCGAGAAGCGAGGCTCTTCATACCTCATTTCCTCCCCAGAACCTGGACCCGTGGAGTACCTTGGCCAGCAGACTCAGGGCTCCGCAGTACGTTACGCAGAATCCTCTCTAAAAAAAAAGCGCGTTTATTGAGACCTAAGTAAGCCCTCCTGCCTTAAGGGTGTGAAGGCGGGCTTTCCGTACCTCTGCTATTTATTGCTGCCTTAACTTCAGACAAGCAATTCTTCTTTCTGTGTGGGTTATAAGTAGCCCAAGAGGAACAAGCCTCTGTAGTGGGCAAATCTGCCAAGGAAACGGTACGTATCGCTATGCGGTTAGCCATTTCTCAGTAGTCTGACGACTTGCCTTCTGAAAGGATGGGATGGCGTTTCCTTTGTCGTCTGCCACTGAACGTTAACGGTGGGCTGAAGCTGACAAAGCAAAAAGTAACTTGGTGAGTTTTGATAGCTTACCGGCCGAAAGCAATAAAAATACTGAGGAGGGAACGCCGATCCTTGCTCTAGTCCTCAGATTGAGGAAGTTAAAAGATGAAGTCTTGGTAGTGATTTTTTTTTTTCTTACTTTTTTTAACTCAGAATGTGGGTTTTTTTCCAACCTGACTTTTTCCAGGATTAAGAGTTCTGCATTTACAGCCTTTATATTTTTAATATTTCTCTTAATCCTGGTGGAATGGAGAGATACCAAATGTATTACCAGAGCCTCTGTGATGTTTTCAATAAATGTTTGCTAAAAGCGAGATGCTATACTGTGTGCTGCCTTGCAATATTAAATTCCATTCGGATGGATAGGTGATACTCGGACAGTGAAGTAACCTTTATCTGCTTTTAGGCCAAGAAGCTACAGCTTTTCCTTGGAATAAGTTAGTTCGAGTTTGGGGATGCAGNATTTACAGCCTTTATATTTTTAATATTTCTCTTAATCCTGGTGGAATGGAGAGATACCAAATGTATTACCAGAGCCTCTGTGATGTTTTCAATAAATGTTTGCTAAAAGCGAGATGCTATACTGTGTGCTGCCTTGCAATATTAAATTCCATTCGGATGGATAGGTGATATTCAGACAGTGAAATAACCTTCATCTGCTTTTAGGCCAAGAAGCCACAGCTTTTCCTTGGAATAAGTTAGAGTTTGGGGATGCATCGGTGTAAAACGGTGTCTGTGGCAAAGCACCATCCTCCTTCCACCAGGCATACGCGTCAGTAAGGCAGGGCTGCTGGCAGCGCTTTCAGGGGGTGGAGCGTTGCTAAAGATAACCGAAAGTGGAAGAAATCAGTTGCCTGCTGTACTTTTTCTGACTTCTTTGAATCTGGATGATGCAGTTAGTGCAGAAGCAATGCTGACGTGCTCCTCTGGTGCTGTCTTTGATCGCCTTCCTGCTGCTCCTCCCTGTGTTTTTCCAAGCATTTTGACTCCTGAAATTTGCTGCCCTCCAAAGCCTGCTAGAGCAGAGCAGCCTGGCTCTGGGTTTTCGCTCTCTTTCTTACACATTACCTTTTGCAAGAAGCTGTTCTTTAGGGGCAAAAGCTGTTACTCACACACCTGTCCTGGTTGAACAGGCACATGATGAAGGGCAGCAGCCTGCACGTGACAGCATGGACCGGGCTGCGTCTGCCCGTCGCCCAGCCCCGCAGCACCCAGCCACTGTTCCCACCTTGATGGTGTTTGTTTTCTTTTTTTGGTTTTGGGGTTTTTTTTTTCCTAAAGCGAGTTTGTAGTTTTAGCTTCTTCATGAAGCAGCTGTGTCCAGAGTCTTTCTTTGCTGCTAATTGTTGTAGTTGAAGGCTTAGAAATCATTACTTTTGAAATCAGTGTTTGGGACAGATAAACAATGAGCCAGCCCTCTGTGCCAGACAGCAGGGGTTTGCTGCCTTGGAATCCTGCTCCACATTCATTTGGACTGAATGCACTGAGCAGTGAGGCCAGAACCCACGTCCTTCTTACTTAATCTTGCTAGAACATAGTGAAGCCATTTTTCAATATTAATTAGAAAGGAATAAATTGTTAAACTCTGCCTTTCAGGTGTCACCATGTGACCAGGATCCAGATTTTCAAAGTGTTAAAAAAAAAACCCAAACCCAAAAAACCCCGAACACCACAATCACATCACACTGCCAGTCCGGGTGGGTTGTAGCCACAGCAGGCAGCGTGCGNCCCACGTCCTTCTTACTTAATCTTGCTAGAACATAGTGAAGCCATTTTTCAATATTAATTAGAAAGGAATAAATTGTTAAACTCTGCCTTTCAGGTGTCACCATGTGACCAGGATCCAGATTTTCAAAGTGTTAAAAAAAAAAAACCAAACCCAAAAAACCCCAAACACCACAATCACATCACACTGCCAGTCGGGGTGGGTTGTAGCCACAGCAGGCACTGTGCANTAATCTTGCTAGAACATAGTGAAGCCATTTTTCAATATTAATTAGAAAGGAATAAATTGTTAAACTCTGCCTTTCAGGTGTCACCATGTGACCAGGATCCAGATTTTCAAAGTGTTAAAAAAAAAACCCAAACCCAAAAAACCCCGAACACCACAATCACATCACACTGCCAGTCCGGGTGGGTTGTAGCCACAGCAGGCAGCGTGCGTGCACGCTTAAGGCAGCCAAAGAGGGCAGGTTCTAGGAGCATTTCTGGGATGCTACACATACGTATTGATACATTCACTTGTAATATTTTGTTCAAGCTGTTTGTATATGCAACTTACTTTCTCAACTTGTTACACTTTTCAATGAAAATAAATTGTTGGTACACATTTAAAGTGGATTTCTGTGGGAGGAAAACGTCTCTGGCCTACCTTTCAAGCAATCATTTAATGTAGGGAAAGGTTGTTTTGAAGACGGCACATTCTGCTCACCGTACTGTGGAAGTTACATTTTAAAATCTTTCTGTTTAATTTATGATTACAAAAGATACACACATGGAGAAAAAGAAAGTGTTTATTAGATTGGTTTGTATAAAGAGTAACAAAGTGCTTATAGATTTATATGAGGGGTGTAAGGACATACTGAAAAAAACAAGTAATACTGTAAAAATAAATCTGACCTTGTTGGAGCTCGTAATTACAATTTTTTTTATATATATATATATATAGATAGATAGATATGTATCTAAGGACAGCTTTCTGTTATTGCCAGAACTGAGTATCTATCTCCTCAAAGCATTTTCAAAAATCCACATGTAGTGGGAAAATGTTCTACCATGGATCTGCAAAAGCTTTCCAGTTAAATCACTGTCTGTTGAAGCCCAACAGGTTTACCTGACCAGAGTGCAGTGCCCTCCATTCACTTGCTTACAGTTTAAACGCTAAACCTGGTCCCGACAGTAAAACCTACATGGTCCCAGCCTGGCCCCGCTGGCTGTGCCTTCGATTCTGGATTCTGCACAGGTGCATGGGAGTCTAACTCAAATAAGCACCAATGCTGTTGTTTAAGGAATCATCATCTTAGGGCAAACCAACGTCATTACAGAAGTGCTACAACGAATTGATGCGCTAGCTGAAAATCACCAACCAAAATCAAGCGTGGAACCTGCAGCCCTGGGACAGCAGCCCTGGTAACAAAGGGGTCGCTGTGTTCAAGGTGGTGTTCTCTTGTCCCAGGGTTGCTCAGTCCTCTGCTTTAGGTAATCATTTGTCGTTAGGGGAGCGCTCCCCCAGATTCTGTACATGGATTCATTTTCTTTGCTATCCCCCAAGCGTGTAATTAATTTCCTGTGCACGTTTCACCGCACTGTAGCTCACCTGCAGTACAAGCTGCAAAGCATTGCCTTTGCATGTCTCTGCTACGGGAACAGCGGAAACTTCAGCAGCTAGGATTGTGTAATGCCGGAGGGGAGGGCTGAGTTAGGGAAAGCGAATGTATTTATCCAGGACCCACGTTTCTCAACGCGAAGTGTAACTATACATGCCCATCCATGCTTTTTTTTTTTTTTAACAAGAGAGTCAAGCCATTTATTTTTTTAAATACATGTAAGAGCTCAGAACTGCAGGCTGTGCAGGCTGGTTAAGGTGATTGCCTGCTCTGGAATTTTACGCCAGCCTTCTTTCTTTGTTGCTAAAATTTAAGTGCACATGAAGGGTGTTTGTCAGTCAAGCTTTTTTCTTTAAACCTCCTCAAAACCCCGTAAAAATTACTGAATTGCTGCATCAAGTCCTCTTACGTCCTCTAGTGTAGTTACTCAAGGAATAAACGCAGACTCGCTTTAAATGCTACAGCTTGCCCTGAGAACTGCAGCATTGCTGGACACCACTCTTTCAGTTCGCATTCACCGGGGTAGTTCAAATTGTGGTGAGACCATAACCAGATAAAGATAAAACTGCCTGCAATGGCAGCAGCAGGAGGTGAAGCTATCGTTCCTGCCATACCTTGTCATTAATTTGAACCAACTGTTGACTAAAATTAAAAAGGAAAACTGGTGGAAAAAGAACCCTTTGAACACATTAGCACAGTCAGAGTACAAATTACAGTGGTTAAAAAAAATTACAGGTCTTGGGCATTTATATTTTGATGCACATTTAACATACTGACGGTATAAAAAAAATGAATTACATTTTACTCATGATTGTTTCAAATCCTTGAATCAGATTGTGAAAGGTTGTTCGTTCATCATGCTTGAATATCCAGCACTTCCTCATCAGCTGGTCCACCTGCCAACAACAAAAAAAAGACATTTTTAAGGGACACGTGAAACATTTTGTTTGTTTTTCCATTAAATATAACGGAGCAGATTCTGAGGACTATCAAGTGAACACCACTGACAGAAACGTGCCTCGGATTTTGATCAGAATTAGCAAGCGGCTTTTTTTGTTTGCCTGACAGCGCATGCAGCTGGTGCAGTAGGAGTGTAGACTGCTTAGAACAATGCAAGAGCTTCATCCCAGTCGCAGGAACGGACGGTTTACCCAGGTCACTGCTGCATACCTCTCAGTCATTACTGTACTGGTTGAGCAGCAGTGAGTGCCTGTTGGCCGGGCACCCACAGCCTGCGTCACCTCAAAAATGCTTCAGGCATCAGGAGCCTGCGAGCGCACGGGCCAGGCGGCTCCTTAGCTCTGCTATGACCTTCGGCCGCGGAGACGTTCCAGCTTCACGGCGCAGGACTCTGGTCCCCCGCGTGCCGCTCACATCCCCGTCCTTTCCAGTCATTGCGGCAGCCGCCTGCCCTGCGGTGAGCCACACATGGCAACAGAAATACCCTGCCCCTCGCCTCCCTACAGTCTTCTCGGGGCCTGGGGTCTACAGCCCATCCCCAGGGCAGGGTTTGGCTCCTCCCAGGCAGGAGGCGGCAGGCTGTGCGTTGGGGTCTGCTAACCGAGATCCTGCTGAGGCACGTTGCGGTCTGAGTTGCTGCGCACCCAGGAACTCTCTGTTTCAAAAATCAGAATGATTCTGAATGAATCTTGCATGGATCCACATACTAGAAGTTCTTAAGCCCTCTGAAGGGACATTGCGAACCTGGGAACGTCAATGTCAAAAAAGCATTTTAAAATAACGCTTAAAAAACTCAGAAATGCCTTTTTAATAGCGTACCTGAAGGTTTTCCTACCGAGATTAGCCAGGCCTATTCAACCATGAATACATGACACTTCTGCTGCTAATCTAAGTGTCAAAGGAAGGGCACGGTTACCACAGCGTAGGCGCATCCATTACCTCCTCCGGGCAGCTGGGTGGACGTGGCAAACGCTTTTCTTCTTGCAGGACACGCACCAGCCGTGCTACTGTCATCTGTCCCTGCGTGGGGCCGATCATTTTCAAGAACTCCTGTGAAAAGAGCAGGAGTCAGCTGCGCATCCTCTTACCCTGCGCAAATCCAGGCCCTTTCAATCTGACATTAAGATGACATTTCAATCTCAAACCAAACAGCCGATGCTTATCATACAGATACCGTGCACCACGTACTCGCATTACAAAACAGATTGTAACATTTATAAATACATTTTCCTCACTAGGACACACGGTCACCGCAGCTTCCCTCTGTACAGGGTCTTTAGTGAAAGACAGCCATGAGGGTTGTTTTTATAAGACTAAAGAGATCTATTCTGCTGCTTGTTTCCAAAGATGAATTAATTAAAAATAAAATATCTGATTTAAGCAGCTTTAGCAGCAATTTCTTTCACAATCACTTACTGCCATGGGACTGGACTCCGAATCGCAGTAGGTAAGCAGTTCATACAGTGTCACGCCAAACGACCAGACATCAGAGGCGATATAAAATTTACTCTGAAGCAAGCATTCTGGAGCATACCTGTGGACACAACAGCGTGGGACTTTATTCAGAGCTGCACAGATCTTATTCGCACCACCACGATGCGTCTGCATTTAAAGTAAGCAAATAAAGAGGCACATTCTGCATTTGTGGAGCCCTTGTATATAAACTAAGGTGCCCATAGGGCTCAGGATGCTACAGGAGTAGTACGTAAGGTACAGCTGTCACACAGCAAGTCACTGTGAAGCTAAAGGAGACCAAAACCAAAAACAAGATTCTGGGAAAATGGATCATAAAGCATGGGAAGAAATAAACAGCACAAGAGTAGGTAAGAATAGTCTACCAGGTGCCTCTTCCTTGCTCTGATGCTGTATCTTTATTTAGGCCTCTTAGCAAAACGGGAAAAATCTTTAGGACACCTGAAAGCCTGCGTCTATGGGACAAGTTATTCTGCTGCACAGTCTGGTTAAAGAAAACGAGGTCTAAGTTACTACCAAAAAACAGGGCTGTCGAGGTCATCTTTGACAGTGTAGTACTCCTTATCGGTCTCGATTGCTTTGGTGAGACCGAAGTCTCCAATCTTCACTCTGTTCTCGCTTTCAACAAGGACGTTTCTTGCTGCCAAGTCACGGTGCACATACTGACAGGAGCCCAAATAGTTCATTCCCTAAGAGAGAAGAAATTCTTTTATGCTAGCTTCTCGGATATGTAAGTCACTGTTTTTCTCCAGCTTCCCCTTCAAATGCTCCCTTGTTCCTGTGGTAGTGGTACTCTAGCCAGGTTTCCCCTGGCAGGAGATTCTCCGTCTGCTGGCACTTCCCAGGGTCCTTTTCTGACACGCAGCCCCCTTAAACTCAGCTTAAACTTTGGGTTCCTCAGCTGTTGAGACAGCTGTTCCCACTTTGTGCTTTTTAATTTTCAGCTGAGCAGCCACCACCTTCAGACCCTTCTCTCCACAGCAACTGTTCTTTTGTGTGCTGCTAAAACCGATTCTCTCTCTGCTTCCTATAACTGCCCAGTCCACCATCATCACAAAACCAGAGTCTCTTGCAAAACGCCCGTTGCTTCACACGGCCTGACTGCACTCATGTCTCTTCCTCGCTTTAGACTTGCTCCTTCCCTCTTGCCAACACACCCCTTCTAAATGCTGCCCTCCCTCCTAATACTTCAAATTCTGCAGTAGGAACAATTTCTCACAGTAAACTTTTATGCAAGAGAACCTGGTAGTTATTCCCTTGCTGATCTTTGTGCCGGGAGCACCTAAAGCACGGGAGAGACTGCTTTAGGAATCAGGTCCTTGTGGACAGGGCAAGGAGAACGGTTTTGTTCATGAAGCAAGCCTCTCCTCCCCTCGCTCTATTAAATTAAGTACTAAACTAATCAAACAGAAGAGTCACAGGAAGGCTCTGGTGCCAAGCTCACCTTGCAGATCTGAACCGCATATCTGAGAAGTTGCTTGAGATTGATTTTGTTCTTGTTCCGGGGGAGGTACTCCTTCAGGCTCCCAGAAGGAAGAAATTCCATGATGAGCTTAATCCCGCTTCCTCCTAAAAACAGAGCGTGCGTTTAATTTGCAGACACGCGACCCTTCTCGTGTCATTACCACCAGTGACTTCTGAACAAGCCCACGGCACTGGTAGCATTTGTAACCCTTCCGCGTGACCATGGCCAGACCATGGGCCAACTCCCATTACCAGTCCCTGAATCAGTCTGGGGGAGAACCTATTCCAGGCAGGACACTTCCAGAACAGAAAGTTCTTCAAGCTTTTAAATGCTGACTTAAAACAATCACTACTGCGAATGCAAAAATATAAGGCAAGAGAGCTTTTTTTTTTCCTATGAATAATAACGTATGTTTCTAATAACGACCTCCGCGATTCCGGGGTTATGACCCGGCTGCAATGGTCAGCTCACTCCTGGAGCACAGGCGCCGCCAGCCTGCCCAGGTGCTCATTTCTTTTAACGGCTTTGGCGAGAACATCAACCACGATGCTCACACCCAGGTTAGCCAAGCACAAAAATGCGCTGGGGAGGGACTTCGGAGATAGACTGCCGCTTTTTCCGTGAAGAGAGAGACCTACACCCGCAAGACTGAACTAAGGCTTTTGCTTTCTAAAATGCTTCATTTTTAAAGGAAAAATCTTTTGAGCGTATACTTTTAATATTCTACATGAAGATTTACCATCTTCTGTGCAAATTCCCTTGTATTTGACAATGTTCTCATGGTAAAGATTCCTCAAGATTTCTATTTCCTTCTTGAGATCAGCGATGTGATTCCCTCCACTCTCTGGCTTCAGAGATTTAACTGCCACTTGCTCCCCTGTATTGTCGCCTTCTGGGTCGTATCTGCAGAGTTCAACCTTGCCAAAGTGGCCCTGATTGTAAAAGACAAGACAGCATTATTTAACACAACGCTCGCTAACCGTGGTGTCACTGATGCACTGTTTTAGGCATTTACGATTCACATCTTCCTGTTGTGACACAGAAGGTGCACAGAGACAGCTGTGTACACACACACTTATCTGTGTCCGACATTCCTCTTACCTCTCCCAAATCACGGATTCTTTTCAAGAATCGTTTTTCAAAGAGCGTGGGATCAACCTCTGTGAAGGGCTTCTTCTCCGAAACGATATCGGGATCTGGGAGTGGAAAAAAAACTCCTAGGTCAGACAGATTCCTGCAACCACACCTTGGTCTTGACACTTGACGGCATCCTTGCTCACCTCCCATCTGCTGCTGTTGGACTGTGTCCATCCCTATTGTCACAACTTCTCTTACTTAAATCCTGCCTCCTCCTTGACACGGAATTCCTTCCATTTGTCTGTGCCACTCTATCACCTGCTGATCTTCCTCGCGNGCTTCTTCTCCGAAACGATATCGGGATCTGGGAGTGGAAAAAAAACTCCTAGGTCAGACAGATTCCTGCAACCACACCTTGGTCTTGACACTTGACGGCATCCTTGCTCACCTCCCATCTGCTGCTGTTGGACTGTGTCCATCCCTATTGTCACAACTTCTCTTACTTAAATCCTGCCTCCTCCTTGACAGGGAATTCCTTCCATTTGTCTGTGCCACTCCACCACCTGCTGATCTTCCTCGCTTTGTGGGTTGCTCACTGGGTCTTCTTCCAGATTCCCATTCATTTTCTCTCAGTATAGTTCCCACCCTGTAGTAGTTACTCAGCTCCCATGATGATTTATACTAGGTATGGGAAGTCACGTTTTGCCCTTACTACACACTGATTGTCTGTTAGTTGCTCTGTAGTAATTTCAACAGAAAATGAACCAGAGTTATCTGTGTTAATGCTTTGATTTGGTCAAGAAAGTCCTAGGGAAATCTCATGGAGCTCAAAGATTGTCCTGAAACTTAAGCTCTTGCATAGAATACGGACCACTGACTGAAACGGCAGTTAACGCCAACACGACTTAAGCCACGCATTCAGTATGAATTGAACGCTCGCGTTCTACTTGCACTCATCTATAGACAGGGTTAGTTCCATTCCTGTAGGGATGCGACACGCTCCGGTCGACACGACCGTACACATGGAAGAAGAACGCGCTGTAAGGTGCCCAACTCAGCTACATAAACCAGCCGTCCTTAGCCCTCCCTCCAGCTGCTAAGCAGAACCCGGCCTTACTTTGTTCCTCCAGTTTGTTGATGTCTCTCATGATTGCTCTGAAGAAGGGTCTCTGATGGGGGTCGTAGTTCATGCACTGTTTCATCAGGTCAGCCAGTTCCTTGCACGATGGTGTGGCCAACATGAAATGCCCCTCGTAGAACCTCTCCTTCTGTAAGGCGCAAATGGAAAAAGTCCTGCTTGAATTTCAGCTTTTAACTTAATAAAATCCATGTTCCACATCAGATGATGTGACCGTCAGAGCCTTAACTCATTGTGAACTTTTACTTAACTTGGCCAAATAAATCCTCCTTTTCAGCAGTAACTCTAAACCATCTCCTACCAGTAGAGAATTATTATTGTGCAGAATGTGGTGTAGGTTGGAGCAACCCCTTAAAACACAAAGTTTCTAACGTGCTGAAAGTTTCACCTTCTAGAAGTTATTTTTCTGCCACATTACTTATGCACTGGGATGAACAGCCACGTGGAAATGCTTGCCGAGGAAACACCGCAATACTAGCTGCTCTTTACAATCCCGAGAAGGTAACAGCTCCTGGACAGACAGCAGGAGGGTGGGCTTGTGCACTTCCTAAGCTCTGCAGAGCTACCCCTGCTGTCTGCCACAGGCAGGAAGCGGGCTGTAACCAGGGCAGCAAGTTCCTTTCAGCTACCTCCTGGTAAAACAGCTTAGGCAGTGACTCAAGAACTCAGTCATTTCCTTCAGACGAGCAGCAGCTGCCTCGCTCCATCGCCTTCTCAACAAAGCAAAGCTTAAAGAGAGAAAAAGCACATTCCGAACATATGCTGAGGGACTCCAGCAGCGATGAACACAAACTGCCAGCAGTAAGGCACAACAAGATTTATTTAGGTTTTTTTTCTTTAGATTTCAGAGTGAACGATAATGGTGTCCCACAGGAAACTAGTTCTGAACCAATGTCCGAAAGAAACAAGAGCAGAAGAACCTAGCTGCTTTTAAGCAGAACCTCAGTCAGTGTACAACTGGACACAGGGGTTAGAAAAGGACACGTGTGAGAGCATCAGAAGTTCTGTTTCATTGCTGCTACGCTGAGTTTTGAAAATCACCAACACAGAGTCAGGTTGGAGCAGTAATTAGCAATTTTTGTAGTGAGGACAAGAATTCCCGCCACAACCCGTGGCAATTTAGATGGACGAGCCCCTTATTAAGTCCAGCTGAGCTGGTTTTCCTGTAAGCTGAGACCAACTCATGGAAACCAAAGTGCCAAAGAGAATGTATCTGAGATGTCAAGGTAAAGTCTGTGTAACTTGGTTTTACCTCTGCTAATGTCTTGTCTTTCAGTGGTATTTCTCCATTATAGCAGATTTCCCACAGTGTTGTACCAAAACTCCACTTATCTGCTGCAACGCTTAAGTTTTTGGAGTCTTCAACACATTCAGGTGCAATCCAGGGGATTCGCTCAACGCATTCTTAGATAAACACAGAATCAAAGCATTTTGGAGTTAATATCAAAGGACTAAAAAACCAGCCTTCTACCTTAATTCTCTTGTCTAACAGCTGCTTAACTAAAATAAACTAAAGCTGCAGTATTTGTCCAGTTTGGGGAAAATCTTGATTCTCAAATCCCTGTTCTCAGAAGGAGGTTTCTGTGGCTTTTACAAGGTCGTGCCTTGAGCCATCCAGAAACCGAAACTCCTTCTATACTATCTCGCTAGACTTAACGTGAGAAATTAATACCAGCACCTACGGTCAACAGCACTCCTTTACTTCTGTGTAGTTTTTAGATTCGTGGAAGCTGATTACTTCTAGTCTAGAGCCGGTTCTAGCCAGTATAAATAGTATTTCTTCCTCTCCCCTTCCCTGCCACTGAGGAGAGCGAGCCGATTGCTGTACCATACCTTGTCTGGACAGCACAGTTACCGGTATTCCTGGGTCGCTCAGCTTGATGAAAGGACCGTATTCAGTGCCAATTCCCTCTCTTGCCAGTAGGATGTTCTTAGTGCACACATTTCCGTGCACCAAATCCTTATCCTCCTACAGTAAGGGAGGAAAAGAATAGTGAGCGCAGTGAGCTGGCAATGCTCTGCAAGTGCAAGTGCTCTAACATACCTATAGCATGGGAGGTTACTGGAAAATACTCCAAGCTGAAATTCAAAAACACAGCCTGGAAGAAATTATGCTAGAGAGAAACAGGGAAAGGAGGAGTAGGGAAGCATACTGTTCACACTTAAGTATTTGTAGAGCGGATACGTTTTGGAAAACAGACCGACATTATATTCCTTTTTCAGAAAAAGCATAATTGCAGGCACATACAGGAACTGGCAGCGAATGCAAGCACACAGCCTGTTTGGCCTGCTGACAAAAAAGGAGCTCATCACCTTCTCCGAGAGTCCTTCTCCTTGTTTAAGCAACATGACGAATGCAAAAGGAGTATCCCGTACATTGTACAGTCCCACCTCAGAAAGGAAGTTCATTAATTACTAATGCGCATGAAACCTCCGCAGCGTTAGGTTGCAGCAGCTACAGGCAATGCTTTTGTCAAGGGGCCTTCTTACCAAGTAGCTTAGTGCACTTGCAAGTTGCTTGGCGACTTTGAATTTCCAAGGAGTTGTCAGAACTTCGCTTTTCCGATGCATAAACAGATCCAAAGGCCCAAATTCCACAAACTCTTCAACCATGATATCTGCAAAGTCAGGTGCGTAAAGTCAGTATTGCAGTAACCGGTGTCTGGGGCAATCAAACAGGCCTGTTACCATCTGCCCCCCCAGGCAAGCTGGTTACAATACGTCTTTATTTCACCTTCCTCAAAGTTTATTTCTGTGCTGAGTCCAAATCAAAAGGCTGAGAAGAGCGGCGTTATGTAGGAAATGAATAGTAAACTTGGAAGAAAGCGTTTCAAAGACCACAGGGCAGAGCCTTCCCAGGGAAATCACTTCTGCCAGAGGGCTGGTTTGTATTTACACCACCGCTATCGCTCCGCATTCTGACCTCAAGGAATCATCCCGTAAGGCACTTACTCAAAGACAGCATTGGAAGAGGAAACTTGTTAACAGAAAGGACTTTGTAGCTGCCCTGCTCTTCCTAATTCCACTTCTGTCTGTACTGAAAAATCAAGAGGCAGCAGCTGCCAAGCCCATCTCCCCCGAGCCAGCGCTGAACTGAATGGCTGCCCTGTCCCTGCCAAGCCTGGTGCCTGAGCACGCTGCCCAGAGAGACGTTCACTGAACTCACTTTCTACATCACGGACGCAGACTCCATGGAGGAGGACAATGTGCTTGTGAGAGACCTGCCTCATCATGCTTGCCGTTTCAAAGAATGCCTGTTAGGAAGTGAAAGAGGTTAGCCGTTAAACTGCGGGTCATTGTGGCAGCCATCCAAGTGCTTAAAAAATACAGAGCATCGAGTAACAACAACATTTGCAAAGGATTTCTGTGTTTTCCAGTAACATAAAGGGTCAGCCATGGCAGGGATGCGCCATCCCACTGTAGTAACGGGGCAGCGGAGGGCTGTCAGGGATGGGGCGGTGTCCACTGGGTCACGTAAGCAACCAGTGCTCTTCCCTGCACTCTTGCAGACGTGCGTCTACTAGGTTTTCGCATCCCCCGTGTGACACGTTAGCCTCCCTACTAGATGACTAAGCAAAATGCAGATGAAGCAACTTGCCTGTGGCCACGTCGATGACAGAACTGGTGACAGACTCACAGCTCGACGCGCAAGGCGGAGGTGATTTCTGCTCGGCAGCAGCACCCTCACCAAACTCCATGGCTCTCAACTGAGAGAGCTGCAAGACCACGGGTATGGGTACGACGGTGCGTTTCATACCACAGCAAGGTCTGCGTCCGTTTGCCTTGTGCTTATGGTCTGGGTGCACGCAGGCTGGCAGCGAGCACTGGTGTGCTGCAGCCAGCCCCTGTGCTGCTGCCTGCCCAATGACAACAGCTTACCCAGTATCTCAAAAGTCCCGATCGATGATGGATTTGACTGCCTGAAACGGTGATGTACACCTTCAGCATTTTCCCATCGCCCTTCTCTATACGCAACCCCCTTTTTCGAAAGCTTTTCATAGTTAACCATGCCCAACATTGCGAGACCCGGTGTTTGTACAACAACAGACAAAAAGGAAAAAACTTGCCAAAGAAATGTCTCTGTGGCTGGGGTCCAAGACTTTGAGGAGGACTTTAATCTCTCTTTCGTTTTGATAGCCTTCGTTCTCGTCATCTTTGTAGTTGAGAATCCCCGAGTAAATCTGTGTTCTTGTCCCTCTTCCAAGATGTTCACCCTAGGACATAACACACCGTGTGTTTTTTAAACCAGGACATGAAGCAACCAAGTGTAGATTTACACAAATATCTGAATCTGCGCTCTATTCTGCCTCTCCAAGAGCAGACTTAACCCTCCACTTGATCTAGCCACACGTAGACTTAAAATGACTGTGCAAAACCAACGACAGCGCATTATTCTTTGCTTGAGTAGTCTCTCTGAGCATACTCACCACTGTAAGCTCATTTCATATTAAAGGGCTATTACATCTCCATTAGCACCAAACAGGTTCAGTGTGATTTAACGTTACTAGACTAAACACCAAGTGAATAAATAATAACTGGCCTCTTATTTACAATAAGCTGCTATTGAGACAATCTTTAATGTGTTTCCAAAAGTCAGAGGAAGCAATATTTCAATGGAACGCTTTGTTTGGGAAAGCAATTTCCTCCTAAATAACAGAGGATTCCGCCTCGGGATATTTTTGCAGGAAGTCTGCACGCTGACTGTAAATATACCAATCAAAAAACAATTATCATCATCTATATCTGCCCTCCCTGGTCAGGGATACAATTTAAAAAAAAAAAACAAACCCAGAACTTTTTATTTAACTGAAGAAGCTAACTGCAAGATTTAAGAGCTCAGTTCTTTTAGATATATTAAATGGGATTTGTGCACTCCAGCCACTGCGTGGTTTTTGAGGTTTATTCAGGTCACCTGCATCGCGAACTGCAAACAACGGTCAGAAAATTTGGGAACACAGATGCTAAATCAGTTTGGGACATAAAATTTTGAATGCTGAGGCTCTTCAGAGCTTTTTAATATTTTACCCTTTTTTTTTTACTGGAGGGTATTATCTTAAATGTCAAGTTGCCCATTTCTCTGACATGTCAGGCTTTAAAACATACAGCCGCATTTAGCAATAAACTGTCTAGGAAAAGCAGCTCTTAAGAATTCCATAATTTTTTAAGAACGACCTTAGAAGTACCTCTTTCCACAGACATTTGGATTTCTAGTGAAAGGCATTACTTCCAAGCTTCTCTTCTTTTTCCACATAAGGACACATAAACATTTAGACTCTGCAGTAAGAGGCTTTAATACAAATAAAGATTCAAATGAAGTTTCGCTGATGGGAAATGGCAGTGGGAGACCCAGCCAGAACAGGGTGATTTTATATTGCCTGACTGGGTACGGTGGGCTGTCGCACGTCTTTGCTTATAAGAGAGAAACACCGGCCAGCAGCTACCTACCTGCATGATTTCTTCCTTGAGGATGCGATGGAAACTCAGCTGCCCTAGGTGGTAAACGGGCTGCCATTCCTGCGCCTTCTTGGTTGCAACTAGCAAGTTGGAGATTTCTGGAAGGCAGGGAGAGAAAATATTCACTAAGGCTTTTCCAAGACAACTGCATTCACCCTTCACAGTCAGTAACATTACTGTATACGCTCACTGCAAGGTAAAGCCCCAAATGAATGAGGAGGAGGGAGAAAAGAAGAAACTTTGACTTAACTTCTGCTCAAGTAACTTCTATTCTGTCATTCAACAGAGTACTCACTAGAGCAGAGCTACGTATTTTATATTATACATGCAACGTTAATATTAGCCATACTGGGGCCGATATTAAGAAACTGAATAGTGTTTACTGCACAGAGAAATACCCAGACTGAAAGAGGCAACACCTCTGCCGTACGTTAAGTAAAATCACACACAATCCCTCCTGCCAACAGGTACATCTCCTTCCAGCGGGCAGATGGGTAAGGGGTAGCTGGAGTTTCACTTCTTCTCTTCAGGGCCTTGAAAATTTCTTGCGCTCTGGGAAACGCTGACAGCCTGCTTCCAGAGCACTAGAACTGAACTGGGGAACGGGAAATGAACAGAAGGAAAAGAGTCAAAACGCTGCTGCTTCCTCTCCACTGCTTCTGGTCAGGGAGAGGCACGGTTAGATCCAAAAGCCTTGCACATGAATTTTGTCTTGCTATGTTTGACAGCAGGCGTTATTCATTACGATACGATGGTTTTAGATGTCTGTGTGCATCTGGCCTCCCCATTACTGGGAGCAGAACGTGTGTGTCGGGGCTAACCCACGGTCTAGCACTCTGAAAACAATCAGTAATGAACCATACATTGGAGAAACTGCTTTGTTTCTGCATCCCGTAAACTTCTTCGTGAATAACCAATTAAACAGATTCAAACAGAAGGAAAAAAGAAGGAGGAGAAAAAACAAAACCAGGGAAGAGACAGAATAGGATCAGCACAGATAACGCTCTGGATCCCACGAACTAATGCCGGCGAGAAGCTGAAGTGGGCAGTCAACTCCTCGACCCATTTTATTTTATTCCAAACACAGCTGTCAAAATGTAATCAAAACGTAATCAAAACATCAAAATGTTTAATCTCTCCATGCTCCAGACAATTACCAATGTTCTTCAAAAGTGCTGATAAGCTCAGTGCCTACCTACAGAGTACTCTCCTCTAAAACTGTCAGAGCACGCAGGTAATTAACGTAGCTCAGTTACTCCCCTTATTCTAACAGGAAACCATTATCTGATCAACATGATCACGTCACTGCGTTTCCTCTTTCATACAAAATTCAGCTGCAAGACACTTGTAGTTTATAGCAAACAATTTTCCTAAGTGTTTGCATTAACCGTTTAACAAATGTGCGACGGTCCCAGCCCTCTAAAATCTGACCTCACAGATGGGTCTGCTGCCTGTGAGACTGTGCTGCTTGCGAACAGCTGTGGACCATGCCTCCCCTGCTGCTGTGTCAAGATTAATAGAGTAAATAATAACTCATAATGAGAGCAAACAGGCTTCGAACCAGAGGGTGCCACGCAGCCGCTGCAGGTCGCAACCCTCCTTTGCCAGAGGAACGCAACGCGATGCACGGAGGCACTGCCTCGCATACGTGACTTGGTGGAGCAAAGGAAGAACCTTATATGGTCCTCGCTTTGCCGCAGCGTCGCAGCCCATGACTCTGAGTCAGCTATGACATTTTCTTTTCAAACAAACCTAGAGTTCCACCTCTGCTGCCGATACTGCAGGGCCAGCTGTTTAGGTGCAGAAAAGGGAAACCAGAACTTTTCTCACTGTCATTTGAAAAGTTCACACAAACACGGCTCATGAGAAGCACCAGCCCCTGAGCATCCTGTGCTGAGCTTGTAACATTAAATGGAAACCCCAAAACCTTGCCAAGGGCTTGCTTTTGCTTTTCGACAAGACTCCTCCCCCATGGAGAAGGAAGAAACTTTATATATAATTTTTTAAGTGACAAGAGAGCTTCACACAAGACAACAGAACAAACCAAAGACACTAAGAATGCCTCCTGCTTCTGGAGTTTGTTTCCTTTCAACAGCAAAGTTCATTGCTTCTCTTAAAGGACAGGCTACCTCTCGGTTTTGGTTGGCAGCACCTCTTCAATGTAAAGCTTATGTTGTCTGTCCGAAGTATTTGTCCTTTCAGGTGATCCATCAGCTCTTTTAAGGATGAGAAAGACTTGTTTGAACCATGTAGGAAGTACCCGCCTTTCTTCACCTCAATCTGGAAGTTCTTGTACTGGATTGAATTATTTATCATCTGCTATTAGCGGGGAGAGGAGAAAAAAAGGAAAGCAAAATACCAATCGTTAAAGCGGAAGAATGTTTGCAGAGCCATAAAAGCTCCCCAAAAGCCTTTGAAATTACATGTAGGACCAGTTAATCACTTGCTCCTAAGCTAGGGTCCTCTAATCAAACTTCAGCAAAGTAGAGAAAGGCCCTAAAATTCCTATAACCTTCAGTCCCAGGAAGGCTCATCATAACAGAGCAAAAGAGCAGCAACACAAAGATGCAATCATCTAACAAGTGCAATTATGGCTTCTGTGTTTTGCAGAGCCTGAGAGTACGCAAAAGCCTTCACAGAGAGGCAAAGACTCTTCAGAAGGAATTTTCTATTCACTTGGCCAAGAACTGCAGAATCTGTACCACCCTTTCAAGATCTCAACTTAAAAATAGCAAAACTTTCACAACCCAGACTGTTCAACAACTGAAACAGGATTTCAGGCTGTTCGAACCTTCCAGTTTCATTCCAAGGTACTGGGGATGAATGACTGAACTTCTGCCCTTACCTACCTCAAGCCCACACCCTTTCAAGGTCTACCCTCTATGCCCGCTTCCTCACCTCTACCATACCACAGCTTCGTGTCACCTCTCCCTTCCCTCTCTACGCCTCGCAATGAGGTTGGATGTTTTCCAAGAAAAAACTAATTTCTGTTTCAATGCCTCAGCTGCCCTGTCTGTTACAAGACAGCATTGATCACCTAGGTTTTTTGCAAATGTCTACAGCAGATGAACCCAATGTCAAATATCCCTTCTTGACCTCACCACTGAGTCTATTAACGTTGTTTTCTAAGGGAAGAAAAGCAGTTTATATGCATTTATGCTATTATTATTCTTGCATGAACACTTCAAATATTTTCCCAAACTCGCAAGACGGCTGCAGACTTCCGGCTGAGGTCAGTAAAATGCAAACTTCTGTGCAGTTCCCGCATTCTTTTCTACTTCTAACCATTACCATCTGTGTCCCTCACTTATTCTGCCTCACAAGCTTTTGCTTATCCCTCACCTTTCAAGATACACGTTCCGCCAGCTAACTGCAAATCTATCTCCTTCTGTGGTGCTCTACACGTAAAAGCAACTGTCTCCATGCGCTATTTTTTTACAGTGAGTCAGTAGAAATAAGCTCATATAATTAAATCCATGATCAAGAAACATTAGGTAAGCTGCAGTGACAAATTCCGCATGTCATTCTCACACCGCATGGGCTTAAAAAGCTTAATTTCAAACATGTTTGTGCACAGTTTTATTGCTACGAATGTTCTGGACGTAATGAATCATATTTGTAAACATAGCTATATTTGTACAGATAGCACAAGGCTCTGGGGAAAATGAAGCTGTGAGTACAACTACCCACCCCCTGCTGCATCAGCTATCAAACAAAGATAAGGGTGACTGCCCTGAAGAACATAAATCTATCAACATGGATTGCAGGGAGCTGTTAGTCTTCGGCTCACGATCAGAGTACTGCTGGGAATGCCACACCTGACGTACCTCTGAGCCTTCAAAACAAGTCACTGTCATGAGAATGTGGTTAAAGTTTGTGCAGCTCCATCTCAACACATACATTCCTACTTCGTTCCCTTCCTGTCGCAGTTTGTTGATGGCGTATTCCGTGCTGAAAGAGTCAACGTACAAATGAGGAAAACCAACAAATGAGCAGTTGCATCCAAAAATCTATTATTGGTAACTACACAGGAGAGTAATCCTGTATTTGGAACAAAAAAGTGTAACAGCAACTTAGAAATACTTGTATTATTATTAAAATATGATTTAATCGTGTGCATTACATATGCTCACATTTAGCTGCAAAAGAGCAAGAGAAGAAATTTTTATTAAGCAATTAGCGTGCTCAGCGGGGAAATTCCGCATCCAACACAGTGCACACATCAGCTCTCAGTTTTCTATAGACTGCATCTCTGAACGTAAAAGCAAAAGCCAAAAAGGTAGGCAGAAGGCAAAATAATTGCTTTAGCTATATAAAAAACCCCAAAGGCTTTGTGCCTCCATCCAAGGACTCTCACGATCAGCATAGATACAGTTTAACTTTGTTTACCTAAAATATTCCCACCTGTTCAGCTGACAATGGTCTTTAAAGATACTAGCGAAGTAAGCCTCAAAATACTCTTACGGTGAGGAAACACTGGTTTTATAGATGAGGATGTTGATGTGGAGAGCAACAGTGATATTTTTCCCATATAATCATTAGAAAAAAGAAGTTGTTCTACAACCTTTTGTTAACTAACCACCTTCCGAATGTCAGATTTCCTCAAAGGACTCAACATGCAGCAGTACTAGGGGACTAATTATTCAAATGGAAAAATTAAAATCAAACGTTTTACTAACCAAATGGGTCCATGGCATCCATTTTTTATGTTGTGCTCAATCAGTGGAGGAGCCACATCTGTGCAGAGGTAATGGTGGGCATCGGCTGTAAGTCTGAAGTACCCGTCTATCAACGACGCAAACGACAGGGCCTCATCGTGTGAGGACAGTTTTAATTCCTACAACAAAGCGATACTTTAAGTCAAGACTTCTTACAGGTCTGTTAAAATGTTTCAGGAATGTTTTAATATCCAGCAATTTCTGCATAGAGTGGCTAAAAAATTGTCCAGAAACCTATGACAAACCTGTACATCTTCGGGGAGCCAACGCTGACCATCTGTCCTGGTTTGAACCATTCTCTACCCTCCCCACTCATTACTGGCTGGAAACACCCATTCTCCAGTGTGACTTATATTCTGTTGTAGTCCTAAGCGAGATCTGTAAGGCAAACTTGTGCCAGCCTTTGTGAAACACTGGAAATTCAGGACTTGGGCAGCCACGCTGCAGTGGAGGCCAAGGGCACTCTGGCAGCTCCTTTCCAAATTCTAACAGCTGGCAGCCCATGGCAAGAAGAATCACTTNGTTTCAGGAATGTTTTAATATCCAGCAATTTCTGCATAGAGTGGCTAAAAAATTGTCCAGAAACCTATGACAAACCCGTACATCTTCGGGGAGCCAACGCTGACCATCTGTCCTGGTTTGAACCATTCTCTACCCTCCCCACTCATTACTGGCTGGAAACACCCATTCTCCAGCGTGACTTATATTCTGTTGTAGTCCTAAGCGAGATCTGTAAGGCAAACTTGTGCCAGCCTTTGTGAAACACTGGAAATTCAGGACTTGGGCAGCCACGCTGCAGTGGAGGCCAAGGGCACTCTGGCAGCTCCTTTCCAAATTCTAACAGCTGGCAGCCCATGGCAAGAAGAATCACTTAGGGCACTAAAATTGGGTATCTATAAACTGATGCTCCTCTCCTTCCCTCCCAGATCCTCTCTGCATTTGTCTCCTGTCTATCTTGATGCTGCTTTTGGCTACCCAAGCAGTACACATGAAGACCACGGGCTGAGAAGCGTAGCAAGGAGGCCACCAGGCTCTACTGGTATGCAGCAACAAGTGTAGGGAAACAACTGTGCTCGCCACCTTGCTGCTCTTCTAACGAGCACTTCTGCATCTGTACGGTGTTGAAGACGGCACATTTAACTGTTCCTTAAGAGCCCCGTTAGAAAATGTTCCTCAAGGAGCTCGTCACCTGTCGCCCAACAACAGTGTGTCATTGTAGCTTCCCACGGGAGGGAAACCTATCCAAGGTTTGGTTCTTACCATTCTTTTGTTATCCTGCTTGTTAATGCTAACTGTAGACTCCTTGATGACAATGTGGGTGATTTCAGGAAAATAGGAAAAATTGTTCCACGAGTCTCGAATTTTGTGTTTTTCTTCATCCTTTTTGGTTTTGACATCAGACTTTTTCTTCTTCTCTTTCTCTGTCTGTACAGACTGCAAATAGATTTTGGATAAAAGTATACTAATAAAAACATACTTTTTTTCAGCACAGCGTTTTTACGCTAAAACAAAAATGCGTGCCAAATTAATCCAGCTATTTTATTCTTGAACGCTTTTTTGCACCAAATTATAAATTCATTTACATGTTTGGTGTGTCCGCATTGCAAGGCTATGCTTCAGCCGAGAACTGTCCATAAGACAGTTTTCATGGGGATAAAAGAAACCAGGCATTAGCTGGGTAACTTACGTCTCGCTCCGTATGCTAGGAATAGCTTTAGGAGCAGTTCAGGGCCGAAAGGGTTCTACTGAAATTTCTACATTGCGTACTTGAAACGCTCTCAGAGCTCAGCCCAAAAGCAAGAGCCGCATTCTTCTTGCAGTGCGCCCCTGACCGGCCGNCGTATGCTAGGAATAGCTTTAGGAGCAGTTCAGGGCCGAAAGAGTTCTACTGAAATTTCTAAATTGCGTACTTGAAACGCTCTCAGAGTTCAGCCCAAAAGCAAGAGCCACATTCTTCTTGCAGTGCACCCCTGACCGCCCAACTGCAGGTAAATTCTGCATGCAGACCACAATGAAGCTGGGCATCTTACAGGTCAAAAAATAGTAATTATTAGTAACTACTTATTTAAAAAAGATAAATGTTCAGGCTGAGCAAAGCTTCCTGCTAGTCGCAGAAAGGTTCTCACTGAGATGGAAGTCTTTGGTTTAGACACTTAATTGGCAGGAGCCTCACAAGAAAGATGCTGCACTTCTTCCAAGCTTTTCTGTTCAAATATCAGTTCTTCCTTCCCTCCTCCCCCATTAATATTACCATTTAAAACAGAAATTCTCCATCAGAGATAGTTAGGTTACATCTAAATGGAGCGAAGCACAATACTTCCTGTGCTACAAAAGACAGCTATCAGTAGGGTTCTCATCGCTGTGGGGAACTGAGGCAAGCAAACAGAGGTCTATTTGTTCAAGTATTATATGTGGGGAAAAAACTGTAGAATATGCCATAAACCCTTCAAACCTAGAGCACGTACACAAAGTACAGAAGAGGTTAAGCGAAGTGACCTCAATTAGCGGCCCTGAAACAAGGAACAACATATAAAACATGACTGACGTGAGAAAACTTAGTTTTAATGTCACTGTATTTTGACTTATTCATGAAAAGTCTATGAGCACGAGCAAACGCCGCACCCGGGGTGCCACATACAGAAAAAACACGAACAGACCTTGATATCGAGACAGAGCACTTTCAAACCATAAGGGCCTCCACAGACAGGAATCTTTCCAGACTCGTGCCTGGCGTGCCACATACAGTACGGTCTTTCATTTTCCAGGTGAACAGGTTGCCCACAGAGGTTATGCGATGCCCATCTGTGGAAGTTTTCAAGACCAGAATGGATAAAGCCCTGAGCAACCTGGTCTGATCTCGAAGCTAAGCCTGAACACAGGGTTGGACTACAGACCGCCTGAGGTCCTTTCTGATCTGCATAATCCTATAACCCTATGAAATAAATCCTTTCAATAAAACGCTGATCTGCAGGGTCTGAAGATCATGGCCATTCTTTAACAGTTACTGTGCCCCCTAAAAGCAATCCTCTAATTCCCATTTATCGAGGGATACTTACGTTTGGCTTGAGCCTCCACTGAATTCCATTGTTTCCTGTTACGATGACTTCATATAGCGGGAGGATCTCATTGTCTCCGCAATTAAATCTGTTTATTTCATTCTCGGATGAAATCAGCAAAAACGAAGTCTCAAAGATTTCGGCTCCATAATGTTTAGTCAAGGTCTCCATTGTTGATAAGTATTTAACTTTCAGATCACGTGGAGACACGCTACTGTCGCAAATGGTTTTGTTGTTAAACTCTTTAAGGAAATGCTTGAAAACATTATTTATCCGAATCCTGGTTAAGAAATTCCTCTGCCTTATCGTCTTGTTCAAAGTTTCGGGAATATAATGCTTATAACTAGAAGGAAAAACAATGCTATGAGTTAATGCTGTTATCTTCTAAACTTTTAACTTTCTAAAATGTGCAATTGCCTTACTTTGAAAGTTACAGAGAAGTAGATGCAGTAAACCACTGTGCAGCTAGTGCTGTAGCAGTGGTTTACAGCATTAATAGCCAATAGGAATCCAAATAATAACCTTATCTGAAAGCTTTTTAGTCAGATGGATACAGCCTACTCAAATCAGTAACAATTTATTCTGAGAGTTTTCTCATTAGGTTGCCACTTAACAACACGGCCATTTCTGAACCTACTAACCTAGAACCCTGAATTTACAGCAAGTCAGTTGGTACCCAACACGGCAGAATGCTGGGTGCACTGGCTGCGTAGATTTCAAATACTCTCCAGATGAGAAAAAAATCCAGGTTTTCCAATACAAGATCAGGAAGACCCACTCAGCAACAGTAGCGTTGGAACTTGTAACTCCTATAGGGCCAGACCTTGGAAGATCAAATGCTTAAAAATCCCTCCTGGAAAAGAGGCGCAGTAAACCCAGCAGTGACAAAGAAGTTACCCCAGCTCACCTGATATCTTTGGGAAGCTCTGGAAGCTTCACATTTTTCTTGATGGCATAGTGAGAGATTGCAAGGACAGCCATCCCCAGACATTCGTTTTCAATTTCATGCACCTCTTGATCATTTTTAGGATCACGGATTGGTGCCAGGCCTTTCACTAAGTCATGCTGACCCTTAACAGGAAGCAAAAAAATGAAAGCTCTAAGATTTGGCATTTGTCATAGTCTCTCTATGAGCAAGGAATATCTCACAAGATCACAGGCTCTCCCTGAGCAACAAGAGTCACCCAAAACTGAAAGCCAGGACAGGAAGGGGTAGAGGAAGAAGGGAAAAGCTGTGCAATAGATGCAGTCTTCTTTTAGGCCGAGTGAAACAGAAGCACAGGCAAGCATTAGTCACCCCACGAACCCTGCCTATTTCAGAAGAAACACCAACGTTTGTGCCCGACAGAAGTCTTTTAAAGTGACAATTTGTGGAACAGGTGGAATCGCCGCATGGACCATCACAGCACATCCATCCCACAGCGTTGTGACTTTCGCCAAGAACGCGTGTAGACACCCAGGCAGAACACCTGCACTGCTCAGACATTTCAAAACTCCCATCCCCTCCTTCTATACGTTAGCCCACCAGAAATTCACCTTTTTTTGTACGTAACTAAAGAAAGCATCTCTCCTGTGCCCTTCTAGCACCATCATGATTTTTTTTTTCTGGTACACAGTAAATACTGTGTGTCTCTGCTTTATCTCTGCCCTTCATCATCTGGTGTCTCTATGAACCCCATGCGCTCAGGCTCTATCAAAGCCAAGACTGTTGACTTCGCGGCAGCTGCCTTGCTCTGGGACAGCCTGAAACGTATTTGATTACCAAAAAGCAAAGACATTTCTGTTGCCTTATACTAGCATCAGTGTTTTTCTGTTTTACTTTTTTTTTTTTAAGTGTTATTACTCAAAGGCAAAATCCTGCTTGATGCAACATTGCCTGACATTATCCATTAGGGTCCCTACTCATTCCACAACTTAAAAGGTGTTTTCATCCTTTTTGCTATCACTCAAAAAAAGAAAGGGGGGAGGGGAGACAAAACCCAGTTTTACAGCGTTTTTTCAACCAGTGATTTTGCAAAGTTGCATACATGTACACAGGAATGTTCATATGAAATGAGGCATAAGTTAATTTGTTTATGCAGAAAAAAATTTGCTTCTTTTATTACTTTAGAATACAAACAGTACCATTAAAATGCACACACAGCTCTAGCCCACATGGTACTTTGTTATGGTTTCACAACAAAACAACAAATATTCACTCGAGCAGCTTCATGCTATCTCTTTTTCTGAAGGACACAACCGTATTTCAAAGACTGAAGATTCTGCAGTAATCACTCAGAATCTCCTCCAGTGCATTTAATTTGCTTAATTCACAAGCCTTCATCAACTTCAATCTTCCCATTTCTTGGGCGAAACCAGACAGTTTGCCATTTGCAAAGTCACTTGTGCGTATATGAACTTTTCTGTACAACAGCACAAGCTTTCTCAAAGAGGGACCCTGCTTACTTGGCATGTCCTTCGTGCTGCACGTACCGCCAACAAAGCGGGAGGCACAACAGAAGGGAAGAACAACTGCATGTAAGCAGGCTGTGTGACGGTGGGTTTATCGGTCAATGTTTTAACACCACGCAGTAAAAAAAGACTCATTAAAAGGACACCATACTGTCAGTTTTAATATTGCTACTGTTCATCTATAGGACTATAGATGTCAAAGGCATTACATGTAAATATTTCGCAAAAGGTGATAGCATTTATATCCAAGAATATTTAATATTAAAAGAAAGTATGCTATAAAAATACAGCCCTTTTTGGACCGTGAGATAGACAAGTGTCCTTACATGCCCTGCATATGGGTAGATTGTTCCTCACGTAGCAAATTCTCTTCTCGCCACCACGCAGAATAATGAAGAAAACACTTACCAATACTAACAGGTAAGTTCATATGTACTTTAAAAGTCTGAAAATAGCTCTTTAAAGCAGCTTCTACTGGATCAGATAGTTTTTGTGCGGCTACAAGGGCAGAGATACCTGCAAGCGACCTCTTACCTGTGCAAAGATGTATTCTAATGAGTTCGCATCAAGTATAGGGGTTCCTTCTGGCGCCAGCTTCTTCTCGTACGAGTTCTTTGCCTTCCTTGGTGAATGCCTCCACACCGAGGGTTCGTTCTCACTAGTCCCATGCCAGTTTGTAAAGTAGTATCTTGCAAGAAAAGAGGAATAAAGTTTAAAAACTTCTGGGGAAATCCTCCATTTACATTAGATACATAATTTAAACTTTTGAAAGAACGCCAGTTACAAGTCAAAATCCATCAATCTTCTGCCCTAAGGCTGCACCTTAAAGTGGTTCACTGCTGAAACGGCACGCCTGGCCGGAGGAACTGACGAAAAATGGTGTATTAGTCAAGGGTCTTCAGCGTTTCCACGCAACGGGATCACACTCTTAACTCGCGATACCACGACTGCCTGCCCGTCGCATCCCTGCGCAGTCCACCAAGCAAGGCGGCACCACTCAGATGACAAGTACATTTCCATCACCTCTGACGTTGCTTGAGCAGCATAAGAGAGTGTAAAGCCTCTACTGTGCATTAACCAATGGCTGGCATTTGTATTCCAAGATAAAATGGCTCATCTGAAGGGTTAACAAGACTTCAGACCTCCTCCTCTACAGGCACAGGGAAGAACCACGCTATGCCTCATTTCTGCTTCCCTTTGGTTTCGGATGGAGCTGGTGAAAAAGGCACTAATTCAAATCACCTGGTTTTAAAGGCACACAGTCAATCTTCTGTGTATATTACAAACAAGCTTTTTACTCCTATCTGTACACAAAGCTATTTAATTAAAAACCTGCTAAAGGAGTTTGCGTATACTGAAAATAATTGAAATTTTTGAGTTCAAGCTGTTAGAGAAATCTTCGCCTAAATTATTGCAGAAATGTGTATCTGGGTTCTAGTAACATCTAAATCAAGTGAAGTTTAGTTAAATCTGGTTTGAACCAATGCGTCTTTTGCAAAGGTTCATGTCTTGCACATGATCATGAACTACTTACAATGAAAAGGTTACAGCAGAGCAGATCGACCCAACGGCTAAGTAGGAATGATTTCTAGAAGAACATGTCAATCTAATTCCAGAGGAGCATTCAGCACTAGCAAGAGCAAACAATGCAGAATTACTGCATTGTGTATATATATTACTGCATTAATACAAAGGGTGGTGTGAAGTCAGCCATTTCTAATGGACAGGGACCACCCTGAGCATCACAAAATTTGTTCCGCATTACCGTGACATGTCGACGGCAAAGCTTTTAATGTCGACCTAAATACGGGATCAAAACCAAAAAGAATTTTTGTGACTAAAATGGGATCAAACAGCTTTACACAGGAAAATGACAAATGAATGTGAATGTCAATAGACACTGCACATAAAAGAAGTAGTAAAGCAAAAGGGAGTGGAAAAAACCTAAGATTTTAGGTAGAAAGTGTTGAGGTATGTGATGGGTATATCCAAGACCTAAATTGGAAAGACAAGTTTTCTGTACTTAAAAATCTGAAGAGATAAACTACCTTATAATCTACAAACATTTTGAGATTACAAATAAAAAATCTGTTTAAATAACACATCGCTATGTTGCCCAAGCAGTTTCATTTCAAATATAACGCAATAAAAATTGCAAGAGACATGTCCTGGAAGACAGCAGGAAGGCAGTAAGTCAACCAGCAAATGCTTACGAACATTATAGTGCAGAACGGCCCATGTGCAGAAGCGTGTGTTTTAAAACATGCAACTATATCTTCGTGACTTGTGTCTGATCAGAGTGGGAGTTCACAGATTAAGCCCCAGTTCTGCAGTGGTTGAGACTGGTGTGTATCAGCCGCAGTGCAGAGTCAGGATCAAAAAGAGCAAAACAAAATTAGTACTTTTAGTTGAGCACCATGTGTTTTAACCACACGTGCTACCTGTACAGTAGGTTGACCACTCAAATGAGGAATTACCTATCAAGTTACTCTTAAAGAGAGGAGACTTTCTGTACAGTGTTTCTGTCCATCCTTTCTTTTTGTAAGCGTTTTGAAGTCCCCAAAAAGCATGTATCTATAGCACGAGTAGGAACACCAACACGTAACTATGCCAAAAACTCCTGACAAGTACTCTAAGATAGGGCAGAACTCCTTTGGCTGAAGCATAAAAAGCAAAGCGAAGCAAATCCCTCTGCCTCCAGGAAATTACTTTGTTCCCGTATGCTCCTTTATAAGATGAGTGATAATCAATAACTCCAATTCTTCTGGTACTTCCTGAAAATAATTACGGGCAAGGTATTGTGTGTTGTCTGCAACCGAGATGACAACTTGCTCCTTTCCCTATTAAACTGCACTGATTAAGACAACACTCATAAGTTACAATAAAAATTAGAGCCCCATTGTTTGAAGAACCACATCAACAAAGAGGAGTCTCTGCCTTGAAGAGGCCGGTGGTCTTGGGGTAAGGGGAGACAGATTATTACTATTCCACTTTCATGAACAGAAAGGGGAGCCCAAGCCTTCCAATTCAGAAGTCCTGCAGATGAGCTGGAAAGGAGACTGCGTGCTGCTGAGTTTCAGGAACATGACCTACGGCTCTCTTCAAGCACTTTAGCCCAGGGCAGGCACCTGCGGCATGAGCGAGAGGCAGCGGGGGTGGGTGTGGGGAGTCAGCTCCGCCAGGTCACCCTGGGAAGGAGCAGTTTTGCACTGCACTCATTCCATTTGGCCAAGGAACGGTGGAAATGCTGGAGGGGGATCTGCTGTTCTCTTTCACCTATAGCGGCTTTGATAGTCCTTCTTTCTAGAGTTTCCATAAATGTGTATTGGGTCCCTTCTTCACACCAAGAAATGCTGCTTAAACGCAATCCAGCCATGGAACAGTTAAAATCCTCCTCCATCAGCTGGTGTGCTGATTAGTTCAGGATATTACAAAATACTGTGGTTTGTAATGTTGTAGACTGTTTTTTTTTTAAAAAACACAAACTTGAGGCAAGTGAAAGAAATATACGGCTAGTTACAAAGTTTCTAGTGAAAAGCAAGTCCTTTCAAAATATTACCAAAAGTACAGCAGCTGGCACAGCTGTGATGGGGAGAGGAGGAAGACGGGAAGTCCTCACAGTCAGAAAGCAAATCTAAAGCTTCCAGAAGTGGGAGAAAAATGAAACATTGAAAAGCATTTGAAACTACTCAGTCACATACCTTTATTTTATCTATATAATTTTAATAGGATATGACTAAATCAAACCCGTCAATGTAATGGAATTCCAGAAAGGTCGTCCACATAAAAGAGATTAAGTCTCTAAATGATATATACAGTCTAATACACAGCACTATTAAATAACCCTGGACCATTTTCCTTTTTCAAGAAAAATTCTGCCTCTTGCAGAGCTCAGAATAAACAGCATTCACTCAGAGAACAGTTCTGCAATCCTCTGTTGCTCGTAATTTTTGAGTGCTCAGCTCTGCTCTCAGTTCAGATGCCCAAGCCAAGACACGCTATAAATCAGAAATGAAAGAAAGGAAAATATCACTTCACCAATACACAGAGATGGGAATCTTCAGATTTTAGCGCTTAACTCATATAGCCTCTTCTTAAATGCATAGGAAATTATTTTAAATACGTAATATTGGCCCAAAGTTTGCCAATTTTCATGCGCAAAGCACATCTGACAAAAGAGACACCCCTGCCAAACTTCAAACCCCAACTCCAAAGCTTAAAAAAAACCCAAACCACCAGAACTTTTAAATACAGACAGCAGGGCATTTTCCAGCTTCATTCTATAAAACGGTAGAACAGAAAAATTTCCAGAAACTTGGTAAGAGTTACAAATAATCAAAAAAGATTTGTAAGAGGGATCTGTTCATGCAGTTCTAAAGGAGGTGGTGTTAGCCACCGTGCAGTAAGATGGGGAGAGCTCTCACCATTCACCCAAAGCAGAAACACCAAACACAGCGGAAACTATTTTTTAAGAATTGAGTTAAAAACAGCTTCCATAATTCCATAATCACACTTCCAATCAGAGGATTAATTTACCACAACTATGTTTTTAAAATACCACCTTCTTTTACTGAGAAAAGCAGACCACATCGAAGAATTCCAGTATCAGGGAAAACACTCCAGATTCACATTCACACAAGAATTTTTTTTTTTATTGTCCAGTATATGGTTAATCTGACTGATCTTTTAAAGCAAGAAAGGGCACTTAATGCTCTGTAAGAGGCCATTAGCATCCTCAGAGCTTCTTTTAGAGTCACTCAATTCCATTATTGTATGGTGTCTGTCTGCCAAACTTAAACCACGGCTGTTTAAATCTGAGATGAGACGAGGTTAAGTCATTAATACCGCTAACGGGCTGTGTTAAAGAAAGAAGAAAAGACTGTAATGTCCTCTACCTCTTCTAAAAATAGGTACCAGTATTAGAATTATTTGAAAAGCAAAGATCTTTTCGTTGACCGTCAGTGTTTTTTTCCTCTATCAGTTCATCCAACAACAATAACAATTCCAGTCTGGCACTAATGTAGTCAGAATTGAAATACCTTACAGTTCGAAGAGCACATTTTCAAAGCTCTCTCTTTGTATCTGCATAAGCATAGTGGTTGTTATTCTCTACCAAGCCTAGAAAATGGTTCGGATGCACAACCTGAGGCTTACACAGGCCGATTCTCTCGTTAGCACGTACAAGTGATAGTCACGTTGTCTAACTAGATATTATCAGGAAAAAGATGTTAAAATGCATACGGCTGTATTACCACTTCAAGTTTTTTCCTATTGCCCACACTGATCACATGTACGTAAGTACTACATTTTAACGCAAAGAGGGAATATTACGTAGAAGCCTCTTTTCGTACAGTTGTACCTGGAAGAATCGACAAAAACGATCTGTTGACTCGCTTTAGGAAGATGGATAAAGTTTCTAGACTAATTATTCCTGGAAGCAAAGCTTATTCCATGTATTCTTCTTCTTTATCACACACTTCAAGCTCATATTGATGAGAGAAGAAAAGTCAGAATAAAAATCAAAAAAAGAAGGCAGTGTAAAGCACAGAACTAGATTTCTATCAAATCCTAAAAGGAGGACATCCTTCCTTCTGCTAGATTATGTGAGAGTGCTCAACAGTTGTCAGCATTAGAGACTAACAGAATGGTGATTACTGTGCTCGTTTTCCAGAGGATGAGGGCTGGTGTAACCACTCAGCCTCAGAAATCTCCACAGGCTAGGTGCTACATTTTAAGAACGCCACCTGAAGTTCAACCCAAGCGTACACGTCGGATAAAGATCCTGGGAACAATGGTTTCTACTTGCCGATGTTTTCTCCAGCCTCGTGCATGCCACTCACAGCGAGGTCGCACAGATTCCCTTACAGTCCTAGAGAATTTCAAAAGCAAGAGCATGCTGCTCTTTCCTTTCAAGTTAACAGTAAAATTCCCATTGACTTCAGCAGGAGTACAGTTAGTTCGCTTTGAACACTTCAGACGGAAACCGAAATATGCAAAATACTGACACAACAAAACAACATTTTGAAGCTTTTTTTTTTTCAATTTAGCTTTTAGCTAGTTCAGTCACCTACAGCTTTGCAGAGACAGGTTTTTGTGGTTTTTCATCTTCTGGTATTTTTTCAAGGTTATATCACAACATTAAAAAAAAAACAGGAGACATTTTAAGCTTTTCCTGTTAACCTCTTATCTATGCCGTGAAAAGCATGGTGCTTCTTTTGGTTTTGCTTTCCGGCTTCTTCAGTGAGTTCAGTAGTTAAGAGTTAGAGCATCTACATATGGCTAAGGAATCATTTTTCAGATGTTTTTGCACCTACCTCATTCGATAATGGAGCCGGTGTGATGTTTTTTCATCTATCTTAAAGACCTGGTTAGGTGCGTACCAGAGTCTTTTGCTTTCATCATACAGTGCAAAGAGATTATGGCACAGAGGAGATATCGCTGTCAGAGAAAAGTAAACAAATGTATGAATCACGAGACTACAATACATCTGCACATCTCAAAAATACAAGTGCATAAAGCAAATACGTGATCTTGCAAAATAAATCGTAAAAAGAAACTGGTACTAACATTAGTTTAAAACAAACATTAAGAAAGTTATGGTTGAAGTGGAACTGCAAACTGTGCATTGCTTCACTCCACTGGTTTTATCATGCATTGAACAGCGTATCGTTTCAGCTACTTCTTACAAATTTATTCTGAAATCCTGATTTTGCCAAAGGTCTGAACTTAAGAGGAAATGACTTAAAAATCTTCATTTTCTCCAGATCACAGAAATGGGTGTTTCAACAAAACCACTCAGCAATACCGTAACTTTGTTCTCAGTTTTATTTTATTAATAAATTTTACTCACATAGTTGAAAGAGAAGGTTTTAGTGAAACGATGAAAATACCCTTCTCATCAGCAAACAAGCAGAAAGCGTAACATCTCATTTCTCCATTCTTTGCTAATTCAACAAAGGGTTTTCCAACAAAGAACAGACTTTGACTTCTGTGTCTAGGCTGACCTGCTCTAACCTTTGCATTTGCATCATCCCTGAGAAAAACAGGCTACAGTATGTTTATGGGTCTGCCGTTGTTTGAATTCCTTGCTTCAGTTTCCTGCTCAATAGGAGGCAGTACCTTTTTGCAAAAGCCCTGGTCAGGCAAGCAGCTCTGTTGTAGAGAGCACTGTAGCACGTGCTTAAGTGTCTGTCTGAAATTGGGCCAACTGCAGGGCACTTTGCTGGGGTCCCGCAGAATTCAGTGAAACCTTTTCTACTTTGTTGTTGGTGGGGAAGAGAGAGCGGAAGGGAAGAAGAGAAGCCAATAAAAACTGAGCAGCCTAATTGCAAAGTTCACAGAGGTGGGGCTGGGCAGGCGCTGCCTTCTGCAGGTCAACAAGCAGTACGTAGATGCCATCAATGGTTTCTCTATTCGAGCTGTGATTTACAGCACAGACCAGTATCACAGGCTTGCTGACACAGGTAGGACTCTTGTGCTTCACTAGCATGTACTGTGGCGTTAGCGAAAAGTGAGAGAAGGCAGAAAGCAGCTCACTAAGTCATTTCTCCAAAGGTTTTAAACTTCCAACAGAAACTACTGGGAGCAGTTGCACAGTATGTGGGTTCACACCCACACAATCAGCAGCAGTTCACAGTTCCTACATGCTGACATAAACAGGTGGGGTTCAAGTACTCCCCATTTTCATTAAAACTATTCAAAAACAACACGAGCACTCATTTGATGAGGTTTGTCCTTCAGATTCCCATCATTCTTGCCTTACCAATGGAAGGGAAGCAATCGGGCAAATGAACTGAAGGGTACTCAGTGTTACAAGAACCAAGATGACATGGGAAAAGAAAACATTGTAAAGCTGCAGGAAAACTTATGCCC
Source organism: Steatornis caripensis (assembly GCA_013398225.1). Classification (NCBI taxonomy): domain Eukaryota; kingdom Metazoa; phylum Chordata; class Aves; order Caprimulgiformes; family Steatornithidae; genus Steatornis; species Steatornis caripensis. The sequence goes on along the minus strand of VZSC01008093.1, from coordinate 478,630 downwards.
AGTTTGCCTGTTTATACAGCCACATTCACCGCTCCGATACCAAATGAATAATATTTAGTGTTCCATGGAGCTTGGGGAACGCAAAACTGGGAACAGTGCGAGAAAGAACTTTAGAATTGTAAATATAAAAGCATACTGGTTTCACTGGCTCAAACACAGATTAAATCCACTAATTCCAGTAGAGTTACATAGATGTTCAAGTATTTTGCTGAGTCAAGGACCACAGTGACGAAGCAAGCAATCTTCATTATACATTTCGTATCGCCACAGTTGTGCGCAGTTCAGGTTACCTTAACTGACGAATAATTAGTCCTACAGTCATCAGGCTGCTGCAAAGATGTATCAAGTAACAGAAAACAAACACTGGAAAAAGTAGCAAACAGGTTTTGGTTGGGGTTTTTTTTTTTCATTAGCCCTCCAAAACGTTTTGTAACACGAGACAGATCCTGACAGGCTTACCAACTAGGATATGAGGCAAAGCCAGCTTTGTGTTAACTTACTTGTACACGGTGTTTTCTCTTAAAAGAAACCTAATCATCCCACCCAAATTAAAAAAATCAGTACTTGTATCTGAGCCAGAACTCAAGTGTGGGAGATCACCACTTTCTGTAAATCTCAAGACAGTCTCCCCCACTATTTCTTCCACTTCAAGCAGTTTAAGAACCACCCAAACAGACCCTTGGCAGAAGTTTCCATCCTAGACTACGTGACACGCCTATGCCTATTTCTTCTGCAAACACTGACTTACATGCAGAGCAGGACGCATCGCTTTCGATACCGTCAGGCCTCGCCACTGAGAACTTACATAAAATCCATATACTCACAACACCTCTGGGCAGCTTCGATGCACAGCTCCTCCGAGGTAAACTCGCCACTGGTGTAACAAATGGCATTTTTATCTTGCAGGTAGAAAAGTACTTCTAAACCCTGATGCTGAGCTTCCAGGTTTACTTCGCTCTTCTTTGCGCTCCTCATTTTTGCACAGAAAGCCATGGCTTTGCAATCTTCTTTCACGTTTAGATACTGGAAGTGGAGGAAAAATAGTTAAGAAAAGTGTGAAGAAGAGTTTGAGCATTTGTCAGAACACAAATCCTTTGCTTAATGAGGCTACTGCATACTACGATGGGCTAGGCACTGCATTTCTCAAGGTCTTCACGCTGGGAACCCAATTATTCAAAATCAGTACTTTTTACAAACGAGAGAAAAAAGTGAAAAAATAAATATCGATGATTATTCTGTTTCTGGTAACTCTGCTCCACATAATTCCCCTCTGTTCTGGTGGTTCCACAACTATTCTAGAAGATTTCTCTTCTTACTGTAAAGGAACAACTTTCACATCCTTAAGCACCTAACTGGTTGAAAAAAATACTTGAGGCTGGGTAATATAAACAATACCATTTACATTTCCTTTAAAAAAAACAAAACAGCTAGCTTCTAATTTTACAATCTCCTGAACAGCTAAATATTTCTGATAGAAAACAAAGGGCGAGAGGGGAGAAAACTAAGCTCCTGATACTTAATATGTGGTGGTAAAATAAGCTTTATTGGAGTTATTTTTTATTATTATTTCTCTGTCTCTCCAGAAGGAGTGAGTAGCACTAAGTCAGTTTAATGCAGTACCTTTTAGACTGCCAAGAATGCATACAAGACAGCTCTGACTCGAAAGAAAATACACGCTGCATTTTATACCCAGTGCTTAAATAGAAAGTGTAGAAAGGAATTAGATGAACACACACTCCGGGTATTATGGGGTCTGTGTTCCATGTTTTACTAAGCTTTAGCTCAATTAATAACAAAAACCCAAACCACCAGCTCTGTAGTTTACGAATTTACTCATCCCACTGAAAAACAAACAAACAAAACCAAACCTCAAAAGCCAACACACCTGCATTTATGTGACTGTCCGATCCTCTACGCAACCGAAACGGGTTATCTTCACGCTCTTCGAGAGCGACTTGACTCCAGCTGAGGAAAAAAAATAATTAAAAATTGTCAGGAGTGAGGCACAAAATACACGGTCAGCCTGATAAAATGTCACTTGTAATCTGAGGGGATCCTTCCCGTAATATAATCGAGAAGCGGATCTAGTCTCAACCAAAGACAGCTATAGCAAGCCTCTAAGAGTCTATGGAAGCCTACTGATTTCTTTTGGTTCTTTGGGTGCACTGGCTGAGATGCAAACTAAAACCGGGGGAAAGCCTTGGTTATTCTTTGGGGTTTTTTTTCATATTTTCAGAGCATCAACCATCAGTTTGGTGCCATACTCATTGCAACCCTTAGCTGTGACACCAAAGGAGCGTTTTTCTCCTTGCTTCACCTCCTCCATGGCTTTTGTAGTCACTTCACATTCTTCACATTTTTAACTACATATTGCTAACTTCAATTCTTCCCCAGGCTCTATTGCTTCTTCCCCTTCCAGATTACCAGGTAGTTTTTTCTTTGTTTTATTCTCCTTTGCTCTATGAAAGGTGCACAGCATTGGGTGGGCAGCAGAGAACAAGAAAGCTACTCAGGGGAGTACCACTGCGAGGGACCTATTTCTCTCAGAGGAACCTTGTTCACAAGGAGCGCAGCCCGACTCCAGTGCCTTCAAGCAGCAGGGGCACCTTCCAAGAGCCTACATTTTTTTTAAAGCCTTACCTAACACCACAAACCACCTCAGTATTCCGGGGCTGGTTTGCAGAACTACTCTCACCCAAAGTTACAGGTTACCCTCATCACCTGAAGTAAATCTGGAAAATACTGATACCATCTTTTTTTAATGGCAGGCGTGACAGCGCCTCTATTTAAAGTATTGTCTGATCAATGAGACACTACAGGAATACTTAAGAAGCAAAGGGGGGAAGAGTAGACGTTGGTAAGAAGTCTCTTTAGTTCCAGTCCTGACAGTAGAGCAGCTGTACATTCCTTTCCAAAGATGGACACGCTGTTCCTCTCCCACTGGCATGGGAGCAAGCCGGATGGGGAAGGAGTCTGGGCTTCTCGAAGAGAAGAAGGACGTGGGACTCTTCTGCATCTCTGGAGAGACTCCCGTGCTCTGGCAGCGGTCCCACATCACTGTCAGCCACAGCTCCATGCTCTCAAAGGGAAACCATGCCACTTGAGCCTCCTGGGGTAGTCACTAAGCGTGACAGTAAACTAAACGTGACAAAATGTGTCTGAACCAAATGTGACAATAAGGATTGTTTGGTAAACATCATCCATCACTCATCTGAGCCTGAAAGACTCCTCCATTGGCATTCTCCATCCCTCCCTTTTTCTCTTCTCCTTCATTTCAGCCAAAATGTACTTGAACTAAATGTGTATCATTTTTGCTGCAACAGCATTAGGCCTTAATCTGATGCAGTAACTTCAATGAATATTGCTTTATAGGCCTTGGGCTTCGTCTGGAGAAAGCCTGACACCGCTGCACAAGCTTCCCTCACGCTTGGAAAGTGTCCAGCAAACATGATACTATCATAGGAAATAAAAAAAACAAACCACATTTAACAGCACAGCACGTATTTACAATTAAAGTGCATGTTCCTTCCATCCGTGCCACTTTAATGCTAAATTTGAGTTTCCAGACACATTCCCTCAGCAATAATATGGCGAAGAAGTGATTGAGAGCATGATTACTGGAACATGCAGACAAGCCAGTAATTATTTCTGCACAGCATCAGAAAATTTAAATGCAAAAGATTAAAGATACTAGCTTTAATCTAATTGAAAACACTCCCTTCTAAACGACGTATCGTATAACTGAAACTCAATATATTTTAATGGCTGTGTGGGCATAATATTAAAAAGATTGCCCAGACGTTTTAAAATGTGAAGGGAAATATAAAACCACTGCCTTCTTGCAGATTCATAAATCAAAATTGTTGCTTTTCAACATAGCATTCTTTGGGTTTGCTTAATAGCTCATACTCTTGTTTCTAATCATGGCAGCAATTCTCAGAATACAAAAGAATCTCAAGTGCTGCTTCATTTACAATACACTTCTGGGGATAACCAAACAAACCAACGTTCAATCTCTAACTTAGTATTTACTAACGAGTTTTCCAAATATTCCCTTGCTCAATGTCAGGAATTTGCTTTCTTTAAAATGCATCTTAATCTTCCAAAAATTCTCCTTTGAACAAGACAAATTCCTGCTCTGTCTTAGCAGCAGCATCTCTCACCAGTCCTACACAGTAGTATTATCGTACATACATACAGGATACGGCGCCCGGTGACAGCCAGGACAGCATTCCGGTAGCCCTTTGCTCCGCCAGACCCATACAGGCAGCTGTGCAACCGTCCCCGTGCAAGGCTCACCCCAGGCCCGTGCGCGGGACTCAGAGCTCCCCACGGCCATTACATTCCATCTCTTGCAATCTTCGGCATCACATTACACAGCCCTCATGCTTCACCTCAGAAACCTGAAGGGGATTTTCATCCTTGGCCACTTAAAAGGTTTCAGAGCCTCAGGGGGCCGTTGCTTTTTGTATACCTTCTGCAGATTATCTCCCTCTTACAGATACCGGCTATATCCTTTCTTAAACTGCATTTTGCTTGGTTTGCGCCATGCTCCACTGGTCTCTTCCTGCACGACAAGCTCCGCTTTCCCCTGCTCATCCTTGCAGCACGTTCCAACACTTAATGCATCCTCCCCGAGCAGCACAACTCCAGGGGACACGACGTAGGATGACAGGGATGCACTCGGTCTCTGCCGGGAGTCGTCTGACTGGCAGGACAGCATTTGCCTTTTTGAGAGCGTATTTTCTCTTCACCTCATTTCTGTTTCTCATGGTGGAAACAGTCTTTCGTGATGCACTCCGCAAAATATTTAGGGGAAGGCAGGATGGCTCTTCTCAAGATATCGCTTGGTAACTCCACACCTCAGAAGCTGATGCATTATAGCCTTTTGAGCGCTCCCCAAAGCAAAGGGTTTCTCTGGTCATTTAAAATCCTGACCAAAGTATACGCACATACCTGCGACCTCCTTAAAAGTCTGTATTTCAGTCCCAGAGCAACCTGGCCGGCTGGCAGGGGGAGCAAATCCCCAGCCCGGTGCACCAGCAGAGGGGGACAACGATTCATCCTTTACGCAAGGGTTACAACCACAAAACTAGCGATTTTGGGCACACAGGGGCACAAAAACAAAACCATGTGCCCACGATTGCCAAAACTCACATCTAATTTCTTTGGATGAGGTCAACGAATGGATCTGGAGCCCACAGAAAGTATTTTTTTTTTCCTCATACACAGGTGAAGCCCTCACAAAACTTTGGTATCGGGAAGATGAAAAGTTAAAAAATAGGGAGAGGGAATTCTAAAGGCGGGTTGTTCAAAACCAGTTTGTTTCTGGTTTGGCTATTAAACTATTAAGACTTAATGAAATATGTGGAAGAGAATAATATTTGGTAAAAACTCCAGTTCCTGCCTATGACTTGCCATGGTGAAGACCTCCTTAGTAAAAGCAGAGTGGTTCGAGCCCAACGGCCCCAGCATTTCTAAAGAAAAAAAAAAATTTAAACAAAAAAGTACAATACTATTTGTTAGATAACCCCTTTAAACTTCTGTATGCCTCAAAAATCAAGGAAAAGAAATCTTCCTTGAAGCAGAACGAAGAAGTTAATCTACTGTTGTGGAAGGAGAAGCTGGCTCCGAAGCCTGCTGTGAAGCTGGGACGTCTGCACGTGGCCCTGCCAAGAGACCTCCTCGACAAAAATACCCCAAAACATAAAAAGAGCTTCGCTTGAATAAGGAAACAAGGCGATAAAACTGTCAGCTGGGAGATACGTCACGATGTCAGATACCAACAGAAACTAGCTACGCGCTCCAATGGGCATTTTTAAGAAAATTTCTCAGCTGAGTTCAAACAGGGGTGTAGACGCCACACAGCTCAGGCTCCCCATCTGAGCAGACAAAAGGATTTGTTGGGTTTTTATCCCAACTCCGTTTTCTCGCTCTCAGAGGGACACGCTTACATTTCTCCGAGCAGAACTGCCGCAATTCCCAGAAGAGATGCACTGCGATGCGGAGGAGATGCAAGCAGGGCTGCCGTGCCTGGCAGGAGAAATGCCCTCAGCCGCCTGAAAGTTGCTGCCCGTCCCAGCTGGACCCCACGGACCCAGCACCCTTTGTTTTCCGTTCATAAAACATTTTAACGGGCAAAGGGAAAACACAAAACCCACACAGGTTTTGAGAAGAAACCCCTCAGGGCACGTCCACACTTAACCCGAGGCAAACCTGCGCGCTGAGACCTGCCTGGATTTAAAACCCAAGCGTTGCTTCCTGCTCGTTTTGGGGAGTTCTGACAGGAAAACGAGACTCGGGCTGGAGCTGCTGACCCCCACCGCCGGCCCTGCTACGCCACCGCCGCTGAGCCGTCCACTCTTCCACCAGAAACACAGATCGTGGAAGCAAAATGCAAAGATGGAAGATCTGTTTCGGGGGCAGAAGTCCCTAAAACTTGTGGAGAGGAAAATCCCTGATAAAATCTGACCAAACCAGAGCTCGATTTGAAGCACCATTTGCAAGCTCTTCCTCTTTTTCTCCCTCAGCCAATTTAGTTTCTAGTTTCACGACAGGGACAGAGCCAGGGGATGTTTATGATTGCTTATGCTGCGAAAGCAACAGATAGGCTTTCCTTAAGCACGCAGAGCATGCCATTTTTGCAGTATTCACAGTTTATGTCAGCCCAAAAGTTCTCAATTACTATTTTTTCAACATACTAGTAAAGAAACTTGTCACAGCCCGTACAGCACAGGACACGCATCTAATCTAGCATAACCTATTAGAGACTCATTTAAAATAAAACCAGGCACTCTACTTCATAATTTTTAACAAGAGAAAATGACAGTAACGCTACAATAGCAAACCGTAATGAAGCAGCACGCTAAAATCCCAAAACACTGAAGGGGCCAGCTGACCAACCACCCTCCTACAGCAGCCCTGGGAAGGCAAAACCACCACCACCGTAGACAAAGATTGGACCGGCCTCGATCAACTAAAGCTCACTGGAAAGACAAAGGTTAAAAACTTTAATGAAAAGCAGAATACGACCATACAAGAGCTCCTTCAGGTCTAAAACTCTTGTCCAAGTAAGCCTAAGCAAAAGGTTCAGCGCCTGCCTCCCTGCTCCCTACGGCGCCCGCGGCTCCTTCTGACCTGTGGATCTGCTCACTACGCTAACTCAGGTCTCCACACTCCCAGTCACTAATAACAAATAATTTATGGTGAACTACAGTAATTACTATCGGTGCTCTTTTCTGGGGACGTTTCTTTCCAGTTATACTGAAGGAAAAAAGCTTTTCAAGTATTATTTCTGGAAATTCAAAAACGCAAATGCTACCGCGCAGAATGACGCTGCCTTTTTAACTGTGTTTGAGTCCATCCTGTGCACATAAAATATTATGTATATGATCACATGCTTTCCCCAACACCCCACCCCAGGACTCTCCCTCAATGTGCCATTCAGTATTTATTTTATTTTGTTCTTTTATTCAGAGTGATCTCACCACACGTTGTTTACCTCTGCCCCAAAACCAAAATTACTAATTCCCCTTGGGTTTTTTTGTAGTATTCATTCTGCGATCTGACTGATCTAGGTTGTAAAACTTTGTTTTAAAAATCGGGCTGAAAGCACACACAATGGAAATTTTCAGCAAAAATAGTTAATGTGCAGCAAAGTTCTAAAGAACTGAAAAACACGGTGCATGTGATCGAGTATGTCAGCCAGCCTTTACTACTTGCACCCTTATATTAACAGATGTTATATATTTCCATTTTTAGCAATCTAACTCCGAAAAGCAGAGGAGGCAGACTCCTGTTGTGTTCGCTTGCCGCTTCCTTCAGACCAACGCTTTACGAACCCACTCAATTCACTGTCGCACTACAAGAACCAAGTGTGCTCGTTTCCTGTGCTTTTCCAACGCCATTTCAGCTATTTCTCTGAATTTCGTGATGTCACCTATGTGGGAAGAAGTTTTTCAGCACTCGGAAAGCTGCGTGTTAATTCACTACCTTTATCGTGCCGTCTGCAACGGCTCTTGCAGATGCATGAGCACGCGCACAAACACAAAGTCTTATTTTCCTCTGTGTTACCTCATCTTTCCAGCCTGACGTTCCTTTGGATACGGACCGGGCTGCTATGAGAGGAACAGCGACCAACAATCTTTATAGCTTGCTTCTAAACTACAAACGTGTACTTCATCCTTTCTCATTCAAAATTGCTGGTATAATAACAACTTTAAATGATAAAATTCTTGAGAAGCTTACAATTCGTTACTATATCCTCGTATCGTCAATACCAACCACTTTTCAGCTAAAGCAATATCAATTTCCTTGGAGGCAAATGAACTCGCCTATCAAGCCTCCAGCCATCACGGAAACCTACCAAACAATGACATGATTTTTAAGTAATTACCATGTAGCCAATACTCCAAAACATGCAAACTAGAGGAAGGTTCAATTAGTCGTGTCCCCCCACCAAGCCAACCATCTAAAAAAGAGCTTTATTACTAAGACTGATCCTAACGGGACTGACGGGGGATTCCAGCCTTAAGGAGATTTACACGAACAATCTGTTTTTATTCCTGCCTGGGACACGACATTAACGATCTTCTTCCTTCCTTTATGTTCTCCTCCACGCCGCTCACCTACGTCTCGTCTCTGCCTGCGCTAGCACGCAGCTAGTGGTTTGCGCCTTTCAGATGCGATGGAAGTTCGCTGGCAGAGAGCCACGTCATCTTCCCAGCAATGAAGCAGATCTTCAGGAAGCGCGGCCTCTTCCTGGTGGCACTGCACTGATTTGAGGGGTTTCCTGGAGTTCAGTTCAAATGTGTGGAAAAACTTTCAGGAAAACCAGTTGATGTGGCAAAGACCTCCAAATCCATGTTGTCTTGGAACAAGAAGTGTTAAGGGTGTGCAAAGCTTGTTCCTTCTGGGCTTACCTGGCAAGTGATCCTCATCAGGTCACTAGAACTGGACATGGCAAGACTACGCATATGCTCTTTGTGCCCCAGTTAAAAGCTAAAACTTCAGTGAAAGCTAATATATCGTGCCTCACAACTGGGGTAGACACAGCGAACATGGGGTCACGTACGGCAGCTCTGCTAACGCACGGTAACTCTTTCAACTCAAGAGTCTTTGGTCAAACGCCCAAGCCAGAAATCAGCACAGCACTTAGGTCTATGAGGAGATGCTGAAGCCCAGGAACAGCTCGACCTTCTCCAACAGAGAAAAACAAGCTGTAGTCATTGTACAGATCCATCAGAAAGGCAGAGGTGGAAATGAACACAGCAAGAATGGAAGAAAAGCCACTACAACACACATGACATTCTCTCTTTGCTGACTGGAAGACTATAGAGGGCTCATGTCATCACACAACTCACGGTGCCACAGACATACAGTGCAAGAGCAGCCATCTAGTCGGGACGGTCCTGGGATTTAGGAGCACAGAGGGGATTCAGTGTCCAACAACATGCCAGGACTTCTGCAAAGCTTCAAGACCTACCTGCCTCCTCCACAAAACAACCTAGTAATTCAAGCTCCGTTTGCTCCCTGAACGTTTAGGAGCTACCAGCAGTTTTCCAAAGCAGGAAAAGCCACCAGGTGGGAGATGAAGCACTTTCATTGTCCACACATCTGAAGGCCTGTAACTGCAGAACAGGTCCTCTATTTAACCGGATCAGAGCAAGAAAACTCACTTCATCCTGCTCTCCCAAGCCTTAAAATCTCAGAGACGCCACCACACTTTGACGAAGAAACCTCATGTCTGGGGACTCGCTAGGCATCTGCAGGTTCTCCTCCAAGTTCTCTTTGCAAGTCAAGAGTTTTATAAGCTACAATACATCCCATCTCCACCTTACTCAACTGATCCCGTCTGTTCAGCAGCCTGTGCATGTGTAAGAAGAGATGAACTCCAGGTCATAGACGTGCCATCCTGTCACGGCACTGTTCCACACTCAACACTGTTCTGCTGGGGAATTACTTGGACCGAGAGTGTACCTGGGAGGGGGTTCTTTGTACCCCCCCACCCGACTGCAAAACCACGACATCACCTCTGGCATGATACCGAGATGATAAATCCCTCTAGGGACAATAACCATCTCCACAATCCACTGGTGCTCCTCAACAAGGGAATCCTACATTTTACTTGTTAAGGAAAAACACAGCTTAGATGTATTACGACAGCACCCGGACTTCCGATCGTGTCTTAGATCTTTAGTAAGAAACAAACCAAAACAAGCAAACAGCTGATGTCTATCAAAGTCAAGACTGGTGAGACGACACAAGAAACATTATCAGTGTGTCTATTCTGCAAGTGAGCAGAGGAGAAGGAGAAATTAAGTGACTTGCCCACTTACCCAGGAAATCAGTGCCAGTATTGGTAACTAGCCTGGGTCTCCCACGTCGCACTCTGCAGCCTCTAACACAAGACGCAGAATTAGAAGCAATGGTTCCTTCAAATACTAACCGCCCGAGTAGGTAGACTTCACAGACGCTATACCTTTCTAGTTCGAGAGTATGTAAAACGTGCAAAGGGGCTGGGACTTCTTGGTGACCACAGAGCTCCTGCAACGCTCTCCTCCTCAGACTCACCGGCTGTTCACACACTGCTCTAGCAAAGCTCCCAGCACAGTAACCACACACGGTCATTTCCCTTGTGTTCAGCCCTGTAGCCACTTCCTTGAGAGCAGCTACACATGTTCTTAACCTTTTTCATTTTCAAATTCTATCACAAAATGGAGACTCTTGTCCCAGTTCTCTCCACCCCCTGCTTCCTCCTCCCCGGAGCCGGGCAGCACTAACCGCACAGCCTACACATTACGATGGCGGCAGCAAAGAGGGACTTCAAGCAAACCCCACGCTCCCTCCTCATCCTCTACACCATCCCCCACCATCAGCCACCACGTGCATGGAGGTCACCTGGCCCCAAAGTAAGAACGGGTGAGTGAGGAGGCTTTGCTATAGCAAAATTTCTTTAGCCCAGAGGAGGAACTTGCCCAGCATCACCCTGCAACGGGGCTGAGCTGCCCAGAAGCAGTGCTGGCACCTCAGCACCTCCCAAGGAGCAGGAATTACTGATGGCAAAGAGCAACCTCAAGCTGACCACAGCAGCCCTCAGAAGAACGAACCGAAATACTGGCACCTCTTTGCATTCTACGTGGTTTAAAAATAAAGGTCACTAACTTGTTGCCATAAGCGCTTAAGTCACTTATAAAAGCCTTAGAAGAGTTTTATCGATGTGGTCAACACTGCATATCAACTCTGCATATGGCAGGACACTTGAATCCCTCAGATTGCTTTACTCACGAAGATTTCTAGTAGTCGCGTGCTTCCTGTGGTGGCTTTGCACTTTGGTAAATGTTTTTGATGGTTTGACTTTTTCTTTTTTCCCCTAATGTGGTGAGAAGATATTGTTAAAGTTCCCTCTTAAGGGCTCACCATTTAAAACACATCATAAACAAAAGCAAACAAAACTTTAGCAGTTATCTTTGCCTTTCTGTTCAGAGCAAACCACCACCAAAGACTTAACCAACATTTTTCCTATAATGTAGTTGCAAAACCATACAATTGCATAGCAAACTTTGGATTTGCTCCTGACAGCAATAGCAATTTGATCTTCAAAGTCTCCTACCCCTCTCTGTGTTCTCTGCTCATCTTTTATTAAGTTCAAATCACCCTGCTGTAATGCTGGCAGCCCCAATACCAAAACACCACATGCAATTCTGGTTGGGCAAGGTATGGCCAGATGGTACAGAAACAGCCTCAGGGTTAAAGATAGTGTCCCAAATACAACCCTTTTGGTTAGGCATGATATATATAGTTCCAATGCAACAAAGTGAACAGCCGAGATTTGAAGTGCAGAAATCTCTGTAAAGCAGCAAACGCTCCATAGCGGAGGAGGTGCTAATTGTAGCTGCGCAGTCCCGTAAGTCACAGTGCAAAAACATCTGCAAAGGCCATCACACACAATAAACCAGAACAGCAACAGAGAAACAAGAAAAATTTAACTGGCATCCTAGACCCGAGCACAGAGCACTTCTGGTCTTACCGACAGGGCTCCAGGTTAATCCAATCTGGCGAAAAATTCTGAAGTACAGCCTCATCAAACAGAAATCACCAACCTCTTCCTTCTCACACAACTACTGAAACCAAAAATGAAAAACATGCATCGTCAACAACGAAGAACTTTTAGGTGGCACTTCTGTCCTTCAGGCAGAACCTAATTCCTGGAAAACCTGCCATCCAGCAGAGCGAAACTCAGCAATAGGAAGAAAAAGAGCTTCACTTTGGTTCTTCTCTCCCTCTTCTTTCTCCCAGTATGCACACAAGGGAAGAATATGGCAATAGCAACCAACTGCTAGCACTCACACGGCAATCCTGCGCTGAGAAGGGCTCAAGGGGACTCCAGCTGGTCTTTCTCCGCAGTGTGAAGCCCTACTACCATAAAAAAAACCCCCAAACCCTCAGCTCCTGACTGCTTTCAGGTCTAGAAAGCACAGAAGAGACAGTGTGAAAAGCAGCATTACCTCTTCCTCTGCCAGATACAAGCTGTATTATGATTTCAGCTATGTTGTGGAAACCACCACCTACATTTGAACACAGATTTGTCCCACATGTAGCATTCTTCTCCATAACTGCAAGGAGAGGGACTCCAGCTTTCCCTGCCCGCCCCACTGGCCACCCTGTGCCACGGCACACGGTCACACACCGTGTAGGTCACCGGAGCATCCTGGACAGTGAGCTACCAGTACCTCAGTCTGTGGGGAAACTGCTCCTTCATATCAACGGATCATTTTCTGTTGCTTGTGAGATAATTCGTACACAGATGTTCTCCTGCAAAAGAGTTAGCAAGTGTTGCCATGGAAAGCCACAGCCATCTGAGACCAATTTACAGAAAGAAACGAGCTCTACAGTAGCTACGCCAACGCAACCCAGAGCTTTGAAAATCAAACACACTGACCTCCAACTAAAACCTATTTGCTGGGAAACTAACGAAGGCGAGTCAGTCAAGGTAACACTTCAACCTTCTCTTACTACACCTGTTAACTACTGCATTTCGAAGAAGCTTTTGCTTTCTCAAGACACTGCGCTTCGCTCCTCTCGCTACACGGAATAGCAGTCACCATGCATGTCTGCAAATACGAGGTGTAGTACTCCGTAGCAGACTCTAAAGCAGTCGACAAATTGCCAGTAAACGTTCTAATGGTGGCCAGAGGTAGCAAGGAGGAGCTATTACTTAAAAAGCATTTTGTTAATTAACATTCCAATAAACGGTATAACCACAAAGAAAAATCACCTAGGTTTAGCCACACAGGTGCACAAGAGACATGATCAACGCAAAGTGAAAAATACGGAGTTTTCCAATCCAAAAAGCTCCCCTGGAAAGTTGTTGGACTACACTGGCTCACTGTGTACTGAAAAAGTGTTCTAAGTTTAGAAAAGATGGAGGACACTGACTAGCTTAGCACTTCACGTTAAAAACCAGGTAACCCAAGGAGAAGGCTTCCAACAGTCCCACCTCTGCCTCCATGAGTGACGCCTGGGAACAGGACCCGTATACCGGGACACGAGAGCCGCATGCTCGCAGAGGATCCACTCGCCAAACCACGAGGACCACACCACGGCTCAAATGCTGCATTTGCTTTCAGACCTCTTCTGAAAGGCGAAGGCTGGATACGTACGAGCGGGTGGGCTTCAGGACAGGAATGGGCCCTGCAGATAGTTCACTGTCCTTTTAGCTAACAAGTCCTAATGTCATTTTCCAGATGCTGTATTTTGTTATCTGTGCATGCAGAAACAAACTAACAACACCTATTCGGCTGTTACCCACCCTGTGGCGGGTCTTCCTTTGGCTTAAGCGAAATCTCACTGACCTGCGCTCAAGGGGTTGCGCCAGGGATGGGCATTCAGGAGATGGCAGCAGGGGCTGAGGCAGCGCCGCGCCGGCCGTGTGACGACTGCTTTCTCACACTGCACTGCTCCATGCCTTTAAACACGGCATTTCGTACTAGCTCCCACCAGCACAACAGAGATCAGAAAGAAGATCAGTCCTCAGAAAGGAAAACCAAAGTAAAGTTCTGACACTGCTATTCGAACCCAATTGTATTTTTTAAATTTCAGTTTAAGCAACTGCTTCTCCACAGTGCAGTACGTATCCGCTGGCACGCTCATACCTGTGTGTACTTCTCAAAGCATGTGCATGACTGGAGATGAGAAAGATTTACTGCCATTGAGACACGATTTTTAACATGAGTGGGAAATACAGTTCTTTATTGCCCATCTGTTGGGATAAACATACACAGCAATTATGTTTTATTATTGACTAATAAAGAGTACACTTGTATTAACGGTTAGCTGTAAACACATTTATCCCTATTAGTCAGAGGAAGGAACTGCGACTAATTAATTGGCTTGTCTGACGCAAAATGAGACACGACACCAAAGTCGCTCATGTAAGCCCATTCCGTCCATTTTATGGACTTACTTTCTGCCTATTTTCTGCTGTCCTCACCATTTCACCAAGGCCAGAGCTCCTTGGGGCAGGCAGCAGGTCAGCTCATCCGCAGGGGCCCTGCAAGGATGGCTGTGCTAGAGGCTGCAGCCTCACCACCAAGGACCTCTCCTGCTTCGTTTCACTTATCCCAAAGGCCAGCCAGGGCTGGCTGCAAGCGCATGCAAACCAGAAGAGCATGGAGAATGGTGTATAGAAGGACCTTTGAAGAAAAAGGATCACAGTGATAAAACTTGAAACTGGTTTATTTTTACTCTCTGCCTGAAAAGCAATGGGGTGGGTACTCATCTCCACTTTTCTCTTCAAAAAGCCAGAAAAGTTACAGCTCTTCTCCCACAAACGAGCAGCACGGGTAACAGCTGAAAAATGAGTTTGTGCTGACCTTTACTCACCTCAGCCTCAGGTAAATGACTTGTCAAGAAAGAAGCTGTATTCAAAACAGGTCTCCCAGCCAGAGACGAGAGGCGACCCTGGCAGTACTTGCACGTTGCCCTGCTTCCCGTACTTCTGGCTAAATGCAGACATCTGCCTTTGAGCTACGCGCTGTGTGCTTCTCTCGTTGTCAATCTAGACAATTAAGTCCAAGATGTGTTTTATCTTGCCCTGAAAAAGGAATCTGAAGTTGGTCGGATGAGGTTTTGGACTCTTTCCTTTGACTAAGAAAGGATCTTGGAAATCTGTAGCTAAGCTAGGCTCTTTGTAGGGGAGCCTCAAAAGCTGGAGGGAGCAGACACTCCCTCAGGACATACTTCAGTTTGCTTCCAGTTACTTTTATATTTTCAGCCTTTAGTGAATCCTTAAATGGTCTACCTTACTTTAAAAAGAGGAGGTAAGCCCCAAATATCACCCGTAAGCATGACGAAGAAACGACATGCTTCAGATCTCACCCTAAATCCTTTTTCTCTGATCCCAATTGCAACAAAGACTGGGGAAAAAAATCATTTTTCACAGCTGCAGGCTCTTTTCCTCTTAAAAATCATCAAATACAAGTAAATTGGCAGAAGCCACTTGAAACAAAGGAAACCAATCGGAGAAAACTAAATGAAGCTACTTAGAAAGTTGTCCGAGTAGACAGCTTGAGCTCTGTCACATCACAAGGATCCTTGTGCCTTCCTTTGGTGACTGAAAAGCAAGAGTCTGAACTGCAGTGGCTGTTCAATTACAGGGTCAGATGCTCCTCCTCACCTAACTGTTTTGGCCTCCTGCATCCAACCCCACCCGTGCTTGCTGCTTTTTCACTTACGTGCATACACACATGTAGAGTCTTCAGCTGCTCCTTTCAATGCAAGCATGGTGTCAGTCACATCTCAAATGCCCTCTGGATACTAAGAAAGCACACATCCTCCATGGTTTCATACTGATTCTCCTACAAGACTTCAGAATATGGGATAGTTGTGATATTACAAAAGCCAAGCCGACAACTGCTGCCGTTAAAGTCTTATCTAACAGATGTTTTCTGGTTGAAATAGAGGAACACCCTGATATTCTTCCAGTATTAGTTTTATCTCCTGAGACAACTAAAGTAACTGACAATTCAGTGTTTAAGCACAGGCAGACTTTGCCACAAGCAGCTGGTTCTGCAGGAACACGGGGCTAAGAAGGAATCCGTAAATTCAGTCCAATCCTCCACCATCACCTGTTGACATAGACGTAAGCATCTCCCCAGCCTGCACATACCTGAACTGATAACCTGAGCAAAGCAGTATGGTGTTCCAAGACACCGTATCATTAATTATGGATTTTTTTCAACCAATCGAAGTTCTAACAATTCTTTTCGGCAAGTTATCTACCGAATTTCCACTATCCAATTTAATTGTGAATGCTGTGGCTTGATGTGGTGCACTTGCTACAATAAAGAGAACTGCTGGTGTGAGTCTTTTGTCAACTATGAGCTATACCCCGGTATTGCCCTGTCAAGCAAACTAAATATTTACGCTAATTCACTCAATCTCTTGGACAAATACATATGCTATTTTTAACTAACCAGCTAAATAGGAGTAAATTTTACATGTTTACTTCAGGAGAGTTGTGCCAACAGTGGTTCAAAGGTGGTTAGGACACATCAGTGGCTTTAGTGTACTACAGTGAGCAGCAGGACTTCGTATTTCTTTTCTTAGGGAGTTCTGTTTGGGTTATGGATTTGAGAGTTTACACGGCAGATCACACAATTATCGCTGATAGTGTGGTCCCAGAATGACTAGAGCTGGCCTTTACACTTCTCCATACCCAGACAGACTCTACCATGCTTAGGATTTGACACAGAGGTGCGGCAATGCGCAGGATCCCACCCCGTACAACAATTTCAACCTGGCGGTCTGAGCACTTTTCTGCCTAGAAAGTCTCACGCCTCTTTCAGTTCACTAATCCAGCTTAACTCTTCTACAAAATTCTGATAGGGCTGAATCATCTCACACCTATTTACAGTTCACTGATTTCTCTTTTTAGAAAACATTTGCTTGTCCTGTTCCCGCAGTTGCTGCCTGGTAACTCGGTGGTCTTTCCTTTAACAACAAAATCATCCTCCTATGAGGATGTACATATATATAACATCATACATTATACAATGTATAAAAGCTGAAAAAAGAAGTCTGAGTAACATATACTCTACATTTCAGAATTCTGAGTGGTACTCTTCAAAGCACAACTGTAAGGTCTGTTCAAAGCCAAAAATTACGAGAGGAATATAAACTTTTACATGTTCAGGAGTCTATCTGCGTTCCCAGTAGTCTCTTTCTATTACGAAAATTTACAGGAGCTCACTGTTTCTCAGTTTCCAGTTTTGGCCAAGAGCAGTTTCATAAAAGTTTATGGCCTATTCACTTTTCAGTCCAGGTATAATTTTATTTCAGTTCTCTAGAAGCACGCAGCAGCAGACATTGCTTTGCTGCAGTTCTCCCTCACTCTGTTTGGTTGCCTCTCTCACAACGGCAGCTTTGGATGCAGGACCATCACGCTGCTGCTGTGACACAACACTGACAAATCACTGGGCCTTGCTTTGCTCCCCGGATCACTGATGAGTCCCCAGATATTAGCTGTACATGCCACAGGTCAGCCTTTCTTCCCAAGAGACTGACGACAAAAGTTATCTGAGCTTCAACAGCTCGAGCAGGCCCTGTTCATCCGCAACTCAACCAAAGAGCCTCTGGTCTGAAGAACTGTGACCCCAACCTCGGCTCCCCAGCTCCAGTGCCCACACGAAGCTCAAGGAACTTGCTTGCGCACCGCGAAATTTTTTCAGCAGCAAGAAAAGAAAGCAACTTCCAGCCAGCGTGTTGATTCTGCTGCTGCTCTGCAGCGAACTCCTCAACTACAGTCATTTCTGCAACACTTTGCCAAGTGATGGGGAGGGTGGGGGAGAGGCAAGGGCAGACCTGCGTAACAGCGAATCCACAAGCCACACTCTTGCACCTTCTCTGGCCCGAGCCCAAATCCTCACTCAGCAACAGTAAACAGGAAGCCACCGCTGAACTCCATGACACATATGCACACCCCAAGCAACCTCTTCCTCCTGCAAATACAGCTGTCAACATCTGTAAAGAAGAGCATATCTGTATCTGTAAAGAAAGGAGTCAGGGCTGCACTTTACTGGTCATCAGAGCTCCAAGAGCTGAACATGCTGCTATCCTGGGAAGGGCGGCACTCTTAAGGATTATGCAAATTGCAAGTAGAGTTTTACAACAGAAAAGCTGTGACTTGCATGTTCCACTGTGGCTAAAATCCATGATTATTTTTTGTATACATATTAGATCATGTCCCTTATGAAACAGTCTTCCACCCAGTGAGGCAGAAAAGCATCTCTAGGTACTACCAAGCTACTCATCACCATCCCTCCTCGCCATCTCAGCTGTGCCACTGCTGATCTGGTTTTAAGGTCCGGCCTCGATGCCAATTTATCTGTGTATGTCTACATGCAATGCTGTGAATACTGGACTGCAGTACTTCTGGAAGCATCAAGCAGAAGAAGAATTATGCTAGGACCTAAAAATCTCAGAAAACGCAGGACTGAAGACGTCACTCCAAATCAATAAAATAAGCTGTTGCCACAAAAAGTGGCTTTAAGACCTTACTGCAGCTTTTAACTACCTTTCCTGTAAAGAGTTTAGTACAGTAAATGTGAGTAAGCAAATATTAAAAATAGCTAAGCAGGGACGCTCTTGTTCAATCACTTTTAGCACTGACTCAAACGTGTATGACTCACCCCTAGTACCTCCTGACGTATCTGCTTTCCCAGTGCAGGCTGTAACATCTCTTACTTCACAGCCTGGACACCACCATTGCCGATGTCAAGACCTCCAGCACGGACAGGTTACGTGTGTCAATACTCACCATTAAAGTTTCGTCAGAATTTTGTACATGTGCCCACAACCTTCAACGATCATTTATCAGTAAATGATTCACAGGATTACATTAGAAAATGACTGAAAGGCAACATCAAAAAAGGGCTAGACATTAAGGAGCTTAAATCACTCTCAAAAAATTTGACAGGCAATTACCAAGCATCTCACTTCAGAAAATACCTTCTTACCCTCTCTCCCTCCTAGCTGCAGCCGCGCCGAGTTACTGAGTCGCCCTCTAACAAGATCATCCTCCTTGAAACCTTCCAGTTGTGTAGACAGGCTTTCTGAATGCAGAATCTCTGCCGTTCTTTGTTCAAACCACCCAAAAAATCAGAGAAAAACCCTTCTAAAGGAAGCTGTAGTCTTATTTACTGGAGTATACAGGAACTAGTGGTCACATATAGGGAATTTCCACATGGTTTTAAGTTCGTAACTTTCATACTTTTACTGTACATTTACGATCAAAACAGAGGAGTATGGAAAAGCCATTACAAAACCTTCGTAATAGATGTATGATTTAATCAAGACTAATCAAGCTAATCAGATATCAATTACAATTGTTTAATACTACATATACACTATAGGTGGCAAGACGTGATCCTGTATATTTTACATAGATAAGTAGTCCTTCAGAACTATTCAAGTGCTTAAAAATCATATATACCAAAGTCTTTGCCAGATTTGCAGTAACATCCCCGACCCAAATAATCTAATTTTGACACTCATGCCTTATAGAGGAGATCACAAAGAAATGAGAAAGGGAAGAAGAGACAGAGGCCAGTGCTAGCAAAGCAACATGATGTAGTTAATCAGCATAAACATCCATCACAAGTTATGTCAAGTTTTTATTCCTTTTATTATTTTTTTCACTTCTCACTGACAAAACAACAATGGTATGTTTCTTATGGGGTTGAGTGGTTGTTTTGGACATCAAGGGAAAAGAAAGCCCAGGAGGAGAATCGTTACCTTGAAACCTTTAAGAAAAAATATTTGATATTTTAGGGAAGTCCCAAGTTGTTGAGTGCTATATTTGCACTACTTCCTCCGGTACCTCACGCATGAATTATTCATAGTAACTTTTTCTCTGTATTATGCCGTGCCAGCCTTAAAAATTGGCACTTTCTGCTCCTCTTTGCCACGAAAAGCGTAACACGACTAGTTTGGGGGATGTTTTCAGCATAACTTAGAAGAAAGAGAAGATAGACAAATGTTATGCCCAGACTGACCCATTTGCTTAACTATAAAACAGCATTTGCCTGCTTCCAAAACTAACAAAAACTAGCAGTAATAAAGTCTCAGCTCAAACTCTTGAGTCAGAAAAACAGGAACTGTGCTCTAGAATTGGGGTTTCGTATTTCCCCTTTTGAACTTGATACCAGAACAATATATTTTGTGTCTAAGAGATCATGAGACACAAAATCTTCTGAATTTGGGGGGGGGGGGGGGGGAAA